>OZ022584.1:3096223-3156223 GCA_963669155.1 Arbacia lixula | reverse complement strand
CTTCGCAAGCACAATAGTTCTCCTCCTCTTCAATGCCTACGCCCGGGAAGAAGCGGCGACGCTCCATTTCCACGATACCGCCAATCACTGTATCCAAGCAACACAAAGGGGACCACACAGCAAGGACACACAAGATCCTAAACTAGATCCGCTCTCAAGATCCACACTTCAAGAAACTGTTGCGCCATATAAGTTTAGTCACTTCACAAGTTCACAATCACAGGCTTCCTAGCAATATGTTGACCTGAAGTACTTAGTACGACAATGCTGGACAGTTATTTGGAATCCTCATGTATCACTGCCTTCTAAAAGTTTGGTGAGGACTTTCTCCAGTGTTTGTACTAGATACATGTATCTAACAGGTATTGCAAATGTAAATCAATTACAAACTTTGCTCATAAAACAGTATCAAAGATGGCTGCTTGGTCTGAAATGCTTTCAATATCAGCTCCAGCTACGCTCTAGTCTATAGAATCCCAGCCTCTATCAATATGAAACACACAATGCTGCAAACAGACAGTGAGAGAGTTCAGCAGTTTCTTTCAAAAGAATAATAATCCATTCTTCTCAATCTTCCGGTGATAAAAGCTCCAAAGGTTTCAACATCTTTTACAAAAGCAATCAATTCAGTCCAAAACTCAGAGTTAGTCTGTTGATAGAAAATCAAAGTTACATGTAACTGCCACTACTTTAAAAGTGAAGTTCAAAATCATAACTAGGAGGAACAGAAACGGCCAATCTAGCACTAAATGCTGAGAGAATGCAACAGAGTCAACCGTTCAGGTGGAGATAACAAACCTACACTATCCGCACATTGCATATCAAGTCACAGATGAGGAAATGAGTTACACCACGCTCAAACTGGAGTCCGATGAAGAGTTCATACCAGTAGGAAAGAGTCAGATAAAGATTGTGTGGTCCGGATAATGAAGTCAGCTATCCAAAGGTCTCCGTTCCTTCATTCACACCTGTTGTGGTTTCACTGGAGTAGAGCAATCCCATTCCCAGTCCAATTGTCCCATTAAGTTTCAGACCAGTTTAGACTCAAGCACAGCTCCAGGCACAGGTATGTGCAACACAATGAGATACATGTATGCCCATCATGCAGCCCCGCTCTCTGTTCACACAAATGCTAAAAAACTTCACAAACATAATTTCCCCCCATTTGTGTCAGATCAGTACATATTGCACAAGCATTCTCATACACTAACGCATAATACTCGTCCTTGGACCTTTCTATTTGCCGAGTTATGGCAAAAAAGTCGTTCCATTGTCCTCAGTCAACAGCACGTTAAAAAACAACTCCCCACGATAGGTGAGTTTCAAATAACTACCATCACGTCATGCTGTACTCACAGAGGGAACATTGAAAGGGACATTGGACTTTTAACCCTTTTGGGGCCACGTGTTACTTTTTTTCACAATTTATACACACGATTCTCATAGAAGGGCAGTTTCTCTGGCACATTAAGTATTTAATAAATGTATTACATGCCCTTTTACAACCAGACTCTATACAAATACAATCTAAATGGTGATCAAAGTTCAGTGGAACCTTATATGGGAAAGCCCCATTGTTGTATTTCTCAATACCGTGCTCGATGATATTTGGCCTTAAGGCCAATAATTTCCTTTGCCTGGGTGGCTGGGATCTTGAGGGGAAGTGATCACAGGAAAGAGATCTAAAAAGGGTGGTATTAGCTGGCATAAAAACTCACATACACGGGAAGTTAACAAGATATATGTACTTATAAGTGTTTATCAAAGTATGACAAACGACATGTGACATTGGACTTGGCGCTTAGTTTAACAAGGCCTACTTACTTTTCTCTCTCTCTCTCTCTCCCTCTCTCTCTCTCTCTCTCTCTCTCTCTCTCTCCCTCTCTCCCTCTCTCTCTCTCTCTCTCTCTCTCTCTCTCTCTCTTTCCTTCCTACTCTGTCTTTCTGTCTGTCTTCCATCACCAATGTTCTTATATTTGGGTGCTTCTATTCTGCAGCATCCATCCCAATCTTTCCTTCTAACATAGTGCCATGCAATATTCTCCTCCCCCCCCCCCCCAACTTCACTTGATTGCAGACATAACTCGGAGATGGTTCGCTGGAAGAGCTACCGCCATCCCTTTCTTTAGCGTCCCTCTACCCTATATTTAGCAAGCCCCCCCCCCCCTCTCCACAACCCCCACCCCCCTGACTAAAATCTCCTCTCTACTCACTGATGTTGTCTAGCCCCTCCCTTGAGTGCAGACATGACTCTGACGTTGTTCGTTGAAGTGGCTGGCAAGGGAGGCTAGTCGGAAAGTTGATGCTGATCACCGACTCTCGGCCCGATCGCCAAGCCATATGATAGTCGCCGTGGTGATTCCCTCAGTTCAAACAGTTCTAGAAACAAAGTCCACCAATGAAAAAACAATAATCCATAACTGTCAATAGGGTGAGGGTTTTTTTTTAGGGCCTTGATTAAATCATACCATATCATGTGGTTGTCCTCATTTGGAGAGCAATTTGATCCATTAAAATAACTTCCTCAAGTCTGCATAAGAGACAGAATGATGCATTAAATTCTCAAGAGGTCTTACGGCATGGTTTCATAAGCAATATATCTGCCAAGATGAGTATTTGAAGTGTGAACTATAATTAGTATGGGGAGAGAAAAAGTTACCTGTGTCAAAAAAAATCATGAGTGGAGTGCCAAGATACAGCGTGGTTCACGGCTGGAGATAAGCATCATTAACTGCGTAGGAAAACAGAAATAAATGGTCATTAGATTCACATTAACTCCTCGTGACCTACATACACTATGTTAAGGAATTGGCATTGGAAAAGGGAAAGGGAAGGAAGGGAAGGGGTCGCAGTTTGAAACCACAGTATATTTTGTCTAATTCAGCATGAAACATGATGCTTTTTAGGCTAAAGCATCATGTTTAATGCTGAACTGGACAAAAAATAACATTGTTTAAAACTGTGGCTCCTTCCCTTTGTTCCCTTTCCCTTTCCCTATGCCAATTCCTTTGAGCTACATAGTGTACATAACAAAAGAGCCATGTTGCCAACAGCCTGGCTCCCGGGCTGTTGGGCTTTTTATTTCTAATCCAAAATATCCCATAAAATGGTCTGACTGCAGTAGACTACAATCATTCTCCATTTCATCACCATATTGGAAGAGGAGAATGATTGAGTGACTAGTCTTGTGAATACTAGACTCTATTTCGGGGGTTTAATTAGAAATGTCCAACAGCCTGGAAACCAGGCTAGGTAGGTGTATGCACAGCAGGATTTAGGGTGTCCTTCATTTTCATGACATCCCGCTTACAAAATTATCCTTCATTTTTTCCTCTGCACATTACCATTTTTCATTAGCAATCATGCAGTTTGAATATAAGTGGTTAATGAAAACAGAAATTGCATCTCACACTTATTTGAGAAGCATAGGCCTACAGTTTCAGGATGGTTTAAAATTATTTCTTATCTTTCATCAGATAAAAATCTTCTACCTTCTGCTTCGTCTTCTAGATCAATGCAATTATTCATTGATCATGTCACACTGTGCGGCACAATTCACAGTGCCCGGTAAATCAGCTTGGTTTCAGTAATTGTGCATATCAATAAATTCATCAAACTGCAATTAAGGATTATATTTCAAATTCATACCATTGGGGGGCTACGAAATATAGCGCCTAGCTTTTCCAAGTTAGAAAGATTAAAACTTCATTGTGATTGTCACTGCACTGCGTGTGGTTGCACTTACCAGCATCAAGTGTAACCAAGGACCCTACAACATTGCCAACTGATATAGCATTCCACGTTGCGGCACTTACAATGCCTGAGCGACTGTACTTTGCACTCTCACTCTCAGATTCTGTTTCACTCCCACACAGTCTCACCGCGTTACCGATAGGCCCAAGTTTGCTCTGTGATTGTATTTACTGTCGCGTCAATCATCATGATTTAACTTAGCTTACTTATTCCATTTTTATTGAATAGAATAACTCACCGAACCTCGTGTCAAATCTCAAGATTTTCAATCCGAGAATACAGCTTACATGTACTTAGTAGTCGACAGGCTTTTTACACTAGTTTAAAGATGTCCTTTCCTATTCAACTCTCCGGTCTGAAGCTCCGACCAGGCCCACACAAAGAATTTGGTTTGTTTGCAAGCCCCTTTGTTTAGCCCCGCTAGCCTCGCCCAGCCCGGCCGTGTTGACCAAGAGGAACCGAGAGCGGATTAGGGGAATACCCGACCGGACTCCCTACTTCCTTGGTCATCGCACAATTCTTGGTCATCATGGTCATCGCACAGTGTTTGGTCATCCCGCAAATCAAGTTTGGAAGATGAAGTTCGGGATCGAGATGGAGTGGAGTCGTGCAAAGGACTCGATCACTGGTGACAAAAAACGTTTTTTTTTGTTTTTTTTTTTTATTTTGAAGGCCAAGGCTGTTTGAGTCTGACTTGATACATTCTAGTCAATGAACCTACATCAGACAAAATATATAACTTTGGGTACCCATCATGTTCTGAAAATTAATGCTGACGATTTTCAATACTGTAAGGTAAAACCTGTTATTCATTAGGCTATCAAAAATAGGAGATGATAACGTGTCTCCCCAAGCTAAAGTTTCCATCCCGAAGAAGCAAACTGACCTTTTATAAAAAAAAAACAATAGTTCCCTTAATTCTTAAATACGATACCCCTTTAAAGATCAGACTTTAGTCCATAGCAACACCTCATCAAAAGCGCCATTAGCCTCACCCAGTACCTAGCGACCCCTCCCCAAAAATTATTGACTGCTTCTTTTTTTTTCGTGGTGTTTAATAACATATGAATATACATGTAGGTATGGTTGAGGATCATAAATATATATAGGCCTACATGTAGTTCTTGACTGTGAAAGAAAACTGTATATGATTTTTATTTTGCATCGATAGGCCTACAGAAAAGACGGTGCTGGGCGGAACTTTATTTGAAAGTCAAAAGGGAAAGTCCACCCTGAAGGTAATTTCATTTTAAAAATACAAAAATTATAGCAAAACATTAATGAAGGTTTGACGAAAGTCCGTCAAAGGATGATAACATTTATGGCATTGTAAGTTATCATAACATATGATGTGGGTTGCCCCTCTCTCTCTCTCTCTCTCTCTCTCTCTCTCTCTCTCTCTCTCTCTCTCTCTCTCTCTCTCTCTCAATTATTGTGTGCTGTACGGAGGTGTGTAAAAACATATGTGTCTAAATAAGAAATCACAATATGTACAAGTGATACAATATATACAAGTATATACTTTTGAGAAAACAGATATTACAAATAATAGTACACAACATTGGAGAGTAGCTCGCAAGTGAACTCAAGAAACTAAAAATTTGAAATTCATAACTTTGTTATCCTTTGACGGATTTTCACTGTTTCTTCCATGTGCCTGCTTTTGTTCAAACCACTCCAGGGTAGATTTTCCCTTTAAGAGCGTTCACTGATCCATCAATGGGCGCTCTGGGTGATGGTTAAGGTAATAATGATAAATTATAAATGGTTAATCGATTAACCTTTAAGGATTTGTGTGTACTTCCTGCGCAAAATTGCATGACGGAAGGTTTTGAAAGGTTTTTTTCAGCTAATACCTTATGGTCTCATATTATTGAATCCCAGTAGACCATTGGGTCAAATAGAGAGCTGTTCTCGAATTTTGCACTATTGAAATAGGTTTACGCAACCAAAGTGCCACACCACTCGTCCCTATTACTATTGTATAATTACGATAAATTTGATAATAAATTTATAAAACTTTTGGAAACTAAATTTGCTGCATGATTTTGTTTTACATGAAATGTTAAAGATTTAACTTTCTCCAGCAGGACATAAGCCTAATATGGTTACAATCCAATCCTGCGGTATAAATAGAAAGTGAAATTAGAATAGGAACAAAATGGCAGGAAAAGCAAACAGAATGAAATATGAGCTAGGCCTATGTACAGAGAAAAGGCTAATATTATTTAGATGATAGAAGATGGTAAAAAAAAGATGGAAGGAGAGAGAAAAATATGAGTTTGATAATGTTGAATGTGATAGAGAGATATAGGCCTACAAACGGATTGCCGTATGTGTGTGCATACTTGTATTGACTGTGATTATTAGGCCTATGTTTCTGATTATGGCTTAAGGTGCCGACACATTTGCTTGATAATCCACCCCCATCCCCCCCCCCCCCCGTCCAACGGCCCCATCCTGCCCAATAACTTGTTGTTAAGTCAGTTACCATGGTTACGCTAATGACCTCCTCCTTTGCCTTCTTTCCATTCCACCTGCCCTTCCTCCAGTTCCTCCCCTCCTCCCACTTCATTCCCCTCCTCCTCTCGCCCCCCCCCCTCCCTTCTTCCACCTCCCCCCCCCCTCCCTCTTCCTCCTTCTCTCTCTCTCTCTCTCTATCTCTCTTGCCTTCCTGTCCCTTCCTCCACCTCTTCCTCCTCCTCCACCTCCTCCTCCACCTCCTCCTCCTCCTCCTCCTCCTCCTGTCTCATCCTCATTTCCTCTCATTTGTCATTTCATCGATCTTTATTAAATCTCATCGTTAATCCATCAAGCGCCATGGAGGAAATCTTGCACCAAAATACATTGTTAAAGTTGCATTTTACATACGGGATTCCTTCCGTCTAAACATAACAAAAAAGTATGCACCCCCCCCCCCCCCCCCCCTAAGCAAAATAGCATAACTTTTCATCGGAAAGGTTTCGGGCAAAATAATTTGGCAGGATTGCTCCTTAACTTATTGCTTATTGACTAACTTATGTGTGAAAAAAGAATCGAACAGGAAATGCCAATGTATTTAAAACGGCATAAAAAAAATACCCTTGTGACTTTTGAAAAGTGACATTTTTGTCTTTAAAATTTGCCCATTCATGCATGACAAATTAGATTAATGTGATTTTCACACAGAAGTTATTCAATGAGTTAAGGAACAATCCTGCCAAATCATTTTACTCAAAACTTCTTCAATAAAAAGTTATGCTATTTTGCTTAGGGGGACACTTACTTTTTTGTTATGTTTATTTCAAGAAGTTCGCCTGCTATTTTAGGGCGCCCTCTATCTTCGGTCACTAAATTTATTGACACTCACGAATATACAGCGCGAAATTTTCCCGAAATCAAAAGTCTTCCAAATGTGTCTACCACAGGAGAATTTTACGTAAATTAGAAGGTTATGGATTCATCAAAACGATCACTTTACAAACCAGCACCTGTAAACAATGTTGGTGCTCAAGCAAGCAGGTAAATTAAACGTCTTCATTTCCTCCTTCTCGTGATTGTTCGTTATGCTATTGCGGTATTGGGGGGTATTGGCACTGTTAATCGGCCCGCCTCCGGCCCCAGGGACATGGGGCGCCGCATGCAAGTAGTATCATAGCCTCGGCCTAGTAGGGGATACTGATATAGCATCTTGCGTAAGTAATCATCGTAATATAAAGGATACTATGTGTCGTAATACTGTAGTAGAGACATATACAGGCGCCCGACTTCATGTGTCACACATTTTCCAAATGGCAATGGCCCACGCCACCGCGCCGAGTGTGCGAGGTATTTTGCCCTGCGCTGCTGCGGCTGCGCTCCTGAGTCCTATCCCAGCCCAGAGCTCCAGAGGCCGGCAGCCAGAGGCAGCTAGTAGCCTAGACCGAAAAGTCAGTCTCTGTAGGACGTTGGATCCGCTGAGATTGCATCTGACTCCTCTGAACGCCCTATCTATTCGGGGGGTATGTCCAAAAATGTAATTTCGATTAAAGAATGCCCCGAATGAGACGGTTACTCCCCGGGGTTACTCCTGTCTACCAGTAGCCACTTGATTTACAGCATGGAGCATGCTATCCTTACTACTATGCCTAAAATTTCTTTGTAAATTGAAATTACCCCAGAAAGCCCTTTCAATATAAATTTAGAATTTATTGAAATGGAGGAATAGAACTAAAAGATTTTTGTTTTTCAGAAAACAAAATTAGACCAGATCTCACTCCCCAGTGTGACGGTCACACAAAATTAGACGTAACTACAAATTTCACTTACCTCATTAAATTCTTATGTAGTCCTGCAATTGATTACCAGCTTCTGTTGCTCAGCTCAGCTGTTCTTTCAACTGATGTGGAAATCCCAAAAGTTGCAAGAGTCGGGTTACTCAAGACAAGCTCCTTTAACTCAAGTCTGTTGAAGATATAACAGAGGGAAATTGGTGAAAAATGGAAGAATGTGAAAAAGGAGAATTTGAAAGAGTTCAGAAGCCATTGCTGTACAACTTATTTTATGCACATGCGCATTACACAAGGAGTTCCAACTGGTTGGCTTTAGATTTGAATGTACCAAAATGAAGGGATTTACTGTATCTATTCATATATTACATTTCCATAAATCAGTATTCTTACTGTGGAGAGTACCAGTAAAACAAAGATTACATGTTAAGGAATGTACAGTACATGTAGTTGAAGGTAGCCTCTGAAATCAATGATAATGATTATAATAGTATATACCATTTTATTTTAACGCTTATTACTTTAGTAGTGAGTAGTGACACTGGCTCATGATCTTACACTGGATTGAGCAATCCTAGTCAAGAACTCCAGAGGATGTAAACATAAACACACATTTGCATTGTAGTTTATTTTCTCTTAACACTTTTTAGGAGAGCCCTAACACAAGGACGTCTGGTGAATGATGCTGTGCTTCCAGAAAGCATGACAGTGTATGCCTCCCCATCCAATGCTTCTACAAACGCAGGTAAGTCCTTTTGACAGTCGATCCATGACAAGAGCTTCATATTTCTTATTTATTTGATTGCAAAAGAGCCTTACCCATCCCCTCTCCGTCCCTGCTACAGAAGAAAGAATGACAATAATATTCAGAGCTCAACGATATTGGTTACATGTATTTCCATGGTGCACATAAAGCTGTAAAAATGGCAACTCTTCATGACTAAATACGGATGCAATATGGCCAAGGCTTGTGGTATTTTATTTGTCCTGTGAAATCAGAATTGATAAGGAAGAAAACAACTGGGACATAATATGTTACCATATATTCTGTTGTGATGTTATGATACACATTATATATTTATATGAAAAGCACAGCTTTCTATTTATTCCATACTTTCCCATTTTCTTAGTTTTAACAATTGTGTGTGTTTGATAATTATTTGATGCTATTATTGATTAAATCTTTCTTTCTGTCCCTCTCTCTTCATCTCCTCCCCTCTTTCCTCCTTCCTTGATCTCTTCTCTATTCTTTCATATTCCCCCTCATGCTTTTAATTTTATCATTCTGTTTTCCTCGTCCAATGTTTCTAATTGCAGACACCATCACAACCATCTCCCACCATCCAGATCGTTTCTCTGAGGGTTCACTGACCTCTGCGCATCAGCTACTTGCCAGCCTCCGTAGTCCAGGCAGCACCCAGCCCCCTTCCCTCACTAGCACTCAGTCCTCACCAGCTCACGCCCACACAAGGTACAAGTATGTATCAGTGTATGCGTCCATTGGGAGCAATGCCTACATCAATCTACACTAATCATTTGTTTTCTTACAAGCTGAAATATGCCTGTTTGGTGTTTGGTGGAGTAAACTTTGCAGCTGGTAAGGAATCTTCCCTTGGGAGTGGAGATGTTGCATGTGTTTGAAACCGTCCTTCCTCCTGTGACCAGGGCATGATTCTAACATTCCTTTCATTTCAATCTGCAGACATACATCATTTAATACATGTATTCCTGTATCTTTCTCCCATTGTTGTTTCATTTAGTTCCCCTCCTCGTGGATACCAATGTGGGCTACACCCCACTGAAGTCCCCTCTAAGCCCTCTCCGGCTCACTTTAATTAATTCCTCTACCTTTCCCCCTCTTTGTTTTTATTTAGGTCCCCCACTCACCACCGCCCCATGGTGGATACCAATGTGGGCTACACCCCACTGAGGTCCCCTCTAAGCCCTCTCCAGCTCAGTATAATTAATTCCGCTATCTTTCCCCCTCTTTGTTTTTATTTAGGTCCCCCACTCACCACCGCCCCATGGTGGACCCTGATGTGGGCTACACCCCACCGAGGTCCCCCTCCAAGCCCTCTCCATCTAACTTCCTGGACCTGTCAGACTCAGACAGAGAGTATGTTTCCCATCACTCGGTAAGCCAGCCAGCCAGCCAGCCGGTCGGCCTTGTGTGATTACTCATGCCTGGCAGTGTCATCTCCATTGGTGACGCTGTCATGGGCATGTTGTTAAATAACAGCCTTGAACTTGTTTGGAAAGTGGGTCAGGGTCTTGGGTTCATGTACAATCTCGCTCTACCTGTGTAATGTACACAGGGACAATTACATGACTTTATCAAACTGTAGCAGATATCCTTGATCTGTTCGCTAGGTGATGGAACCTATCAATTACGGTGTCTTGCCTGTGGATCTTTAGTAGTCTTTAGTAGATTTGAATTCACAGGTGTAGGTTGTGCAACTTGTAGGTTCATGTTCACTGCAATAATACTTGTAAATATACTGTTTGTGTAGATTGCTATGAATTTTAGCAGTCATATCCAGTATTCTTACACCATGCACCCACATGGTATCATGTCGAGCCCTGTCGGCAAACTTGTGATCATGCTCAAATTGAATTGATTAATCCCAGGTAGGTTGATGAATTATTTGTTACTAGTTTGCCATAGAAAGGTACATAGATAATATGAAAGCACACATGTTGAATACTGTAGTGAACTAATTTGTGTTGATAGCTATATTCTGTATAAAGAGGTACATGTTGGGTATGCAGTTGGGTGTTTCAGTGAAGTGTCCATATGTCAAGGTCACCTTGAGATGGTAGACTCCCAGGCTTAATGAAGCTTCTCAACAGAGGGCAGCCAATCACTGAGCAGTAAACTCGTTTGGACAAAGCATGAATGGGTGGGAATTGGGAAGCGTGAGGGCTCAACATCCGACAGGTTTCCTGTGAAGTGGGGGTACCATGGGGGTGGACAGTTTGTACTGTTTATCTCCATAGTCGCTTTACATGATTTTCAGGCCTGAGACAAACAGACAATTCTCATTCTTGCTCTACTATCCACTTCCCTAAGATCCCTATCAGGCATATCCCAGCCACACCCGGATCTCCCGTTATGCTGGTGGATGCCACGGCACTCCGCAGGGGGCAAGGTCAAGCCGAGGTCGAGGTCACGACCTCTAGTGTGTCGTCTCCAGCGAAGGTCATCTGCCATGCACCTTCCATTGCTGCAGATGAAGACCTCAGGTACTTGAATGGTTACCTACATGTAGTCTCAATTCCAAACCCAATCCTGACCATCTTCTTCTCCCCCCCCCATTAGTACATAACCTGTTTATCTCAATCCTAACCCCCACCCCCTCCCCCCTCCCCCGCCGATCTTTATCCTCCACTAATAGCCTAACAAAGTTCTTCTATGCAATTTTTAAGCATGATTGCTGTATTTTCTATTATTAAAGTAAAGTGTCTTGAAGCTAGCCTATTGGCCTCTGTGTGTCATTTTCAAACATTACTTATTTTTTCATGAAACAGTTTTGACAAAAGGGACAAAAGTTCAATTCTCTAGGAAAAACCTTGTGCAGTAAGTCATAAATGATGGCACCTGTTAATACTGATTTTATTTTCAGTAGCACAAAGTGTTGTTTATAAATCCTAAGGGCATTCCCTCTTTATAATGGAATAGCTTTCAGTAACTCGTTTAGTTCAGTTGCATTTACTTTTTTCAATCTTTATCAGCCATTTCCTCTTGTTGTGTGGATTAATTATGTTTATTACCAGACTTGTTATTATACATGTACCTTCACATTCTTATTTGTCTTTGACCTGTATGGTATTGTTTTTTTAAGATATTTTGTTGACTTGCTGTAATTCACTCTTCTGTAACTTCACCATAAGAAGGTTGATCAGTATTGCTTTGAAGGATTAAAATACAGACAAAATTGTGGGTCACCAACAAATACTCGCATCCAGATGAAAGCTTTGTAGCATGAATAGTCCCTAGATGGATTAAAAGAGGATTAACACCCACCTAGTCTGATTCCCTGTCACAGGGCTATTTGTAGATCAAAGCCATGCTTAGTGGTGCGACAGGGGCTGTTTCGTAAGATCAGTTCAGAGATGCGAACTGCGCACGAGCAAATCATTATGTATTTTGATTGATTGTGGGTTACTCCTACCATTCATGAAATGTGTTTTAGATGATCTACCTTGTAAATGTTTATTATCATGGAATTATGAAAGAATGTTCTCCCTGGCTTTCTTGATTCTGATTGTTGTAAGAGCAATAAGTAAGCCTATGCTATGACACCCATCAACAAATACTGCTGTAAACTAAACAAAATAAAAATCTTTTACATAAAAACTCTTCAACATCAATAGCAACAAAGAACGATTATGATTATCACTCCATGAGTCAAAGACAGAAGAAGAGGGGAAAACTGGGGGAAATCCCTTCAACTTTAAATACTCGCATGGAATTGGCTATTAAATACTGGATTTACTCCTGAGTGCATGCAAGTTTTGACGTTCTCATTGCTAGTCTTTTACCGAGACGTTTCAACCATCTCATTTTGTAATCATGGATGAGATGCTGCACTGGTATAGGGTAACAATTCTAAAATGCATGCAATGGGGTTGCACTGATGATACTCTTAAAGGTTTCAAAACAAACCAAATCATGATGTACTGAAATCTCACTTGACTTTTCAAATTGTTGCCAATCTCAAACAAAGATGAAAATATGTTGAGGCACATTTGGAACTGGGACAAATAGTTATTTGCAAAGGAGCCCAATCTTTTTTGTGTGTTTATTTTACTTCCTTTCATAAATATTTTGCACAGACTATGCAAATCAAGAAAACATTTAAGATGAAAATAAGGTCTGGATTTCCAGCACAGAACAAGCCGTACAAAAATAGCTCCATGCAATTCTGCAATATAACATTGGTAATGGGACAGACTAATATATAACAATTGCTTCTTTCCTTTTAACAAAATTATATGGGAAATTTGTATATTTTGACAATGCAAGATAATACTATGCTCAAAGACAAATTTTGATGTCAGCGATCTCCATTGAAGCAAAAGAAGAAAATCAATTAATTTCCTATGTTTCATAGTCTGATGATTGAGTATCATTTGGTTATATTTTTGTCCCTTCACCATGGATGTGCCCACATGCGCAACTGTATAAAGGAAGTATGAAGTATTAGCAGGCTTCAAGTGCTAAGTCTGCTGCATGAATTGATGTATTACAGCTTTCCTGCGACCCTGATTGGCTTTAGAATGTGTGATGTCATGTCAAGAGAGCCGCAGTGATTATTGGTTGATTTATGCGGTGACACAGTCGCTTGTTGAGTCAGCCTGGGTTAACACCAAGTCATTTTTTTTTTGAAAGTGATATTGTTACCAGATGCCTGCGTTTCCTCAAACTGCCACTCAATGTGCTTCTCAATTTGTTGCTTTTAATGAAATCATATTGCTTTTAGTTTTTTATATTCCTTTAAGATTAAATCTCCAAGAGTTTTTGTGCGATGATTATCATCATCAGAATAACAATGGCTTGACTTACTTGATGCCCTCATTATGGTTGGCACAGAAATGTGTACACACTGAATGGTCTTTTTGAATGGATGGAGTTGAGAGGGTTAATTTTGTCAATAATGGCATACTCCCTCGTATGGATGCTCTGCTGGCGAGGTGCTGGCACAATTTGTTACTAGATGAACAAAGTCATTGCTGCATTGGAGGGTGTAGACTATGATAACTGTTGGATTTAACATTAGATTTATGTTTGAATATATGTGATATTCAATACCTTGAATGAGAAACTATGCAGTTGTTAAAAAGAGCATAGGTTTTGCTGGATACAACATTTGATTTTTATTTTAGATATATGGTAAAGTTTTATTCAACACCTTGAAAGAGAGCAATACCCACTTTAAAAAAAAAAAAAGAGGAGTGTGGGTTTTGCAAAGCATGCATGTACCTGTGTGTTTGGCACCTTGCAGTGAAAATGCTGATTCTTATCAGGAGCAGCTACCAAATTCAATTACCCATTTGATGAATATAAGAAGGTCTCGAACGCCAGGAAAGGTAGTATCACATTTCCTGACCATGATCTTTCCAAGTAAGCACGAAACAAAAAGTCAAGTAATTTTGCAGGTGTGAGAAACGTGCGTCCCAAGAAGAGGGAAAATGTACACACGACCATGTTGATTTCTTGGCCAGAAATTAGCAATTAGAAATGTCCCTTTCATCTTCGGCACCGTGCCTCCGACTCCCACGACAGGATATGTCACAAATAATTGTAAGTTCAGAAGTAATCTTAGGATGAGTCACAATATCAAGGCATATCACTAGGAGGAGGAACAGCGTGTGCTCTGAAACTCAGCTACGTGTGCATGTATTACTGGTCAAATTATATTAGCTACCTTTATATTTTAAAGTGTGGTACTTTAATGATTAAATTTTCTTTTAAGGGTTAACATACACTGTATGAGTTTGTTTGGATCTTCCAATGGAAATGTAATGATGCACTTAGGTTTGTTGCACATTGTCTTTTTTTGTCCATATTTCCCTCTTAAAATCTCATTTTGCGTCCCTCTCCCCTCATTTCTACTTTTTTTTTTAAACTTTTCGTTGATCATTAGTTCTGTTAACCCCTTAACTTGATGGATGGAATAATATTGATTGAAACTGAACATTTATTGATTCAGTTTGGACTAATAACTAATGGTAGTTTAAGTATAATCTTACCTGTTGTGTCACATAGTAAACAGGTTTATTTTCTTAATTTCTACCATTTGGGCAGTCCATGATAATATACATTTAAAGCAAACAGCATTTTAGAAGTAACAGTGTCAGAATCAGCTAATAGATCTTTCTAGAAAGTCAATTCTATACATACTCACCACCACAGCTATGTCAAGATTGAAGATATCGTCCCATGCATGAGCCCTGTGCAGTGAGCACACAGATGACAAACAACAGAAACCAGTGCACTGTACGATCAAAACTAATCCTATTCCAGGTCATATGCTGCTCCAGAGGAATTGTGTTTATTACTGCTGTGATTATGCACCAATGACAAGTGAATGGTTAAATACAAGAACAAATTCTTCAATTAACTCCTGCATCTTAGTATATCACACAAACAAGAGATATCTTCTCGCTGACAACTTGTCTTGTAGTTCGCACTACGAGTCCCAGCTTGTGTGATGGCCCGCTGAAACAGACAGGTTCATAGCAAGGAGTAGACAGGATTTGTAGTAGCAGATGACCCACACTGTACTCTAGTGTCTATGACCAGTAGATCTTACAGATTCGCGCAACGAGTCATTCATAAAGCCAGGAATTGAGTGTTGTCATGGTAAGCATTTTGTAGGATGTGTACCGCTCATGTGTGTGTGTGTGTGTATGCGCGTGTGCGTGTGTGTGTATGTGTACATAGTGAAAATGCATAACATCCTGACCTGTCACATCCAATCAAAGCCCCCCCTCTCTTGTCTCGCACAGAAACACTGGCTACACAGAGGAAGCTGCCCGGGTACACATGGACACCGTTCCCACGGTAACCATGCTCAGTGACGCAGATCTCGCAGAGCGGGCTTCCGCCCAGCTCACCGGGCCGGTGGAGAGGGGGTTCCCAAAGCAGGCCCTCGTGGGCGAGACGTCCACCCCGCAGGAATCAGCCGCGCCATGTAGGTCGCATTTCTCTTGTTTCGGGGGGTAATTATAATTGCATATACCTCGTGGTTCCTGTTGGAAACTTGGAAATTTATAAATAGAAATCTTCAGATCATGGTGTTTTTAGCAGAATATACCATATTTTCTTGCTATATATATATATATATATATATATATATATAAATATATAGTGAAAACTCAGTACCATTCACTAAAATTGCAGTGTACAGTATTCATGAGTAATTTTGCCAGACCATTGTTATTCTCTTTCTCATTGAGAGTACCTTTTAATATTTTTGGCCAAAAGGTCTTTATCGAGGTGGCTATAGATGGATAGATAATAAAAAAAATAAGTATAGATGAGGAAATAGTTAAGAGTTTGATGATGCAAAGGTTTCCAACCCATTGAAAAACATTTTGTATAAAAACAGTTACTCATTTAGTGGCATATATCATATAAATGCCTCTTAGATGAAGAGTGTCACTTAATATTTTGGACATAATACACTGTAGGCCTTTATCAAAAGGGAAGTAATTTAGATGGATAGATAGTGAAGATAGGTTTACTACTTGTAAAATAAGAAAGTGTGGATAGATCAAAAGGTTGACTGTGTCCTCTGAAGAGTTGCATTTTACTGTCACTAGAATGCAGGAACTGGAAATTGTTGTTGTTTTTTGTCAGCTCAGCATTCTTAAACAGACATTACTTCATCTCCAGAACCTCTATCATGATGCCCTATCTGATGTATAAACATCTTCCTAAGCACCCCAATTTCAGATGGGAGATTCTGTTATTTGTCAGATCAGCATTTTTAAACAGACATTACCTCATCTCGAAAACCTCCCCTGAATAATGTAGATCCAGCCTATAAATGTCTTTCCAAGAATCTCGGTTACCAGCCAACTGCCATTTACCTTTTGCTCCCAGCTGTTGATATTTCCATTGTGGCCGAGCAGTTGGCAAACTGAAAGTGACCACAGGGCAAATTTGCCACCCCATGGATCATTCTTAAAACTATATCTCTGGAAATAACCACAGATGATTATGAAAGATAACGCATGGTGCGACAACGGACTGCCTGCTTTGGGAGAATGATTAACACATAAATAGCAACCACACATTGTCGATGAGGTGATAAAGCTCAATTTCTGGCAAACATTCCTTTTCTTTCATGTTCAACGGATCCCCTGCTTTTACAGATTCCATCATTCAAAACAAAAGTAATGTTAAATGATCGAGCATTTGCTTGTGTAGCCCCCAAGCTCTGGAGTAGCTTACCCCTGGAAGTTAGGAAAGCACCATCCGTAAACAACTTTAAATCAAAGCTCAAAACACATCTATTTAATTAATAACAAAGATTTTAGGAGTCCTATTAAGCCCAATAGAAAATATACTTTATGGAATAGGTTCTGCACTCTATAAATGTATACATTTTTATTATTATGATGTTGTAGCTAAGGACCAAAGTAATGTTCTAATGAAACCCTGTGATGCATATCTGCCAAAATGAGACCATGATTGACGTGCATCTTAACCTGCTTTACAATTTGTATTTGTTGTAAGCTTTGTTTAACTGGTACTCTCTTTATTGATAAGAAAGATAATTCAATCTGTTAGATATATTAGCAGAGAAACAAGAAGACCTGGAGGGGATTTGAACCTGTTAATACTGCTTCCTGGGCAGCAGCATTACAAACATGTATTCTCGACGTAGTATAAATTCCATATATGTTTATGGACATGATAATGCTGCATTTAAAACTTTTAATTACAAAGTAATACAACCTTATATGAGTCTGTACCTAACAGAGGAAACTTCACCTGTCTTGAAATGCAAGAAAGAAAGAATAAAAAAAAGAAAATTTACCTGTCTTGAAATATAAGCAAGAAAGAAGAAAGGGTGAAGTTTACAAGCAAAGTGACTTCCTGCCTTGTGCCTCTAGCATGTAATGCTACCATGAGTATGCACTTCTATTCTGAGCACTTTTATTTCTGCCACATTCTTAAATTTCTTACTAAGCATCACCACCAGATCACATACTGAACAACATGAAGAGAACCTCTGGGTTATTCCCAATCCATGCCCCTCCACCCTACCATCCCCCACCCCCACCCCCACCTCTGTCCTTTCCTTCATGAAAAGATAGACAAGAAGCAGAAAGCAAAACAAACTGCTGTATGTCAGTAAGGGTTACAAGGAGATTGACAAGCCATCTTAGTGATTCTTTACCAGATGTAGATACAAAGGAAGAGTTCATTGTCAAGACCGGACCATCTCTTGCCAAGTTTGATTCTATTAATAGATTAGAAGATTTGGTCATGAAGTTGTGCGTCATGTAATCATTTAGGGAAACCCACTGTTGTGTTGTCCTGTTTTCCTGTGGTAACAGTTGAAGGACATGAAATCTTCATGCAAGAGATGTGATTTTTCCTGATCGTAAACGCAAATATGACCTAGCTTCAATGAACACTGAATTATTGTCACTTGATTTCTTTTCTTGTCCTTTAACTCATAGTGGTATCTTCAACTCCCAACATTCAGTAAACCATTTTCTATTAAACATATTAGAACTGTATGCATACTTGTACAATGTATAGAGGCTGTGGATTACACAGCAGAACTACACTGTGGTGTCACTATGCCATCACTATGTTATCACAAAACAATGTTCTTTGTACTGCTTTTTGATCCTTCCCCTTAAAATACGAAAGGGAGGGGGGCAGCGGAAACAACATCTGCTTGAAACGGTGATGACCCTATTCTGTTCTATTTTGAATCACTGCCGATGACATTCGTTTGCCAGGCCTGATTAAAAGCACGGACCCGCGAGCTTGAAGAATGAGTGGGCACAGCCCCAAAGCCAGATAATGGATGTTTCCGATTCTGAGTATTTTTGGCTGTTTTGGAGTGTAAATGGAGCCTTTTTTTTAGGTCATGTTGGGGAAAGCTTTCAAGATGTGCCTGTTGCTGCCAAGAAGTCACTGGGATGAATGTTGGTCTGCTTGGAAACACTTGACAGGACTAACTCTTTATGAGCCATTGATATATTTCTGCACAAGTGATACACACGTATCCAGTAGAGTAGCAGTTCAGCTGGCAAGCAAAGGGTTAGATATGGTTACCTAGTACGGGTGCATGTAATTCCAGCATCACATACAGTACACTTTCAATTCTAAGTAAATTTCATTAACGGGAAGGAGTTTAAAGGTAATGGGTAGAATGGGAAGGAATTTTCAATTCAATGCTATCATGTCATGTGCCTAGAAAATGTTTTTATGTGTGATAGTGTGTTTGCAATTAACAGTCAAATCTAGTTTTGACAGATTCAGGTGATGCTTATGAGTTGATCATTAGAAGTCCACAATGTTTTAATTTGATTACCACATCATAATGCTTTAGAGTTGATCATTAGAAGTCCACAATGTTTTGAATTGATTACCATATCATAATGCTTCAAATGTTAGATATCATGCCTTCACTCTGCCAATAAAAGTTGTTGTCCACATTATGGGATTATATCTTTATAAAAATTTAACAGGTGATTTACAGGAACCATCTCACTCCTTACTTTACACCTTACAGGACAACAACTTTGTAAGAACAAATATCACAAGAAACCGGTAGCAAACGGGCATTACGACTACTCAATATGTATTGATATGTAAGTGTTGATGCAGTGCCTTTAATTTTCTGGTAGTGTTTTTTCTGATGCTGAAATCCTGCTGTATGGGTGCACCTGTTTGTGAGGCACAGGTGCGATTATCTTGTGCCTTATATTGCTAGGTCTGATAAGTGATTAATGCACATTGCTTGGCTATAAGTACAATGGGTAGCCGCACTGCCTTAAGAGGTTCCTGTACAATCTCGTACCTTCTTCACCATCCTACATATGTGCTGTCTCAATTATGCAACTCGGGTAACATTTTGTTTACAACCAATATGCATGGGAATAATTGTTATGCCTCTGCCACAAAGTTGCCAGTAGCATTATGTTTCTATGATTTTGATATATGTTGAGTAATTGAATAATCACAGTTTTGCCATATCTTTGATTAATGATTACCTCTTCAAAGCTTAGTAATTGTTTCTGGAAGTCCTTAGATTTTGACCATAAAATCCCTTCATTAATTTTCTCTGTGTTGTTGCACACATGTTCCATAAATCTTTTTGACATTGCACTCACAGAGTTCACAGTAAATAAAAGGTAAAACAATTTGAAAATTTGTATTACCTATAATTTGAAAATCAATACTTCAGTTCTGATCTTCATGTACAGTATTTATTATTTATATGATTATTTATAACTTTGTTTTATGGTGCTTTGTGAGTTACTAAGCAGTAGCAGTGCATTCATCTTCATACACTACAGCTCAAAGGAATTGGCATAGGGAAAGGGAAGAAAGGGAATGACCCGCAGTTTTAAACCACAGTATATTTTGTCTAGTTCAACATGAAACATGATATTTTTAGGCTACAGCATCGTGTTTCATGCTGAACTGGACAAAATGTACCACTGTTTAAAACTGTGGCTCCTTCCCTTTCTTCCATTTCCCTTTCCCTATGCCAATTCCTTTGAGCTGTTGTGTATATATTTTCATCTCTAATAACCAGGAATACAGGGATGCAGGAAATCATAAGCAACCAGATTTATGGCAATCAGCAGCACCATTACATTTTTGTGTGAACATACTGTTACAATTTCTTGTGTACTGCTTCTGAACTCCTTCAGAGCAGATTTGATTTTCTTCTCCACTTTCTAGTTTGACCAAATTATGCTATGTGTTTCTGCACTTTTCTCTGCTGCCATCATTGTCAGTCTCCTGTCATTGCACAATACGTCACCACTGCTCTGACAATAATCAGATCAAGGCTGAAATGCGTAGGTCATCTAAGTCGCGCTTACACTATGCAAAAATACCTGTAACATTACTTCCCTGTAATTTGCCTCCTGCAGTTTGGTCAGTTAAACCCCAAACAGCAAGAGCTTTCTGCAAAACCTACTATTGCAAATTTGTAATATTCTCACTCATTACAAACTGTACTATTACCTAAACATACAGTGTAGGTAGATTGCTGGTAGCGTGACCTCACCTTTGATATGGAAAACGATTTCAAAGTAAAACTCCAATGTGTATTTTTTTATAGTCTGTCCATGCCCTATAGACTTGTACAAATTTAGAGAATCAGTATTCAGTGTTATCGCAGTTTTAGCATGGCTCTAATGTAGGTAGCTTGATGGTAGTGTGACCACACTCTTAATATGGGAACTGATTACAAAGTCAAACTCCAATGGGTAGTATTCTTAACAGTCTGACCGTGCCCTATAGGCTTGTAATTTGAGCATGAGGGTTCAGTGTCATCTTGCGGGTATATTACGGCCATGCCCTGTCAGGGGGGTGTGGCGCATGGTAAGACTACTCTAGGCTATGGTTTAAAGGTCACTGCACTGGGCAAGTACCTTGATATGTACTTTGAATTTGAAAAGCAGGTGTCAGAATCCAGTGATATCTGATATAAGTGTGCCATATATACATTCCAAATGACGATATATAGATGTTAAGAGTCAAAATGGTTGAGTTGTCATCGTTCATGGAGGTCGCTTTTGATGTATGCTGCGGGGTGACATGGAATCATGTCTTTATAATGTATTTTGTATGAGCCCTGGGATTTTGGGGAACCCTGGCAGTAGCTATCCATTGGCTGAGCTTGGCAGTAACTTCCTCATATCATTACCACAAGTTTGCTTATTACTATGATGCAATATTTTCAAAGTATTCCTTAACTCAATTGTGGTCTACTTTTCACATGACAGAGGAGTATGGTTATATGATATATTATAATTTCCTAGCATCATTATTCATTGTCTATTACTAGGGAAGAATATTTTGGAAGAACTTCTAAACTCAATAGGGCTACTACAAGGTACTCTGTCCTGTATTTTTGTATTATCCATAGTCTTCAATAAAGATCTCAGCAGTAGAACTATTAATAATCAGATTAATCTTGTATATACATACAAAAAATATACATGATTTAGATAAGTTTAAGACTTCCTTAAAAAAGTATCTGTTTAACACGTAATGAACTCAGTGCCCAACACTCTTTACAACTGTACTTACTTTCTAGTGCATAGGGACATGCGTAGCTATGTGTTATGCGTTATACAAGAACTAAATAATATTATTATTATTATTATTATTATAAAGAATGTAAAAAGAAATCAAATTCATCTATTTTATCTCGTTATGGCAACCATATTGACTAGGGTTTAATGTAAACAGAGCTTTTCAACACATGCCAATGAACTTTATACACATGTGTCTACTAAACCACTACATTTATGAAGACAGTGCATCTTTTTAAGGGGACTTTCTCTCGCAAGTAGTAGAGCCTCCTATCGGATGTAATGTTCACTCTCATTTGCTTCCGCATTTCCTGCAACTTTGTAAGATTTGCAAGATACGTCAAAACTCTTTCCTGATTTCCTTGCCAGATTCCTGTTGGAAACAGAACTTGGCCAGTGAGTATGCATGTACAATGTCAGTGACAGGAGAGAAATTTGAGGTTTACATAGTCAGAAGAAAAAAAAGTATTTTGTAGAGAGGTGTATTTAATAAAATACATGTTAACCACATGCCCCATATTCACAACAGTACCGGTAGTCTACGTATAACTTAGATTGCGTACTTAATGTAGACTTATTTTATGAGGTGCAAAATATATCATTTGATGCTGTTACAAAATCATTGATTTTCATCACAAAATCACAACTATGGGTGATTTCAATTATAAATTGTAATTATTATGTGGACAAACTCAATATACCATAGTGATTCCGAGGACAAAATCAATTATATTGAATCAATAATTTTTCATGTTGTTTCATTTGGTGTCCTATAAAGTTAGTCCAGTTATAGTACATGTATAAATTCAACCACTGTTGTGAATACAAAGCCATGGGATCTGCTTAGTAGTGACCACCTGTGAAGACAGACCAATTGTTATCACTTCATTTATTTTCTACACAACAAAGAAAAAAAAGAAGTACATTCAGAGAAATATGGTTAACATAGTTTGCTTGAGGACAGAACAGTCTGATAAAGCAAAAAGCTTGAAAGTAAGGTCCCGTGATATCATTGTGAACATATAAAGTGAAATTGTTAAAAGGGCTTAATTTCTCTTTGACGTCAGTCTGGCGTAGCATAATGCATTTATAACCATGAACTGTGTATTTTCACTTTTGCTGTCCTTCCGTCTTCAGTGGTTAGTCGGTCATTGCTTGGATTCTTCTAATTACCCACACATTGCACCATACCCCCTTCTGATGTCCTAAAGATCAAGGTCTCTGATGAAGGGTCCAGTCATCCTGAGATCACTGGGTTTGTGGAAGGGACCCCTCAAAATCTCTCACATTCCTTATGATATCAAAAATTTATAAGTATCTTCCGATATATTATGGTCTTTTTTTTTCTTTTTCTTTTTTTTTCACTTTATTAATTCTCCGCATACAGCATACCGATAACTACAAAAAATGCATTCAGACAAATATGGTTAACATACATGCAGTTTGCTTGAGGACAGAGCAGTCTGAAGAAACCAAAAGCTTGAAAATTAGGTCCCATAACATTACTGAGAAGCCATCATACAAAATGAAGTAAGTGCACTTGACAATGAGGGCTTAATTCTTCTTTGACGTCAATCTGACGTGGTATAATGAATTTGTAACCATGAACTGTGTATTCGCACTTCCGCTATCCTTCCGCTCACGTTGGTCAGTCATTGCTTGGATTCTTCTAATTACCCACACATTGCACTATCCCCCCTTCTGAATGCATAAAGATCAAGGTTTCTGATGAACGGTCCAGTCATTCTGAGATCACTGGGCTCATGGAAGGGACACCTCACAACCTCTTATCTCTCACAGCCCATATGATCATCAAGGTAATAAGCTAGTAATGCTTCAGGGAATAGTTCAGGATTTAAAATCTGATGACCAATTGCAATTAGTGGACTAGTATTTGTGAAAAAGTAGTGTGTTGACCACGTACCTAAGACTGCTATAAAACGCAGACTTTGTCGAGCAATCTGCCCAAAACGTATAGCAAATTGCACTGCTACACCAGGAACATGATTCCCTGTGCTTTAAAGACAGGGCAGCCCATATGAAAAAGTCTCGAAACTCAGCAGGAATCAGCTGCATGCCTTGTAACAAATATCAAATCTCAGTCGTAGCTTCACAAACATTTTCATGAAGAGTGAAAAACTAACCATGTTTTCATCTGATACACGCCATTTTGTAGCGACCATAGTCTATATTCATAATTGTATTTCCCATGTCGTGCCCAATGTGTTAGGCAGTAGGCATTGCTCGCATTGAACTTCTGCACTGTGGTGTGGACAGCGGAGCGGTCTCCGGTCTCTACTTTACAGGAACCGGGAGGGTTTGGATGACCTATCCAAAACCTCCTCCAGACAAATTTTTCAAGTTCATGTACAGAAACAGATAAAACATGAATCATCTTCAGCTATGATATTTTGGGACTTTACTTTTAATGCAGATAATGAACAAATTGGGCTGGTATAAACGCCATGCTGCTCTGAAATCACATGCCAATATGTGGCAATACTGTTTATCCCTTTAAGTCTAAATACATGCGGAGCACCATCATTTATATCAGTCCTAAAATAGACACGGGACGCTTCGGTCACATCTTAGAGTATGTGGGGATATCCTTTTTGAAATGCACCTGCTTATTGGGATTAAATGACATTCCCTGGCCTAACTTCAGTGACATTGCCTGGGTGTGTCAGCCTTGGTGTATTAAAGTACTAGCACTTGAGACACCCAAGCCTGGGCATCTTAAAGGGAGATCCGATAGCAGCAAGTATATTACAAGAAGCTTGGATTCGTAAATATGCCCCGTGTGAATTCGTTCACTAGTGATATACATGTAGAACAGCATGTTGTGTGGCACTGAAAGGATTGTAGAGGAAGTTATGAAGCCCTCACTTAAAGAAATCTTGGTTTGCCTGCAAGCAAAAAATGGAGAAGATGTGAGAAGGTTTTTTAAAGTTAAGGACTCATGTCAAAAGAAAGTCATCCCTTTTTACGCAAGTATTAGAGCTGACTCATTAACAGATGTCTGAAAAAACGACATATGTATTGAATAGAATGGACAGATTTTGCGTATATCCTACCATCATTGTTTCCACTGTTACACACTACCAAACTTGTTCGGTTTGCATTGAATTCTCCAGTTGTCCATTTGACACAGTATAAACTCTCAGTAGGTTTTATTCTTTAAAACTTATTCTTTAAAACTCTGTTTGTGCCACATGTGCATATTTTCGCAATTCTCGCTACCCTAAATAGGTACGAAAATCTCGAAATTTGCGAGACCAGATAATTTTCACTCTGTCGGGTCGTCATTTGTCACTACCACTTCCGGTATAGAGTCACACTGAATGAGAGTCACGCTTCATCCACCCCCATTTTCAGGGTTCTTATGCTTGGAATCATGAGCCCAGCACCACCGTCACTGCTGCCAAAAGACATAAAAATAACGAATGAAATGTTCAATAAATGTTTAAATATTTGCAAAAATAAAAGAAGACCAAGCAGACAACATATTCGGTGCATACACGTTGTGTGGCAGCGGCGTTTTGCGTTTGCGATATCGCGTGGACCCACACAGGAAGCTGTAATGCCGAAAAAGCTATCCCTTAGTATATTGCATGTTCTCAGGTTTTCCCTGGATCTCGGTTTGGTTGGTAGTGCCTTGCTAGTTCAATCAACTTCAGCAGCAAAGCTCTAATATCCTTCATAAACAGTGTTTTCCTGATAACGTGACAACATCGTGGCAGTGATGCGACTGGATGTGGGAATACGTGGTGTAGTTTTGTGGTTGAGCCATTGACTTAGAATCATGAGCTTGAGGTTCAGAGCCTGCATGTAGCACAGTACGGACTGTCTTATAATGAAGCCACTAATCCACACATCTACTTTCCTACCCAGTAACTACTTGGGGTATACGCATGTACGTATAGGGCATAAAAGCTAGTCAACAGAAGAGGCACAATTTATGATTCAAAGGGAAATCACATACCGGTACTGTTTATATTCTAATACACTGCGAATGCCATTTACATTTCATGAAGATGAAAACTTAGGGTATGATAGGAAGTAAATGCTGCATGTACAGAAGAATTACATTCTGTGATGCCAATTCCCAAATGAAATTTCATCTTTATACACTGCAAATGGTGTTCACATTTCATGAAGATGAAGACAATGAAGGTACATGTAGCCCTGTACTAGCTGTTCTGTATTCAGACACTGCAAATGTGAATATGCTGTTAGATTGGACTGCATGGATCGGAGCATTAAGAGAAGATTCTGGCCAACACCATAATATAAAATTGGAAAATGGTGATAGAGAAATGACGATGATGTTAGATTGTACATGGGATTTTAGTTCCACAAGTTAAAATTCATCATTGACCTTGTACCGCAGTCACACTGTTTCGTAGTTGCTATGACTAAGCATCAAACACTAAATGAATCCACTGCCTGAAGCTAAAGCAAGATAAAGACAGGAATAAAAACAAGTTTCTGGAAAGTCGGAGTACACATAGATCGGGAAAGGATTCAGCAAGATCCCTTTCGCCATGAGAACGGTGTTACGGCGATCAAAGCGCTGGGGCACTGGGCTTTATTTCATCATAGGCAACTGTCATGAGCACTTGCGTTTTGCACAACAGATACCCGAACAAGAAGTTTAAATCTGGGATGTGTCATCCTGCGACCCGTTTATGCTTCCTCACGCAGTACCGCGGTCGACAGGGAGACTCATCGTGTGGGTTTCATGAGAAGTTTTCAATAAATGGTAACATTTGTTCATGTCTGCCTGAAATTGGACTTGATTTGGTTTTATCGCAGAGCAGCCTCCCCCCCCCCCCCCCCCCAGGAGAGACAGTCACTGGTAAATGTGCATCAATATATCAGCGAGGCTTATTTACACTTAAAAAATACCTTCTGAAAAATCACAATTCTACCCCTTTCACTGGTCTCACCACCTGTCTGCTAGGCTATTTGAATGCTTGTGGAACGCATTAGCCATGTGTAAATAAAAAAATCTCCCTAGTTTGATTTTTTGCTGTACATTGTTTTTGGGGATAGCTGCCAAGTAACTTTCCCTCAATGCTGGCGCTTTTTGAAACATTGCAATCATTTTCTGCAAGTGTGAATGGCCCTCCTCCCAATCTCTCTCACGCCATTGATGACAGTTCTTTGAGTGATACACATCACGGGGAAAGTCACTGCCAGCCGGAATGTTTGTGCATCACATTTCCGGGGGCAAAGTGAAATCTTGCTCGCCAAAGCCTTTTGTTGATTGCCTCTGTCAGTGTCCACTCGGAAATGATGAGTAAGGGTGAGCGACATTAGTTCAAGGCTCAGCATCAACACGTTTCTCACGGTGTCTCGCTGTGGGACCTTGAGATTATGTTAACTCTGTCAGTCCCATAGGCGATAAATTGTGTTGTGATTTACATGGGACTCTCGGTTATTGACACTGAGAGACACGATTGTGCTGTTTGTGGAGCCGAAAACAATATTTTAGAGCCTCTCAAATACAATAATTTACCAATGTACTATTACCATCACAAGTGTAAAATATGCACTAGAGCAATGGACCAATCACAATACACATCCGTGTTCAGTGAACATAACCTTTTCTTTGAAAAGTTATGCTTGAAGGACTTTCTGCTTTGGGGGCTTCCAAGGTACCATGCATCCCAAATGTGTGATATCATCACATAAAAAAGCCTCACCCCCTTGCTTTGGGGGCTTCAAAGGTATCATGCATCCCAAATGTGTGATGTCATCACATAAAAAAGCCTCCCCCCCCCCCCCACACACACAGACACACTTTGTGGGAAAGCACTCCACCCCTCAGATAGGACATTAAATGGAGGTCCTGTGTAAAGAAGAGCTACACTCTATGCACATTTAAGACCCCACTTCATTTCTTGATTAAGAGCATGGTGAAAACCTGCTGGAGTGGACAGAAAGCCTATACAGGAAAATGGGTGAGAGATGTCGCCCCCTCATGGTTCACCACAGAAGGCCATTGAGCCTAGAAATGGTATCAAAGGGGTATTACGCAAGGCATACAAAGTGCGTGACAATGTGTAGATACTGTACACATTCCGCCAAGTAAATACAAAAATTGTAGCCAGAAACTTGAAGCATGTCACGTAATTGTCTGACTAACTCTGAAAGTCAAGTCACAATTCCTGTTTGATAACAAGGTTGTAATTAATGCCAATTAACACTGACCAGAGCTGCTGTAGATAAACCAGATTTAATTAGTAGTGTCAGCAGTCAGAGTTTCATAGAGGCTTTTATGCAAGCATCCTGTGAACACATCACATGTCAGTGTCACATTTTTGCACTTGTAATATGTACATGATATAATATATGGCAGAGAAGAAGTTAAAGAAGTACTGCTTGATAATAATCTCTTGTATTTCTGTATTTGATATTCTGTTTAACAGTGTACATGCTCTTTAATTTTCTAAATTATTAAATCTCTGATTTGTGTTTAATGCTAATCAACTTCTTATCAATGTTTCATTTCTCTTGAACTCTTTATGTTTATACGCTATGGAAGAACCAGGAATATGAAGAAAAAAAAATCCATAGCGCAGATGTTAATCTGGTACATAAAGAGTTCAGCATACATGTATGTATATGAAGAAAAAAAGGATGGAATTAGCATAATTATGTGTAAATCACATCTTCCTCTACAATTGCATGAGAAAGCAGGGACAAGAGAGAGGGGTTGTTAGATGGGGTGAGAGATACAGAAATAGAGAGAATTGTGAAAGAGAACGCAAAGAAGGAAAGGAGGAATAAAGCAGAAGAATATATTGTGAGTGTGTTTATTTTATGTGTGGGCAAGTTTGTGTGTGTGTGAGAGAGAGAGAGAGAGAGAGAGAGAGAGAGAGAGAGAGAGAGAGAGAGAGAGAGAGAGAGAGAGAGAGAAGATACAGAGACAGGGAAGAGAAAAGAAAAGAACAAAAGTGATGTGGAATTGAAGAGAGTAGAGCTGAGGGTGGGGGACAGAGAAAAAATGGAAAGACTGAGACAGAGAGAGAGAGAGAGTGAAAGGGAAGAGAGGAAGTTTTTCCAATTTCCTGTTTGTGAGCCTTCCCTCCAAAAGACGCAATCTGTTACCTCACAACCAAACCCTCCTTTTCTATACATGGAGCTGCCTGGAGGCAGATTTATTAACCAAAATGATATACATGTACATCATACATGAAAATGTAGGTAGAGAGAGGGGGGAAGGGTTGAGGGGGATGGTGGTGGTAACATTCCTCTATATGAAGCTGGGTTTTTGTAAGGTCTTGACTTTCACAAATCACTGTAATGTTGCAAAGTTAACTCTCTCATTACCATTGGCATGAGTAGGTGTAGAAAGCCAAGAGGGTCTTCCATAGCCCAGTAATTTAAGGGTTAAAGGAAGTAATGGTTAGCATACAATCTTGCTCGTGGGTCTTCTATTTGATTTTGGCTTTCACAGTGGTATGTTCTTATGCCATTAGGCAACGATGAATTTACATGTACCTAACTTGTCTGGACCTTTGCACGGATACTGTCTCCACCTACACTACAGCTCAAAGGAATTGGCACGGGTAAAGGGTAAGGAAGGAGCCGCAGTTTTTAACCTGCGGTATATTTTGTCCAGTTCAGCATGAAACATGATGTTTTTTAGGCTAAAGCATCATGTTTCATGCTGAACTGGACAACATAAACTTCAGTTTAAAACTGAGGCTCCTTCCCTTTCTTCCCTTTCCCTTTACCCGTGCCAATTCCTTTGAGCTGTAGTGTATCTTATGTACTCGGTTCTTTGATGTGGTATGTTATGTGGTATGTTATGAATTCAACTGTTTCAATGCTGTTGAAGTATGTATGCTATATTCAGGGTCAAATCAATATTTGTTTTGAATAATATACAACAGTCAAAAAGTATACAACACAGCCCTGTTTTCCTAGGCATTACGTTTTTACATGATTTGTTGAATTGGATCGCTGAATCAGGCTCATATTTCATCTCAGAAATAGTATCAGTGTTTATGCAAAGATCATTTTTCCATGATCAATTTATTAGCCATAGAGATACAATAGAGGAACACATTCATAAATCGTATGTCACAACTAATTACTACCAAATGCCAAGCAAATAGGCATATTGCTATTATTGCAATATCAATTATGCAAGTTTTTGATAGAAGTATTATTGAAAAGAAGCAACATTGTATTTAAGCCTTTCAGTGCTTGACACCTGTCACTCTGTAGGATTTGTGTGTATTACCTGCGAATGAATTGACATTTGGCATAGAAGGAGTTTAACTTTAAGAAACACCTGCAGAGAAAGAGAGTAGTTGATATCACCTTACCTTCACAGGAAATCCCACAAGAAATACTTCATCCAGTACCCAAAACAAGGGTGAATTTGATGTTATCCTGTCAATTGCGAACACGCACACACACACAACCAACTGTAAATCATGCACCGTGCACCATCCTAGCAAAGTCATAAAGTCACTGATGGATCGTACACATATGTGACGTCTGCGTATCAAGCATTGCTGTAAAAAAACGATGAATAATCCCTCCCGGGGTGATTATGTTTCCCCTCGCTGTTTTAGCGGGTAACTGCAAGAAAAAAACGCGCCCTCATTGGGATTAGAGAGGGGGTTGCGGGCTGGTGAGCATTCCGCCAAGAAACACTGGAGGAAGGTATCGATTAGAGTCTTGATTATGTGTGAGGATCAGGTTCGTGTTCGCAGATAAGAGTGCTTGGACTGGATGTTCGCTAGTCCCTAGATATTGTGGCTACGCTCAGCACACTTGCATGCTCACACAGTGTTGTGACAGCACTGAGTGAAGCTTGCAGCACGGATGCGTGCCCCTCGTACAATGCAGTTGATAGGAAGTCACACGGTAGCCGTGTTTCATTTGATTTAGTTAGTTAGCTACCAGTAGTTTAATAGTTACATTAACAATTTCATCATTTTGATATGATTCCTTTCTGTTATCCTGAAATGCAAAAAAGAAATGGGACCCCCTTGCCTTCTAAGATAAGGTAGACCTTTTATGGGTTACATGAATACAAATGTTGTTAACACGATTGGCAATTTAACCCTATAGAGCCCGGGCTATTTTGAAATCGCATAGCCCGGGGGGGGGCAAAAACAGCCCCCCCCTAAGATCTCGACCGTTGATCGCGCGATCGCAACGAAAATTGGCACGTACGTCACCGATGCCGTAATCTCCACAATTCAATTGTCAATTGCACCAAAATTATTCAAATTTATTTTTAACTAATTAATTATGCTAATTAAATGCATAAAAATCATAATTTGGTTGTAAATCTTTAAATATAGCCCCAAAACTGCTAGATATCAGTCCAGACACTCTTCTTAGGATTATTATCAAATTAGGATTTTAAAAAATGGCAATATCAAAGTTTTTCTTATGTATTTTATTGTTTTTTAAATTTCTTATGTATTTCTTTGTTTTTTCGACTTTATGTTTTTCATTGTTTTTTCAATGGAAATTGTTAGCAACACTATTTCAGTCATAAATAACATGAAATCTATTGTTTTTCATCAGTAAAAATAGATATAGTGATACATTTATGAATTTTGGCTAGATACAGAATTTGCATTGGATTTGTACATGAAATCACGTTTTTGAGCAATTTTGGGTCTGACATGCACGTACAAAATGTTACGTAACTTCGGAACCGTGTACCCCCGCGTCGCAAATTTAGTCTTAAAAGTTGCGTGAGACTTGAAGGAAAAAAGTCATGAAACGTCGCGGCGCGATCTTTTCGCGTTACAAATTTATTGCGAAAAATGTTGAGGGGGGGGCTGTTTTTGCCCCCCCCCCCCCCCCCCCCCCGGGCTAGATAGGGTTAAGAGAAATACTGTAAAGAACTTCATTCTCAATGTTCGAACTGGAATGTCTTTAGGCAGAATTATATTTCAGGTTGAGTTTTGGACAGGTCGTCCTATACTAATGTAATAGTGGTTTCTGAAGCCTAAAGACCCGTGGGGGGGGGGGGGGGAGGTTTCACCAAGCTGTTCGTAAGTTACGAACGACTGGTGATCTCTTCTTGTGCTAAATGCGACACCACACTGAGCTGAGCATTGCACCGCTGACTGGTGCAGTATGGTACATGATTGTCCACTATGGTTGCTACGAAACAGGGTGTTTCAAATGTAAAGGAGGATAGTCTTTTTACTTTGCCTGAAAGTTTTGTGACGCTATGACAATGAGCTATCATACATTTGATTGTGATGGCATACTGGTGATCCATGCTGAGTCTTGTGACTTTGGCAAGAGGGCTACCCTACCTTTAAAGCTTCTGAATGCTGAGGAGTTCTCACGCAAGGCATGGAAATAACATGAGTAAACATGACTCGTACGGACGGTTTCCCCCTTCTCCAATTACAGTGCCCATACCTTTTATTGCCATTCAGTTATGCCATACAGTGAATCACAAAGTCTGAGGAATGTCCTCATCACTCATGGTCACCCCCGAATGAAACGGACTGTCAGTATGCTACACAATATTTTGCCTCTTGTAGTTTAGAAAGATTGATTTATAAACTGTGACCGAAGATCCTGAGATTTCAGCTCCAAGCCGATCAGAGGCACTTGTGTCCTCCAGAAAGACACTTTATCCACACTGCTGCTCTCCACCCAGGAGTTAAAGTGGGTACGTGGTAGGAGGTGGATGATAGTGTGAATAATCTTGAACCAGCACCGATATTGTGCACTGGGCAAGGATTACTCCCTATGGAGTAGAGATGGTACACAAAAAAATGTGTTTGAAATACATTCTTTTATGGAGTGACCAGGGCTAAAATAATAACATCCCACTCAATTCAGTCTCTGGACTGCAAATTGAGACAGACCATCTACACCATTTAACATTGTTTTGTAAAGTTACTGCACAGTAGTTTGCCTCCTGCTTCTGATTCTATTTGTTTCTGATTATCACCAAATTCTCAAGAATACCAACTTTTGGTAAAATGAATTAAGTGATGACACTGGCTGAAATCATGGTGAAGCTTGTGACTTGACCTTGTAGCTCTTGTTAGGACTGTCTGATTTATCACCAATCTCTCAAGAATTTAATACAAACACAAATTGCCTGTATTTGCTGGGTTTGAGGTTTGAAATGGGCAGTCAATGTACATTCGCTAAGGGGGTAAAAGATAAGGGGAGCCCTTTTATAAAAGACATGAAACTCTGGGGGTCAGCAATATACACTAACAAGAACATGGATGCACTACATGTATCCCACAGTCATAGCTTCATGAATATTTTCAGAAAAACTATTCTTGTTTACATTTGAAATGATCATGGCTCGTAGCGAACTTACATTACATTTATATACCATATTGCAGCTTCCAGCGGTGTAGTGTTTACATTTCTGACTTTACCATGAACAATTGGAGAGTGGAGAGCTGCGCTTTGTGGTGATGGCGGTCTCAGGTCTATAGGCTACAGGAATCGAGGAGGTTCTGGACAGGTCATCCAAAACCTACTCAAAATCTAAATATCAAAATTCTGTTCAAAGTCATTTTCTAGTTCTAATGTGAGGGATTTTTTAAACAGTATTTTCATCCATTTTCTGTGGTATTTACACAGTTTCACTTTTTGGATCTGCAAAAGTGCTACCCTGCCTTTACAGATAAAATCACTGTGTCCAGAATCCTGCCCACACCGCCAAGAAGAGGCAGGAAGAACGCAGGAACTTCAGTCAGCAAATTCCCAAAAAATCTTTGATTGCATCAATACACGTCCCATACTTTTTTTACATCATCAGTGAAACATTGTTATCGTCTTGGGAGTAGAACACAGAGCAAAACAAGTTACCCTCGATATGTGGTAGTGATTGACTCTGACAGACAGAGAAAATGTGATACTCTGATCACCATGGTGATGCAAGAGAAATGATCTATTTAAAGAGAGTTTCTCATTCCTGTACTTTCTGCAAGGCCCTTGTAATAAGCTGGTGTTGTGACAGGAACCCTGGTGTGGAGAGAGAAAATGTGTTCTTTTGTTGAAATTGTGAGGCATTATAAGCTGATGCTGTGTTATGCATGTGAGAACATACAGTATTAAGAGATAGGATTCAAAAAGAAAAGAGCAAACTTAGCAAGCTATAGCCAATGACCAGGGGCCATATTCATGAAGCCTTACTAAGCCTACATTAGTTAGTTACTAAAGTGCATCAAAATGCATGCATTGTAGTAACCAACTGTGTTATGCGTGGACTCCCTGGGGGGTGTTTCACCAAATTGTTCGTAAGCTACGAACGACTTTACGAACGACTGATGATCCCTTCTTGTGCTCAATGCGATACCACACTTTGTTCCTGTTGGGAGTTAATTTCCAACAATCCTAATAAAATTTGACAGATCATAAGCTTTGTATTCAGACACTTGTTAACAACAAGAATTTTCATTGATAAACATCAGATTGGAACTTCAGCTGATGGGAATAAAAATGATTGAGAATGTGATTTAGCACAAGAAGGGGTCACCAGTCGTTCGTAGAGTCGTTCATAGCTTACAAACAGCTTGGTGAAACACCCCCCTTGTGACTGGGCTAGTCTTAAGATGTCAGAAACTTTGTCTCCTTCTCCACCAGGTCACCAACTAGTCTCCATGCCAATGAGACGCCACTTAATAAATACCTTTTTTAAAATTTGTGTGCATTAGATGGGAGAGAGATGGAAGGCGATTCGAGTGTGAGCACCTTGAAGCCGGGCGAGCAGATGTCAGTGGACATAGAATCACTCAGCCTCAAGGGAGAAGAAGATCTCAGCAACCAATCAGAACAGCCAAGCTCAGCAATGAGGTATGAAGACACAGAATCTTATTCTGTCCACATCTTTAAAATTTGTCTGTTAAAGCTCAAATGATCCTATAGTTTTTAAGCCTTCTCCATGAAGTGGAAGGTTCCATTATGTTACCGGATTGTCATGTACGTGATCAAGCAAGAAGTAATCAACCAAATATGATCAAACTAGGTACAATGATAGTATAATAATTTGATTTGATTTGGGGTAAATTTGGCCAAAGGTGAGAGATCACAGGTTAAGGTTAAATCCTAAAATGTCACTGTTCATCTGGTAGCTTGAAAAATATGTATAAATGGTCTAATAATTGATGATTCCAATTTAGGTCAGATCATAGTTCATAGTTCATAGTTCAAGGTTAAATTCAGAGGTCATAGATTAAGGTTAAATCCCAATTTATTGATACATGTTCTTGTCTTTCTTTTTCTCTAGCATGGATGGCAGCAAAGGAGCCGCAACAAAGAAGAAGAAGAAAGTGAAGGGTAAGGTTGTCCTCATCTTGAAGTTTATTCAAAGCCTGTTGTTAATTGCCCACACATGAGATGAGGCGGAGTGCAAAAAAGCCAGCCTGCAAATAGGAAGAACAAATAGGAAGTGCAGAGAGATGTGCATTTATCCCAACTATGTGTGGTATGCACGATAAAAAATGTTTAAATATTGTTATTTTATGAAACTATGCAAGATTACGTTAATGAACACAACAAGTTTCTAGAGAGAAAAGAAAGTGAATCTTACATCGAACATGAACCAAAATCAATATCCCAAGCCCAGAAACATAAAAATATTTTACGAAAGAAGGCAAATGGGATAAATGGGTCAGTTGAGGACAAAAAAAAAAGACTTTAGATGAGCAGTGAAAACAGTTTCATATCTGAAGAAACAGCACAAACAATCACAAGATGATCGAACATGAGCGCATTTGAAAAGCAGTTTCGGGATAACTTTTATGGTGCCATCTCACCTACATCCCTTTATTTCTGAGCCCTGCCATTGGCATCTAGTATTTTATACGTTCCATGCCATGGACCTGGGCGTTCTAAACTTACTTCACCTGCTAACCTATCTATTTCTTTATGTTAGATTTTCCATCTGTATTGCGTTTATTACATTCTATGTATTGTACAGTTCGATATGAATGATTTGAGACCGATAAAGATGAACGCAACAAATTGATATGTTGTTTCTTCTATACCAGGCAAGTTTGTGCAGTCTCGCTACATGCAGAGCTTGTCCAAGCCTGCTGCTGCCCAGACGTCCAACGTCAGTTCTGCTGATAGTAGGACAGTGAATACCAGCAGTGCAGCTGGCAAATCAGCTGCTTCGTCCAAGGTCCATGGTACCAGTAGACCGGCTAGTGGCTTTGTCAGGCGTACAGAGAAAGCCAAGGTATTTGATTTATGCCCCAAAAGACACAGAGCAGTCAACATATTTCATTCTGGCTTGATCTTTAGCAAAATTTTGATGATTTCTGGAGTAATTTCAACCTGAACTTTTAACTTGATTTTTTTTTTTCTGGCTGTTGATGCATACCAGTGTTTACAATACATCACAAAATCACTAACTATTCAATGTTGATGTGAATCATGTATTTTTAAAAATATATTTCTTCTTTTTTACGGCATCCAGCTTAGCCCCACCTCTAAACAATCCTCAAGATTAGGACAGCATTAACTGGAAATATGCTATACAATAAATAAAATTATGTGCATAACTAGTAATTACAAAAGTAAAATGGATCAACTGCAGTCAACATGCATTGTTACGTCCTCGAAAAACTGCTGCTCTTTGAGAGTATGTGTCATACTGACAAAAATGTGAGTGTCACATAAAAGCTTATTTTTGTGTGCTAAGAGTATTCACAAGTTATAACATTCACCTGTATCTAGTGATTCAGTGTCAATGTGTCAAATGCTGCGCTCCAAATCTATTTGTTGTCACCAGTCAGACAAACCTTGGACAAGCTTTGAGGTTTGATGTTACCATTAGTAACTTATTTTTTGCAAGACGTTCATGAATTTGCTTACATACCAAACTGGTTTAATGTGTCTTGTAACCTTCTTCCAGAGCTCCAGTCAGAGAAATGCACCTGTTAGAGCTACCAAAGCCTATGGGCCACCCCCCTCCACCACAACCAATACCACCACAGCCCCTCCCAGCAACCACCAAAGCAGGGCTAACCGCACCCCTTCCTCTAGCCGCGCCCATTCCACAAGCCATGCCCCTCCTACCAGCCACACCCATTCTACCAGCCGCGCCCATTCCACAAGCCATGCCCCTCCTACCAGCCACACCCATTCTACCAGCCGCGCCCATTCCACCAGCCGTGCCCCTCCCACCAGCCACGCCCCTTCCACCAGTCAGTACAGCACGCCGGTGGGCAAGGTCAAGGGGAAGAGGTTTGCCTCCACCCCTGCAGTCAACGCCTCTCTGCTACAGAATGCGTCTACAGCGGGTGGCAGTGTCTCCATCCTAGGAGCCAACATGTCCGCTATAGCACCAGTTGGTGAGATACTTGACAGCTGTCTGTAAGGTACTGCTGCTTGGGCTGGCAGTGATGATGGTAGAGAGGATAGTAACAATGATAATGGTGGGGAGGAGGATGAATAGTGATGATAGTGATGGTGATGATAGTGAGGATGGTGAGGATGGTGATGATGATGATTGTGATGGTGAGTGTAATGATGGAGAGATGATGGGCAATTCCACAGGTTTGGTTAAAGTCGTGTCATGTGAGTAACCAAAGCTTCTTTGTTGTATATTCTGTTACAGTTTTGCAGAAATTATGTAAATAATTGTTCAGGAAGCAAACAGTCCACCTTTAAATGACATGCAATCATTTCCTCAGCGAAGAAACTTCTTTTTTAATTCAAATAAAGAAGCTTTGGTTACTCACGTTACACGACTTTAACCAAACCTGTGGAATTGCCCTGATAATGATGATGGTGATGGTAGTAGTAATAATAATGAGTTTAATAATGATAATGGTGCTACTGATAATGATACCTATGATGATGCTTAAGAAAATAATGGTAATGGTGATGATGTGTAAATTGATGTGTATTAAGATGGTAATCATATCAGTGGTCATGGCTTTGATGTTGATTATTGTCATGTGCAATGTGTTCATGTACTGGAAGTTAATTGCTAATAACTCTATAAAATTTCATTTTCAGATTCATCCAGACTTGGAGGCAGAGACTACAGTACTAGTAATAAATCGAGACGAGATAGAGGTATGCTGTAAATATCAGCTCACATAATAACCCAATAACCTAATTAACCTAATTAACCTAGTAAGTTAATATTTACCAGCTCACAATGGCTGTCATTTCATTAGAAGTGGGGATAAGAATACTGACTTCAAAGCACATTCATACGTTTTTATCAGCTCACTATTTTCTTTCATTTCAGATTAGGTGGGATAAGAGCATATTAACTCTTCAACGCATATTTATAGATGCAAGCATCAAAATAATAACCGTTGACCAACATTAAAGTAGAAAACTACAGTCAAATCTTGTCCTAACAAGACTTAAGGGGACATGGTGTCCTGTTTAGCTAAAGGGGAAACTACATTTTCAAAGAGGGGTGAATGTAAAGAGGATGTGGTGGAATACTTCATTCTTCAAAATACTTCAATGGATAGATGTTCTTGCAATTGATAATACAGGCTAAACTCATGTTTAATAGCTTTTCATTACTGTGGCACAGCTTTGATCACCTTTTCCTATGAATAGGAATGTTCATTCTTTGAATTATTTGTTGGGGAATTATTCTGACCAATTATTCCTGACACACAATCAAATCATCAGGTTAGAAGGTACCCTGTGAAAAAATAATGAAAGCATGTTGGCTGCTAACAATTCATGACCTTCCCCCAAACCATGGAATAGCTTTTAAGTATTTCTCAATGTGGTAGCATGTCTCTTTGGCATCAAGTTCAGTAAAAGCTAATGTTTATTGATTTATTTTGTTGTTGTTTTTCTGTGGTAGTGATATCATCAGAGCTGACCGGGGACTCATCTGTAGGGGTCACTTCCCATGGCCAGGACTCGGCCTATAGCTCCCTGGGAATCAAGGTCAGTAGCAGTATGAGAGCATGGTCAGTGGTCAAGTGGTCAGAGTGCTGGACTCTTGTACAAAGATCCTGGGTTCAAACCTAGCCCCAGTAGTTATATGAGAGCATGGTCAGTGGTCAAGCGGTCAGAGCACTCCACTCTTGGAGAGAGATCCTGGGTTCAACCCTGGCCCCAGTAGCAGTATGAAAGCATGGTCAGTGGTCAAGTGGTCAGAGTGCTGGCCCAATGCATACTCCCTTGCTTTGCTTGTTCCTTAATCTGGGGGGCATTTCATCAAAGGACTTGTCGGATATTTTATCCGACAAGTTTGCTCTCGGCCAATAAGATGCAAGCATTTCAGTAGCTTATAACAGTTTGTCGGATAAAACGTCCGACAAGTCCTTTGATGAAATGCCCCCCAGGTCTAGTTAATGGGTTAGGTTTTACCCCTGATCTATTAAGATTAATTAAACAACAAAAAAGTAAGTCCCCCCCCCCCCCCCCCCCCAAGCAAAATAACATAACTTTTTATATAAGATTTGTTGGGCAAAATAATTTGACAGGATTGCTCCTTAACTTACTGACTAACTTATGTGTTGAAATCACATTAATCCAATTAGTCATGCATGAGTGGGCAAATTTTAAAGGCCAAAATGTCACTTTTCAAAAGTCACAAGGGTAATTGTTCATGCTGTTTTAACAATACTTTTTGGCATTTTTTGTGCGACATTTAAAGTGTTTTCACTTAACCATGACACATAAATGACTTCTTATGTTTACATAACAGGTCACGTTACATCTTTGTCAAAATATCCATTTTATTTTTTCACCAAAATAAAGGGTTTTTAAAAGTTCCAAACTCAAGAAGGATGAGTATTTGTTAAACAGTGCTCACTCAACCAGAACAATGGGTTAAGTGTCGGGATAGGTGTTAGTGCATAGATAGATGGATGATAAACATTGAAAGGACACAAATTATGCACCAGAAGTGGATTTCATCAAAAATTCCCAAATTACCCGTGTGAATTTTGAAAAGTGACATTTTTGCATTTAAAATTTGCCCACTCTTGCATGACTAATTACATTGATGTGATTTTCACACAAAAGTTAGTCAACAAGTTAACCCTAAAACGGCCGGGGGGGGGGGTTGAATCAACCCCCCCCCCCCTCGACGTTTCGTGCAATAATGCCGCAACGCAAGAATAACTCATCGCGACACTTCTTGACTTTTTTCTTTCATCTTTTGAGACCAAATTCGCGACATCCACGCATACCATTACGGAGCCACGCCCATTTTCGTAACGCATGTCATCCCAAAACATGCACAATTTTGCAATTTTGTGTGCATTTCCTATGGAAAACAGTGCTTGTTCATAAAACTCATAAAAGCCTAATTATTTTTCCAATTGATAATTTTGATTGATTGATTTGATGCCAATCATGGCTGAAAAGTGGTCAGTGACAATTTTCAATAAAAAAACAAAGAAAAACAAAAGTAAAAAAACAAAGAAATACATAAGAAATTCCAAAAACAATAAAATACGTAAGAATTAAAATGAGTTTTTTTGATCACCAATTGTGAAATATATTATAACAGATATACAAACCAAATATTAGACTCTAAATGTTTTTATTTAGTGTTTTATGTGATTGTGGGCTAAATTTGCATAATTAATTAATTAAAATTAACAATTAACAATTTTGAAAAATATAACAAAATAATCTTGTAGATTATGACACAGGTATCGTGCAACCCCCCCCCCCCCCCCCCCCCCCCCCCCCCCGGCCACAGAACAGTCCAAAAAGCCCGGCCTGATTAGGGTTAAGGAACAATCCAGCCAAATTATTTTGCCCCAAACCTCTTGGATAAAAAGTTATGCTATTTTGCTTTGGGGGGACTTACTTTTTTTGTTGTGTTAAGCTTCTAGTGCTGCCTACTGCTAAAGCCAGGGGATTAAGCAACGACGCTGAGCGGTACATACGAGCAAAACGCAATATAATAGTATACACCGTTATTTCAGAGTGTAGATGCAACGCAAGGATGTTCCCAAGAGCGATGTCTCCCTTTGTTTGTACTTTCAGACAGGATGATTCAATAAATTTAATCAACTCATACTTGTACCTGTTGTAGGGAGGTCAGATTTAGCTTGATACTTCTATGTAGGAGCTATGTGTTATAGGGATAATAAAGGCAGGATGTTACTCTAAATACATAGAGCACATTTATAGAGGGGGCTATTTCACTATAAACTTGTTGATATATGGATTATGATCAACCCCTCAATGATACAGGTCTTGGTTGTTTTCTGCAGAAACTTTCTGCAGAAACTTTATCTAAAGACGAAATCCATTTTGGTAAAAGATTGCGATAAAGGCACACTGTGTGTTCATATCCACAAATAGACCATTTTTGTTGTGTACCCAAGTTTTATGCATGTTTTTTAAACAATACAACACCAAAGCTTGTCCGAGATTTGTCTGACTAGCAACAACCAATAGATTCAGAGCACATGGAAACTGAACCACTTGATAGAAGTGATCATAACATGTTATTACGCATTTAGGGACAATTTTGTGAAAACATTAGGAGTGCGGCTGATTGAGCTAATAAAGTGATGCTGTCCAATAAACTCTTTTTCAAGCAGTTTCAAATTTGTTGTTTTTACATTGTGGCTTGAAAATGATCAGGCTACCCCTGGTAAATGATACTATATTATCATTATGATATGTTATTACAAGTAGTAGAATTATTATTGTTAGTGTTAGAAGTAGTAGTAGTAGAAGTAGTATTATTGTTATGTATCATTAATATTATCAGTATTGTTATGGTTACAGTTGATATTAATATCATTATTGTTATAATCATTGTTATTATTTTTATCATAATCAGTATTGTTATTATAATTATACTTATTGTTTTCATTGTTATCATTATTATTACTATCCTTGTTATCGTTATTACTGTTATTAGCAGTATTATTTTTTTTATCATTGTGATCATGATTGTTCTTATTGGTGATGGTGCTATTATTATAACTATCTGATGTTGTTCTATTGTCCTCTCCACAGCATTCTAGTCAGTTGACGCAGGAGAATATCCATGTCATGTATGCCAGATACTTGCAGGCTTTCTTCTTGGACACAAAGGTAAGGGGCCCAATGTTTCTATTCTTACATTATGATCTTGTCTGCTATTATATATCAATATCTTTTTTCAGTGAATACATATTTCTTTTAAAATAATAATTAAGGTTTGAAAAATACAAAATTCAGATTCTTGTTTGTATCTTCAGTGGGGAGATTTGCCTTATCTACAATATTAATTCAAGTTTTAGTCCATTTGTATAGAGCCTTTTGTATTTATTTTAGTTTCCCTGATGTACTATATTCTGTTTGTCCTACCAAGTGTATTTTTTTTCCTTTCTTAATCTTCTTCTCTGTCTTTTTGTAGTGCTGTTTCCTATATAGGCCATCATCCTTTTTTCATGGGAGCAAACCTTCAACATATCACGCTTCTATTTTTCACTATCACTCGGGGGAAAAATATATGTATTCTTAACACATATTTTCTTCTTATTTTCATACATATTCATTGATCTGTATTTCTAGTTCGTATTTGTATTTGGTGTGTATATATTTTAAAAAAGTGATTATAAGATACTTAATGAAATCAACAAATAATTCATTGTTTTTTTTTTTATCCCTACAGATGAAAAAGACATTGGAGGATAAAGAGAACAACGCTATGGTAACAATTCATAATCTTCAAGAAAATGCATTCATATAAAACTAAGCTTTTAGAATAAATGCATTTTCCTTACTTTCTTTATCCTTTAATTTTAGCAGAATATAGAGCAAATTGGATTACAATTTTGTTGAAATGACAAATGTTGACTCAAAGTTTAGGTTTGTACAGATGAAAATGCAGGGTTGAATTTTATTTCAAATGTTGTTGGACTATGATTTTTTCTTGCAGTATGTTAAGCAAGAGATAAACAATATCTGTTTTAAAGTCAAGTAATTGTAATTTTTTGGTCCACTACCTTTATTTTGAAATTTGGGGGACCCACAGAAAATTCTGATAAAAAGTGGGATATAGGTTTCTTTTGAAAATGCTGCAACAAAGATAACATGTTTGTTTTATTCGTTATGACTGAGCTGTTTGCAAATGATACAGTATCATCGGCAAAAGGAATCTGCTTGTATGCCCTATCAATAACATGCATGACTAACAGGAAAAGTGCAAATCCAATTGTGATTTCCTTTTTATCCTCCCATTTCATTCACATGGAACATATTCTCTTCACAACATAATATTTTGAGTCTGGTACAGCATGAACCCTAACGAGGGCAGTTATTTGCAGTCTTGCTATTACAGTAGGTATATGCACCCCCTCCCCTAGCCTGATTGATTAGGGTTAACAGATAGTCTTGGCACCGAGAGTTTGTCCACCAGAGAACAAAAAAAACATCTTGTCTACTTCATTGTGCCTTATAGTTTAAGAAGTCAGTATTATGATTGGGAAAGAAGGTGGATATGTTTTGTTTTTGTCCACCCATCATATAGAAAACCTCACAGCCCTTCTGGCATGACTGGAGTAAGCCCAGTCTCATGTAACTTGTTTACAGGTTTGCTTTATACCGATATATATTGGCCTCCCTCTCAGAAGGGAAAAGCTGGCTATGCTGAAGGCCAAGTTGTTGGCCACAGAATCATGTTGAGCTTTGGGAATGTCACACAAACACAGACATTGTGATTGTGATTTCATTAATGTAAAATAACATGTCATTTATTTTTTTTTTTTACAAAGGTGAATACAATTCTAATCAACCTTCATACATACACAATTTTAAAACAAACAAAAAGTTAACCTTTTCATAACCTTTACATAACACATACACACACAAATATAAGTAAAGAGCATAAAGAGAGAGAATAAACTCATTACACAAACAACCTTTCTCCTTTTGCTCTCTCTCTCTCTCTCTCTCTCTCTTTCTGTCGCTCAATATCCCTTCAACTGTTAAAGTGCCCATTTGTTTTTATTTGGCAGAGTGACATGCACAGCATGTGGGAAGTAAATGAGGAGCTGAGGCAGAAGAAGGCCAAGCTAGAGCTGAAGCTTGCTCGGCTCAAACATGCAAACATCCTGGACGCACAACTAGAGATACAGGTTAGTAAGGGGCCAAAGTGGTCAAGAGGCTAATATATTTATTTATTTATTCATTTCTAGTTTAATGTTTGAAGGATGGCGTCGTTAGTTATGAAACTGTTGATCCTAAGGGCCCCCTGACAACCCCTCCCCCCCCCCCCCCCATAAAAAAAAACATCAAAATATCATATAAACAGGATTTAACCTGTCAAACATATTCAATGTACAAGACAGAACACTACACGGTAAACGTGTGTATTTTACTAAAAATGCTATTCCAACGCTGTAAATAGATATTCCAGAATTATGAGAACATGGAGGTAATGAGAATAGGGCAAAAATATTTTTAAAAACTATTAAGATAGAGTGTACAAAGTTATAATTGCATATATGTTTATACATATTTTGAATATATAGCTTAAAGTTTTGACAGTGAACATTCTTGAGATGTGTGGTCGTAAAGGTGGCTTGGAAAGGGGGTATTGTCAGGGAAAGTAGAGGGGGAAGAAGCAAGGAAAGATGGGAGATTAGTTGGATAAGCATCATAAATGACTGATTAGCAGATCAAGGGGCTGTTCACCATGGATTGGAGCTGATACAAAGAACTCAGAACCGAGAGTTGTGGAATTCTGTGATTGCCTATGTCACTGGATTTGGCGTTCATAGAGAGGGATGAGCTCCATGAAGAGAGAAAAAACTTTAGGGGAATTTGGTTTACACAAACATGTACCTGAAAAAAAAGTGTTTCTGTCATATTTATTATGATATGAATATGACAGTATGAGATAAGTCTGATCTCATAAAAAAGAAAAATGGAATAAAAAATTAGATGATATAGAATTTAAAAAAAAAGATATATATATGTATGTGATTGTACATTCACTTTCATTCAATCCAATTCTATATTTGTTCAATACAATATAAGGTAAATATGTCTGTATTTTTCCACTGAAAGATAAGCTTCAATTCTGGTGCTCTATTTTGATCATTTCATCAAAGTTATGTAACATGTCTATTATATTATAAGAACAAGGGCTTATATGTCATATGTTGTTGATTCTGTTTTTGGAGCAGGGGCTTATATGTTATATATCTATTCTATTATAGGAGCAAGGGCTAATATGTTATATGTCTATTCTATTATAGGAGCAAGGGCTTATATGTTATATATCTATTATATTATAGGAGCAAGGGCTTATATGTTATATATCTATTCTATTATAGGAGCAAGGGCTTATATGTTATATATCTATTCTATTATAGGAGCAAGGGCTTGGCCCGATCATAGCACACCTCCCCAAGTTCCAGAAGGAGTATAGCACGATGGCACACGCCCTTGATACCACTAGACACCAAGTGCAGCTAACAGACATCCTACTTCCTGCAGACCAAGATGCCTTTCATGGTCAGTATATGTGTGTGTATGTCCGTCTATCTGTCTGTGTGTCTGTGTGTATGAGTACAGCACGATGGCACACGCCCTAGATACCACCCGACACCAAGTACAGCTAACAGACATCCTACTTCCTGCAGACCAAGATGCCTTCCATGGTCAGTATGTGTGTGTGTGTGTGTATGTGTGTGTGTGTGTGTGTCTGTTTGTGTGTATGAGTACAACACAATGGCACATGCCCTAGATACCACTAGACACCAAGTGCAGCTAACAGACATCATACTTCCTGCAGACCAAGATGCCTTCCATGGTCAGTATGTGTCTGTCTGTGTCTGTCTGTCTGTCTGTCTGTGTCTGTCTGTCTGTCTGTCTGTGTATGATTACAACATGATGACGCACACCCTAGATACCACCAGACACCGAGTGCAGCAGGTGTGTGTGTGTGTATGATGGTCTGTCTGTTGATCGAGGGCACCCTTCCCTGTGCTGCCATATGCCTTGGATTGATCGTTACCCATGTTCCTTTCCCTCAGAATCCCTGGAGAGGGCGCTAGGAGAGAGTGAGCAGCTGTTAGGAGAGATAGGCCACGTGACCCGCAGCAAGCAGCCCAAAGTCTCTGCCTTCTCATCAGCCATCGCCATGCTAGAGAGCGCTGTGGCAAGTGAGAGTGAGGAGTTAAAAAGGTAAGAGAATCAGCTCCATCAAGATTGTGATCTAAAGATGCATTGATATCAATACAGCAGAAAAATCTACCAAGTAGAGCAGAACAAGATTGAGGTAAATCAGACTACTAATAAGAAAGTTATGAATGTTTCAATGATATAAAGATTGACATTTTAGCTGTCAAATTGTCAATACTTTGAAAATGAATCACAATGTTTTACCCAAACTGAACATACATTCCATTATTAATTAAGATATTGTCTCTAAATACAATTGAAAGTAATATCTATGCCAATTTGAAAAACAAAAACAAAGGTATGATATCAACATTCCCAGCATGTTACCAATTTAAGGATTCAGCTCATTTCAGATTAATTTTGCATTGGAATTGATTCATCTTTTGCAGAAATCTGTGCACTCATCATTTTATCTATTTTTGTTAGATACATGATGTTCGCTTGCTAGATACATTGGTCTCCAAAATCAGCTATTTGTAGCGGCCAGTCCTGAATGCATTAACCCAATGTCTGCCACCTTTGCCATTTTGTGTCAGTGATGCACACAGAATGAGTTCATGGGAATAAAAATACTGCTACTGTGTTCATTGAACATTATGATATTCATTGTTTGCTTCCCGTTCTGCCTGTAGAGTCTGGCTTTTGTTGAATGTTATTAAAATAATTCATGTAAAAGATTTGCATTTACTTCATTTTAATTGATTCAAATGCCTCTAATTACAATTTTTTTTTCCACATTTTGTTTCATTATTTATTTGTTACCCATCACTTTTAGTGTGGTAGGTTGAAGAAGATTTTGAAGGACTTTCAAAATATTGATTGTTTATTTTGTTTGGACATTTTTGCAGATGCCAAGAGCTACTAGCAGCCACATCTTCCCTATCGGCACATGACATCTCTCTGAGGATACAACAGATAGAAGAAGAGGCTGCCCGATGATATCATTGTCATCTATATTATCGTCATCATCCTCATCTGCATAAGCAGCATCATTATCAATAGCATCATCGTCATCACCATTATCATAAACATCTTATTTTGCCATACTTGTCATCATTCTCATCATCAACATCACAATTGCCATCAACATCCTGATAGTGTTTCATTTTCAGTCATAAGATGTATGCCCCATCCTGTAAATCAATATAAAAACAAGTCAGAAGAAAACAAAATTGGAACCAAAGAGATTTGAACATGAATATATTGCTTACCATGTAGTGACCTAACCACCAGGCCATTTCTTGTTGATGGAAATGATATGATCAAGTTTGAGTTCAAGTTCAGAGTTCAAAGAGTTCAAAGATATACAATTTACATATTAAAATAAAATTAAAAGATGAGGGTTTGTCTCAATAAAGGCACAAGGCTTGAGAAATTAGGAGGAACCCTTTCAGAGTGACAGAAGTATCCAAGACAATTAATAATACAGTACATTTGAAATAATGTATAGTTATGATGGGTCAAAAAAGGAAAAATATAAAGAATAAAATATAATTCATTAGCACACATGTTGGAAACTTTAGGACTCAGCCCCGAGCTGGTTTCTCAGGAACCTTTGCTTTGTGTTTCCTAAGGAGCTCAAAGCATCTGCTTCACACATCAGCATCTTCCAAGACGTCACAAAGTAAATATTGGCACCAGTAAGTCCAACTTACCACTCTGTCAATTAATTCATTCTACTCTCGGCCCAGAAGTGCAGTCTTTCATCTCTTAATGCCCCTCATTGTCAGCATCTCCCAAAGAATCTAGTAACAGCCCTAGCCTGACACCATGGTGTGTCATCTTGTCTGCTTTACTTTAAGTACCAATCTATGTCAGAGGCTTTAGACAAGTTAGTTTGGGTTCAACCTATTAATCTGATCCATCTGGAGCAATAAACTGTGCCTCTGGTTCTGGTGAAATACTACACAAACTCCACATCAGGGACATAAAATGTGCAGGCGTGGTCAAATGAGCGGAGTGTTTAGATTTTGTAATGAGCTATTTGGGTAATTCTCCTTAAGTCAAGTGATTTTAATTTCTGTTTGAATGCATACAAGCTGGGAGCCTGGTGGAAGAAGATTCCATTCAGGACAGGTTCTTCAAAATAATGAGAACTTGTAGCAATCCTTAGACATGTTGAGTTTCTTAAAGGAGATTGATTGTTGCCGTCTTGTTATCCTACAATTTTCCGTCTGGTCCGATTGACTGCTTATGTTGGTTCTTCTTACTCCCTTTTGGTTGACGTTTTGGGGAGGAGGATGCAACAGGATATCCTAGATTGGCATTGTTATTGTCAGTTTGTGAGAAGGTACTACTACTACTCGATGACGAGTCGGATAAGCAGGCAAAATAATTTACATCTTTGAGGATTAATGTGTCAAATGATGAATTAAAGTTTGGAAGGCCACTGTTATCACATATCCAAGAGTAAAAGGTGTTGGCTAAGATTTGAAAAATCTTGGAGCTCATGTGTATGCATTCTTTGTGTAGCTAAGTGCTACAGTTAACACATTCAATACAATCTTGCTTCCACTTACATGCCTTGGAGCATACACCACATGGGTACTTGACAGGACCAGGGTTTAAGTTTACATCCCATGCAAGAATGTTTTGCCTCATTTACAGACGGTGCTACTCCATTACAATCATTGTCATCAAGATCATCATTATCTTCATCAACATCATCCTCATCATCACCATCATCATCACCATCATCACCATTATCACCATCATCACCATCATCACCATCATCATTATCATCATTATGACTGAAATCTGTGTTTTTTTATATTTTATGTGATAAGCATACACGTCTTGAAGGCAATTTTTTTTTTCTTTGGGGGGGGGGGGAGGTTGGGGGAATCATCTTGCTTTGAAACTCTTAATCTAACATGATGAGGTATTGCACTCATGCCAACACATTCAGGACACATATTTTGCTAATTTACAAGAAATTAAGCTTTTGATCTTATACGCTTGTTTCCTCTCGTCAATGTCTAGGAGTCGTTTGTCTTGTGAAGATACCAGGGCCCTGCCTTATAAAGAGTGGCCATTGATCGCAACTGGACTTGCGACAGATATGGACTGTAATTCTGTACATTAAGATACGTAGGGCATTGGGATAAAAGTCCATTCAGATCAATTGCACCTTTCTATAAAATGGGGCCTAATTCTGACATAATATGCAGATTGGACAATAGCTGTTAATATGCCAGGAAATCTCTGCAGTACATGGGGAAAGCATTAAGTATGGTGCATGTGTTACTGTAAAAAGTTTTAGCATTGCTCCCATCAGTGGAAATGGAAATAGTCATGCTTTCATAGCTGAAATGACCTGTCCTTGCTCACCCTTCGACATTTCACGCACAAGACAAGTTTGTTTTTGTCCTTGCACTCACCAACTTCTTAACCTCCTCAGAATTGGGAAAGGCTTTCTTCAGCAATGTGACTGGCTGCTGCCAGTGGCTTGTTGTGCTCCAAGTAGAACGATGTGGAAAACAAATCTATTTGAACTTACGTTTTTAAACCTTGAACTTGGCATTTTTTAAGCCAACTTTGAGGGCACCCTACGAGAAAATTAAGCATGTTTTTTGGCCGATATTTCGTAGGTCGGGAGAACAAGTGAGAGACTTTAAATATGCATAATATTGGTTTCTAAGCTAATTGAGTTTTGAAGTTATCAGCTTCCAAACATGCATCCAAAAAACATTACCTTTGATGCTTAACACCGCATGGGCAATAATGAGTAGTCAGATCTGCACTCTGATACATTGTGCATGTTGAGACTATAAAGTTCTTCCAATTTACAGAAAATGAGCAATGTAACTCATTTTACTTGGCTTCAGCAGTTGGTTAAAAATAGTTTGTTGGATTTTATTTTGCTCCCTTTGTCCAAGAGGAGCGATGCTTTCTTTTATTCAACCACTAAAAGTGCAAATGTAAATAATGTATATCAGTGCCTACCATGTATATAAATGTGTAAATAAATGAAATAAATAAATATGAGCCAGCTGAATGGGTTTTCTATGATACATGTATTATGTCAAGTTGTAGTGTCTGTAACGGATTGTATTATCATGTTTAGTGGGTTCTTTGTTACCAGTTAGTATCGGAGTAAATTGAACCATAAGTAAATAATTGATAATAATAAATAATAAATAAACTAATGAATAACGACATGAAGGCCAAATGGACAACTTACGAAGTACTGATTTAGTGTACACGTATCTTTCATGGAAAGTACATAACCGTCTTTGAGAGTAATCATGAAGAGCGCCCCCACTCGTTGAAGTCGCCACATTCTCTTCTACCTGTGAGATGTTTCTGTCAGCTGATGCCAGGGACATCTTCTTTGCTGATGCGCTGACTTCATGTGAAGTCAATCCACTGATAGTAACCTTTCTTTGTCCACTTAATACAGACAGGTGTATGGATGCAAAGAATTGAGGATATTTTTCAGAGAGAGAATCATGAATTACATTTTCTATAAAAGAAGGAGCGTCACTGCTTTACATGAACACAACTAGACTAACTTATGATTGTCAAGGTTATTCCATGTTCTATGTGACGTCTTACTGATATGCCCTATTCATATTTTAAAAAATGGAATATTGAATGATTCTTGATATTGAAGGTTTTGATTGTGACGAATACCAAAACAGTGATGATTGAAGCTTAAATTATGATATTGATTATATTACTTTCGTCTGATTTTAAATCATGATTATACAAGTACTCTCCCTAACCAAACCAATCTAAACTTCTATTTTTGCTTATGATATTATCACCAAAAGGTACATAGGAACAAAACCTTGCTTAAAAATGGAGCAGCGATATTGCTAATCTGTTTGTCCTGTCTGTTTGTAAAGTTGTCTGATTGATGACAAGATAAATAACCTTAAGAGCATTTACCTGCAGCAAATCTCATTATCATAGGGTTGTTGTCACACGAAGAGCACCAACACCAGTCCTAATGCTAGCTTTGCAGATGTTCTGATAGTTCGAATGCCACATTGACAACATTGAACTCCACAGCAAATAGATTGCAAAAGTGATGTCGGATCAGCGAATAAGTGTTCTTATCAAGGAGAGATATTCTCTTTCGGAATGCGAACTAGTATTGTTTGATGGAGCACTCCCAATTAATACTGCTTCAGATTTGAAAACCATTCGTGAAACCTGCTCTCTGTCCCTGTAGAGCTTACATGGTATTAGAATACATTTTATCGTAATTGCCCTTCAAGTTCATCCCCACTTTCACTGCCAAGCCCCGGGGCCAAGGGGGCTTGTCAAAAAGCTCACCTCTCCACGCGTTAGGAGAACACGGCAGCCAATTAAGCATGAGATTCGCTCTGCTTATTTTGGTGGAATGTTTGACTGTAATGGATGGAGAATTGCCGGCCAAGCTTGGGAGTGATTGATTTGTCGTATACCATTCTCTCGCTAATCCTTCACCTTTTTTCTCTTTTTTTTTTTTATCTTCGCTGAACTGCCTTCTGAACGTTTCCTGTCCGCGTGGACTGTTGACTATAATCCAGCCGTACATAATGGTGTGTGGAGTGGATGATTTATACAGTACAGGTGTAGCGACATTTTGCTAGCCTTTTCCTGAAAATGCGCATGTTAATTGTCCTTGTTGAGAGCAAGGATGTTTAAGCACATGGAGTGCCAGCGGCCATTTAATTAATGCAGATTCATTGTCCTCTGCTTCTAGTGACAAAAGAACGCTTTACAAAGACTTTCTCTTTGATCTGCCATGTTCGAATCCGCCGATTCTCTGGATGATTTTTGCCTGGATTTGACGCATAAACAAAATCGGATGCGCAGAATTTGGGGAAATATCCTCACCCCATATACATGTACTTGCGCAGTTGTGACATGTAATACCTACAATGGATCTACAAAGATTCAATCGAGGAATATTGTTACAAAATGGCAAAAAGGCTCTAAACGTGATATCAAGTTGCAGTACAAAAGTCTCAATTTCACAATTTCTGCATCATATTCCATTAAAAAAATGCATGAAACGTTACTTTCAGATATTTTCCTTTCGACAAGTAGCATGAAAAACGTGCCCAACTGCGCGCGCCCAAGCTAGTGCAGTATTTTCATTTCAAAAGTATCAAATTTTGTATTCGCTTGTCCTTATTAACTACAGTACATAACAAGCACTTAGTGACAAAATTAAAGGTTCAGCAACGAAAGCTGAAATGTGTATGACCTTATATGAAATCCAGGTGAACGTGACGCAATCGCGTATGCATCATATTGTTGAGAGCAGCTACGAGTCATGAATATTAAGTGGCGGAATCAAACCTTGTTCAAAGGGATGGATATCCATGTACTTAAACATCCTTGTTGAGAGTAAATTGTATGGTTGCCTTTGTTATATGTATTTATGTGTTTTTGTGTGCGTGTGGGGGGGGGGGGGCGGGGGGAACGTGCACGTGTGTGTATATGTGTATGTGTGTATGTGTGTGTGTGGACGTGCACCATGTGTGTGTGTGTATGTGTGTGTGTGTGTGTGTGTGTGTGTTTGTGAACATGAATGTGTCATCTCGATTCCGTTATCACATTCAACGGCATCCCTTTATCTCCGTCTCTACTCTTTCCGATACCATGTCATGTTCCATGATACCGATACCACTCTCTCACTCTTTCTCTCCCTCCCATTCCCTAGAAACTTTCTCTCTCTCTCTCTCTCTCTCTCTCTCTCTCTCTCTCTCTCTCTCTCTCTCTCTCCTCTCCCTATCTTTCTCTTCCCCATTCCCCATTCTTTTCTATTTTCTCCATTCCCTATCAATTTCGTTCCCTCCCTCTCTCGCATTCTATTAAACATGTAACTTTCATTTTCGACACTGTTTCTCTCCCTTCTCCCTTTTCACCCTCGCCCCATTCTCCCCTCCCTCTCTCTTTCTCCTACTCCGCTGTAGGTCTCTTTTTCTTCTGCTGTATTACATGACGTCATTGATTCCTTTCTCCCTTTCTCCATATTCCTCGTCCCTCCATGTTTATCTACCCCGCCCCCTCTCTTTAAAGGGACAGTCCTGAAATAAAGTCGTTTCTTTCAAAAAGCAGAAACATGAAACCAACATTAATGAAGGTGTGATGGAAATCCGTCAAAGGATAAGAAAAGATTGTTTAAATCTTATTTTTTGACGTCACACGCGAGATGCTCTCCCATATATTGTGTACAATTTTTCTTGAAAATGTCGATTTTCTCAAAAGGATATGCATCACTTTTACCGTTGCGTTTGATACATCATTATAGACACGTTTTTGCACTCACGCACGCCTCTATGGAAAAAAAAATCAAAAAAAGCAAAGAGCAATTTATGGAATCGTACTGCACACTACCTTTGGGAGAGCATCTCTTACGTGATGTCACAAATTATAATTTTAAAAGACCATCACTTTTGTATCCTTTGACGGATTTTCGTCAAACCTTCACTGATAGTTAGTCAATAGGTAAAGAAACAATCCTGCTAAGTTATGTTGCTCAAAACCTCTTCGATAAAACGTTTTGCTATTTTGCTTAGGGGGGAGGGGGGACTATATATATATCTATATAAAATATAGATACAAATGCACTAACCTAATTCAGGCAGGAGATAAAAGCCACATCCAAACCTAGACGGACTCATACAGACACATTATACTCGCACAGTGGCGTCCATTACGACTTGAAGATCATGTTTGGATACATAAAGTAGCATTATCTAGGGCATGTTGTCTGTGGGCCCACATGGCTCATCAGCCGTTAGTGGTGATGACGGGAGGCAGACGGTGGGTCCGTAAAGTTCAAGGTGGAATGATACGCGTATCGTGATTGCGAAGACTCCAGGGCCTGTTCACACAGAGGCGGGAAAACAGCTGCCGCTTGCCGCAACGACACTCGTACAAAATTGTGTTCATATGGTTTCCTTATACTGAAGGAACAGTGTGCGCAGTTGGCAGTTAGAATGAGTTTTTGCCGCGGCGGGAGAACACGAGCGGCATGCTGGAGGGGGCGAACAACAGCGACAAAGTGCATTAGTGGGAACGTGCCTTTTATAGGCGATCGACGGGACACACGGTATAGATCACTGCGGGACGGGAGCCGAGGGTCGTGCTGTGAGAAAGAGGAGGGGGAGGGGGAGAAAGATGTGCTGACTGACAGACACAGAGGAAGAAAGAGAGATGAAGAAAACATATACCAAAAAAGGCATACAGAAAGAGAGGAGGCCGAGATTGGCACATTGGATTCAAGACATGACAGTCGGAGCAGCAACAGAGGATGTTAACGGGGCCTTCCTCTCCTCTTGATTAATCTTGCAAGCCAACCAATGTAATTCCATGTAGACATTTAGCAAGGAAGGGTCTGGAATTATCCCTGAGTAAATAGTTCTGATGCTCATATAGATAACATAATAATGGTGATGGTAAAATGCTGTAACATTTACATGAAAAGTACCCCAAAAGCATTATTTAAAAGGGAAATTTACTGACACAGAAAAATAGAACAATCAAGGTATTGGCTTGATGTCACAAAGTAGTTTTAATTCTACTTCACTGATTTCCTAGTCCATGAATGGCAACTAAAAGATCAATGGATTAAACCGGCGACTTCATCGAGCACATGGTTAAAACCACCCCTCTAAGCAGTCTAGATATATTAGGACGTCATATGACGCAGTTAATCCGTCTACTGAAGATGGAACTATTGTGAATTTGGGTAAATGGCGTTGATATTCGAAATAATTGAAACGCCAGACAAATTAAAGAGCAAAAATACGGTCGGCATAACGACCCGAAATAAGACCCATCCAATGTGTTGCTTCATTTCAAGACTAAGACCTGTTTGCGGAGAAGACATTTTTTTTTACACAACTGGGCCCTGTCTTATAAAAAAATTGCAATTGATGCCAATCGTAATTCTGTACATTAGAGATATGAAAGTGGACTTGCAATCAATTCAGTTCAATCGCAACTCTATGCAAGACCGAGGCCCTGATTCATATCTGCCCATCCAGGATCATCAAATTTTATTTCATTCGTTTGTTTTGTGAAATGCCCAAATATCCAAATGTTAAAACAAAGGAAATAAGTCAACACTTTTATTGTCATATGTCGAGAATGAACCTTTCCTGTACCAGATAAGATACTGGTCAAAGGGATTTGTTTGCCTTATTAGCGGACAAATCTACACCTGGGGGTGTTTCACTAAGCTGTTGGTAAGTTACGAAGGACTTTACGAACGAATGGTCATCCCTTCGCGTGCTAAATGCGATACCACACTTTGTTCATTGAGGATCTGATTTAGCACAAGAAGGGATCACCAGTCGTTCGTAAAGTCGTTCGTAACTTACGAACAGCTTGGTGACCCCCCCCCCCCCCCCCCCCCCTCGGCACTCGAAGAGTTCGAACAAGGCTGGAATGTATCGTGTCCACTACCTGATATTCATATGCATGGTAGGGGTGTCATTACCAGGGAGGTGTTAGGAATAGAGTCACCATGAAGAATCATTTATTCCTACAGCAGTCGCGTGCATTGACATCACAATTGAAGATTTTGTAACGCGTTTGGCTCTTTGATCGAGGGAGGTCCGCCGCCAAACAAGTAAGACAAAATTTAATGTAGGATGCATTTTGAGGAATATAAATTTTGTATGCGCAGAAGATTTCAGAACCACTTCATGTACTAAAGTGCATGTGCAGTAGTAGTACGTCTTATGATACGATTCTGAGACTTTCAAATTATATTTTTGTTCCGTTTTTGTGAGAAATTGAGAATACTGTTGAAACCATGTCAGAGAAATGCCTCCATATCATATTGGTCAATCATAATTCCTTACAAATATCTTGTAAAACGTTTATGGAGTGTTTCTCCTTCCGTGGAAACAACCTCAATTTTGTGTCCGGAAGTGTCCGAAAGAATTACTGACCAAATTCTTCACACAATTTTATCAAAATTTGCCTTCGCTCACCCAAAAATAATTCACAGTTTGTGTATCAAGATGAGCTATGAACTCCCAGCCAAGGCTGGATGATTGACATATTTCTGAAACTAGATTTTCTTATTGTTATTCATAGGAAGGAATAAGAAATGCAGTGTATTGTTTAAAACACCTACTAGTAAATGTCTTGAATTCTTATGAGGCGGCGGTCATGATAGATCAAAGAAAGCCTATCCGAGCACAGTCCATCTAATAATAGGTCCATGTTATCATAAACACAGCGAACAGGTACATTTTGTTGATAAAAAATCAATAGTGTCGTGATATCAGTACATTAATAGGGCTCGTGTACACATCAATATAATTATGCCAGCTGACAAAGATTTTCCCTCGAATCGACCAATGAAATTCAAGTCGATGACAAAAGGTCGCGTGCATGAATACCTCGCATTGCAAAAATTCTATTTGGCCGGATTTGCTGAGACGTAATAAGAAACTAACACAACAATTCTATTTATTTGTGAATTTGCTTGTCAATTTGACAATTATCAAGTCAATTTTTGCCGAGATCTTATCCGAAAACATGTATCAATCATTGTTCCTCGTCTTACCTGAAGACTAATGTCTCATTGTTGCGCAATATTTGTGTAACACGATTGTGACCAGTGTCGAGTCCAGCCAAACAAAAAAGAGGGAGTGGGGGGCGGGGGATCAAGAGACATTATCTCCTGTTCCCCCACCCTCCCCTCCCCCCTATTTTACATTTTACTTAAGGAGGAGGGAGTACTTTCGCGCCTCTTGAGATGATTGTGAGGAACAAAAGTCGATAACAATCACTTAATTGATGGATGTTTTCAAGAAAATCGTCGGCAAATAGGAATACAGTCCCTGGATAACACCCCTACCGCTACCTTCTACCCCGCCTTATCAACACCCCCGCTTCCCCCTGCTCATTCACTTCCTTTCATAAAATCACAGATCCATCGCACTGGTCAACACTTTTGATTAATACGAACCAAGTGGTTTTTAATGACATTCCATCCAACCACCATTAGGGCTATGACGTCAACGGAATAATGACATCTTCATAATGGGCACACACACAGCTACAATTTCTGCTAGCAACACGATCACATCCCCATTAACCACGTGACACAATTCCCATCAATTGTGAATGCGCTTGGCATTATGTGGAACGCTTTATAGGACAATGTAGATTGTTTGAATCTTGTTAAAGGTAAGGGTTTGAAATGGTCATGATTACCGACAGTAATCGTAGCCGAACCATGCTGTCGTCTTCACTGGGTCCAGATTTTGTGAAATATCAACGATATTATCATTTTGATATGATCACTTTCTCGCATCCTGATATCAAACGTTAGTGTTGCAAATGCCATGGTAGAATGCATTTCCATTGAATACATGTCACGCAGTCTTTATGCTGCAACCCCTGTACCTCATCGCCATGAAATTAACAGTACTTTACATACACTTCATTAAATATTGAATGTAAATCCAAAAGGAAGATGGAAATCGACTGATCTAGTTATATGCGAACTTAAATCTAAGACTTTGAATTTTAGATTTAGCAGAATTGAATTTTAAAACTAATAGATTTGAATTTCAAATGTGAAATAGGATTCAGGCAGTAAATGTGCGTGAAATGAGCGAGCGAGAATAGATTTATAATTCATTCTCGTTACAGAGTAAACGATGATTTCGGATCGTGATAGGTAAAGCCGAATTTAATTCTGGAATATAATTAAGCTAATGACTGAGTGTGAATGACGTGTTGCGACGTGTTTATACATACAATGTTATGTTCTCTCTGAATCTAGCGTGCGGCCCCAAGCAAAGTCCCCATGAGCCTAGGCAACAACCAGGGCCCCGTATAACGAAGAGTGAGTTCCAACCAATTTCACAGTTGCTATCTACTGCAAATGTCTGTATCACAAACAGGCACTGCTGTGTTTTGCAAGTCCTAGCCAATGATACGATACATCCACACAAGTTATACGGTCAGTATCCGTTGTAAGTTACGATCGATTGGTGTTGTAACTTCCTTGTGATGCGGATTTACTACAGATCAAATTCAATCAACTACAAGTTCGGCTCTATAAATTCTCAGTTACCCAAGCTGATATCTTCTCCCATGCAACAATACATACTACACCATGTACACGCTTGATCTAAAAGAACACCCCTCGCGCACCCAATGATAGTCCGTCGTGGTCTAGTGGTACAAAACGTGGGCTTTAATACGTTAGGTCCTGAATTCAAGCCCAGCCTGTTTTGCCTATGAGTTATTATTGTAAAAATCAGCTTTTGAATAATCTTCGCGCCAATAACCAGAACCTTCTCCAGATATCCAGGACCAACACTAACTTCTATGGGGAACGTGCTTCTGGCACTATAGCGGCTAGACTATGGAACTCTATCCTCCTCTATGCCCCATCTGTCGACAGCTTCGAACGCGCTCTTAATGTTCATGCTCTCCCATTAAGTACCAAATATTGTTTAAGAACTCTATTGTCTATTTGTGTAGTTTATATTTATGCTGATTATAATTATATGACGTCAAATGTGTTCATTATGTGATTCGTTAAGTTTAAAATGATTGTAAAGCGCAAAGAGATTGTTAATATTATGCGTTTTATATGTCTGATTATTATTATTATTATTATTATTATTATTATTATTATTATTATTATTATTATAAGTATTATTATCATTATTTTTATTTTTATTATTAGTATCGTTATTATTATTATCATTATTATTATTATTATCATTATTATGATTACCCTTCAAGTGTGTTCGATTGAATCAAATTCCTATGAGCAACTGACGGAGAGAGAGAGAGGGGGAAAGAAAGAAAGAGAGAGAGAAGGGAGGGGGTCCCCTAACTCTTTTCATCCCCTGTCTCCTACCTCCTATAATGTTCTCTGCTCGTCGTATTCAGCGTCAAAGGAAAGCTAAATCGACTTGAGGAGTGGATTTAATCAGGTCAATGTCACGAGTCGCGTACTCGTCATCAAAATCGAAATCTGTCGTATGTAGCAATCAAAGACGAACAATGTGACACAAACCAGACCAATCACGAAGGGCGCCAAAATTAAATCTAGATCTCGCGCCTTCCAATATGTTTTACCTTCCTTGCAGGCACTATGCAATTTGGTCTACCTGAATGTCGCCTGATTCTACCAGCGTAAACCAGTATTTAGGGGGTAAGGTCGGAATTAGTGTTAGTGTTTAGGATAAGGATATGTGTTGATAAAAAGGGTTTGGGTTAATCTTACTTAATCTTAAAAATGAAACGTAGATGAAATACATTCAAGTAAAGAGTAAAGATATCGAGGCAGAAGGTATTAAAAACGTTTCGTGTGAACTCCTAACGTTCGCCTCAATATACCATGTTCTTTACCGGTATACGTGCAAATGCTATGCACGTCTTTCAAGCATTACGGTAACACCGAAACTTGTCCGAGGTTTGTCTGAGTAGCAGTAACTAAACACAACAAAAAAGTAAGTCCCCCTAAGCAAAACAGCATAACTTTTAATCGAAGAGGTTTTGGGCAAAATGATTTGGCAAAATTGCTCATTAGCTTATTGACTAACTTATGTGTGAAAATCACATTAATGCAATAAGTCATGCACGAATGGGCAAATTTTAAAGGAAAAAATGTCACTGCTCAAAAGTCCCAAGGGTAATTTTGGGATTCTGTCACATGAATTTTTGATGAATTTCATTTCTGGTGCATAATTTATGCCCTTTCAATGGGGGGAGGGGTTCTTTTTTGTGTGTTTAGTAGAATCAGAGTGCATTCCATCAATTGGAGCTGGATCACTAGGTACAGGTGAATATCATAACATAAATACAACGAAGTTAGGGAGAAAGTTATAAATCATTACGAAAATGACTTTTTCTGGACGACAAAGTATGACTAGATAGAAGAAAAGGGCGGGGCAGAGCGAACAGAAAGGGAAGGGGGGAATGGGGGGAGGGGGGAGGGGTAATTCACATCTTCATGCATCATTGGTGGAGCTGCAATTTACCCTCAGACGGGTTTGAGACAGACAAAAGAAGTTAAAATAATTAATATAACGCCACTAATTTCCACAGGCACTAATGACTTAAGCCCGACAACACACTCCGACGTGAC
>OZ022584.1:2888723-3091223 GCA_963669155.1 Arbacia lixula | reverse complement strand
GATAGAGAAAGGCGGGGGCGGATATTGTCCATTAACCTCTTCATCGTAATATATTAAAATGAATTTCCACTATAAGCAATAACATAACATTCTGAAAATGCCTCACTTTCCCCAACAAAAGACGCATCAATATCGGTTGGTCTCATTCCCGGTAACTAATTTTGATCATTATTTGGGCATGATGTCTCTCTGCTTTGACGTCATATTTGCAATCACTCTCTATTTGTCCCTTCTCTTTCATTCACTCTTTATACCTCTCCTTTTCTTTACATTCTCTCTGATTCATTCTTAACATCTTTGTCTCCCGTTATTTTCCCCCTCTTTCTCCCTTTACCTTTCATCTTTCCCCACACCCTTTCTTTCTCTTCACACTCTCTTTAATTCACGCTTACACTCTTTCTCTCCCCTTCGCCCCCTCCTCCTCTCCCCAGTATCCACCCCCTTCCTCTCTCACCTCCTTCTCTCTCTCTATCTCTGCCCCCCCCCCCCCCCCCTGCTTCGCCACCCATTCCAATCTGCACACACCACAGACAGAAACAGCTCCGCCGGCTAAACATTGCGAAGGCCTAAACACGGGCCTTAATCAAATAATGATATGATTGGTCAATGTAATCCAATTTAATCGGTTGTCGTAGAGTACATGGAGGTCTGAGTGGGACTAATATCTAGAGGAAGAGGACCAAGCCAGCTCCACATTAGTAGCATTACAGCTGATTGCATGTCGTGGAAGTACGGGGTCAATGTCTGTTGTTGCTAGGCAATTGTTGCACATGGTTCTGATGATAGGTAATATCGCCATGCTTATGAAGATGGGTGATGATGATGATGACGATGAGGAGGAGGAGGATGGTGACGGTGAGAATATAAGAAAGATGATGAAGATTATAGTGATGATGATTGATGGTGATAATAATGATAATGACGATTACGGAGAGAAATATAATGCAGATGATGACGATGATGATGATGATGATGATGACATGGACAATGAGGTGAGGAATAAGGAGACGATGATGTTGACGATTACGATAGATAATTGAACGAGAATTACAGAAAGAGAACAAGGAAGAAACTTTGCATTAAGTATTTTAGCCTTCTAAGGTGACAAAATCACAGACATTCATAAGATACAGTAAGCTATCTAAGGTTTAAAAATCAATTGAATACAATGAATTTCAGCGTCGCTTACTGACCAAGAGCGAAAGCTCCGTTTGAGTGACGCAATTGATGGCACGATGCATCGCACTAGTGACAAAATGTCATCCGGAGTCCCAGAAAGAACCTTAATAGATTTGGACGAGACACTCCAGCGAGCGGGGGCAAAGCTTGTCTTGTTTACCAACCCCCCAATCAAGCCGATGGGAAAACGAGTATTGGCGTGTGGCGAAGCGGCATGTGCAGTACGAGACCGTGCATGATTTCCCGCGCATAATAGCGACCAGCCGCGGATCGAAGCTGCTCCAATCCCCACGTGCACAACATACGCAATACCACCGTCTGAGTTTGGTTGCCGCTTACTACCACGCACGCCTTGCGACCGCCAGCTAGCAGCATAACTTGTACGCACAATCAGCTGGTAGTTCGTCGTCTGCGCTGTGTTTCTTACGTTTGTTTTTCTCCTCTCTAAGCTGTATCCCCGCGCTTCCCGCTTGCTTCCTATAAGCGCTGCCAGAGGTTTCAGTCTGGCGCTCAGCATGTGGTGATTTAGACTGTGGCCCCGCCAATTACATCAACAGAGTACCGAAAGTGTGGCTGAGGAGAGCAAAGGGTGCTTGATATATATATCTGCATGCTTTGTTGATGAGTAAGCAGTCAGCTTTCCATTTGGGGTGAACGCTTGCTAACCGTCACGAAATATGGAAATAGGCTTTTCAGAAGTGAACGCAGCTGATTTCTAAAAAGGAATAATCGACAGAGTTGACACAATTCGACAAGGTATTCAATAATTCCCTTTCTCTTGGTGGCGCCGTGTTTTGCTGTCATCTGCGCGGGTATCTATAGCAACTCCCGCCACTTGTATCGCTGTCAATGTATTATTGAAACAGTGATTGTCCATGTTCATATATGCTAGCGTGTAGAGGTGTGAGATTAACTTGGAAGCGATACAATAACATATCGTGATAGATATTGCTTACACATCCCTAGAAAACACATCTAACGAGAAGGTGCTATCAGCTACCTGGCGCAAAGGATACCTTACAGCCGCTGTTTGGAAGCCACGCAGGACCATCTCAGGACTATACCGTGGACTATTGCACGGGAAAGCTTAAGCGGACTATTCCACGGTTTTGGTTGATCTGGTGGCGGTTGAGACAACTCATCATGGCAGCTGCAGGGATACGGTCCGCAGGAGCTCCGACGCATCGACGAGGTATGATGCATATTATCATCACCACCATCAGCCATTAACACCATCACCTTGACCATCATCTTCATCTCCATCATCGGTACTAATATCCCTACCATCATCATCATCATCATCATCATTGCCATCACCATCATCTCCGAAAGTACCACCACCATCACCACCACCGCTACCACCATGACCACTAACACCAACATCATGACCATCATTTACTTTACATTATCATCACCATCGTTACTATTATCATTACGATCATCACCATCTTCATCATCATCATTACCATCAACATCATTGTCACCGCTAATACCACCACCACCACCACCACCACCATCACTAATACCATTACCATCGTTAATCAGACCATCAACATTATCATCATCACCATTATTACTATTATTATCATCATTATCACCACTATCGTTATTATCTTCCCAACATCTTTTCCATCGTTACTATACACCTCATCATCATCACCACTATCAATATACCTATATCATCCCCATGTTGCCCATCATTACCACCCCATCCTTCATCTTGATAACCCTCATCACCACCACTTTTACTACCACCAACACTATCATCATTATCCTCATCCTCTACATCATCTTCCTCACCATCATTGCCACCATTGCCATCACCAACAACACCACCATCATCACACCACCATCAATACCATCACCCCATCATTATCATTATCATCATCATCATCATCATCATCGACATCACCATCATAATTATTATCATTCCAACCATTATTCTTGGATTTGAATAATCATCATGTATGCATGTGTATGTCTGTATGTTTGTAGTGTGCATACTTGTACGTATTTAATAATCTACCTATCACTGTATCTTCTGTTTGAAATCGTATATCACCGCTGTCATTGAGGTCAACAAAAGAACAAAATATCAATATAAATATAACACATATCTATCAAATATCTGAATCTAAATTGTAATATCTGTTCTCTCTTTACACATAATAAAAAGTGTGTCAACGTTGTCAGCGTTGTTTATATCGCATATTGTGGATTGGCATTTTTACACAGCATCTCCCATTGATCAAATACAGGAATACAACATGCTGTATGATAGAAGGCTTACACAATGTCAATTTGTAACAATTTTCCCTTCTTTCTATTGACAATTTTCACAAACATCATGATTTATTCACGAATAATTATTATCCTTTTTGTTGCAATCATAGAACGCGTGACTGACTACGCTTTGCTAATTCATAATAACATTTTTTACTGTCTAATATCTATTTACGTGCAACGTGTGTAATTTTTATTTTCTATTGTTTTAGTAATTAGTTTTGCGAATTGCAAAATGACTGTCTGTGTTCTACTTCATGAATGAACGTCACTGCAATTCTAAATTTTGTTTCCTGTTTATGACGACACACTTACAAGTAAGTATACAACTTACAAGTACTATTTAAGTATATCCCTCTTATATTCGTCTTATAGCTATATGGCTCAGTTTTATATCTAGAATCTGTGGGTAGCTTATTGTATTGTTTTAAACAATGAATTGTTTATTTGTCTCTATTATGCCATTCTTTGCAAATGCGTAACATGTTATTCAAATGACATTTTATTGTTCTTTTTTCGCCATGAAAGAGATGTGGTCTACTACATGACCGTAACCTGATATATATATATCTTTTACAGCTCCCTGAGCCCTTTGATACAAACCCCACGACTTTAAAAGGTACACGAAATGGTCTCTCAGTGAAACGTGTTTCTTTAATTGAAATTAAGACCTATGATATGAGCTCAAATGGACTAATTAAGGACTATACATTACGAAGAACCTTAAGCGTTCAATATGCTCATGAACGTCTTCAAAATATCGTACAATTGTGCATGTGTGAAATTAACCTTTAACGATACACAAGACCTATTTAACCCTTCCATTACTAGGCCTTGAAAACTGTATTTGCCTACTACACATCTTCATGTCAATGGTAATGAGAGCCTTAATAAACATTACTTTAAATTACCTTGCCTAGTAGGCCTACTTATGACCATTAAAGCTTGAACGAGCCCTGAACTGTTAAATTGAAACAGGCTTATGATCTAAACTGTTTAAAATCGTTTAGTTCTGAAACTGTTTATTATTCTGCCTGTATAAACCATGCTATTTAAACAGTTTGTGTTAGCCCTATATACCATAACGCAGCGATGTGAGAGTACTGTGGTCTAGCAGTGAAAGCTCTTGACTCTCATATGAGAGGTTCTAGGTTCGAGCCTGGTCTATTGTGTATCCGTTGACAATGCGTTTCGCCCATATTTATGTGGCACTCTCAACCTGGATGTCGTACATTTTCACCTGGCAGGATTTATTCTTGATCTAATTAGAACCACGAGCTTCTCGCACTTAATTATAGGGCAGCTTGACTGAAATCTGCGCAATAATAGAGCGATTTCAGCGGTACTTGGATTTTTCATCATCGTTATCGGAGCGTAGCGTGCGTTAGCAGTGGAGTTGATTATCATGACTTCGTGGACTCGACTCCAAATTTACTTGAAAGGGAGGCATTTGATTATTATGGATTATGTGTGTGTGTTTTGTGTGCGTGTGCGATGTACATAATGCATGATTCTGCGTAAAACACTGAAATTATTGCTACAAAAAGGTTTGAAAATCCCAATATGTACTGTTTACTTTTTGTAGTAATAATTTCAGTATGTATTTACATGTTTTAATGTAACAATTCTTATCTGAAATAATCATGTAAGTTTTGTGTAAAGGGTTCCGCAACACAAACACATTCCTCCCTTTCCATTTTTCATTTCCATTAAGTCAAATTGTTCGTCGTTGTTTGTACTTCAATGTTGAATTGAATCCTACACTAAAATGTAATTTCCATATCTGCGCAATTCACATTGTTTTAACACGGCGCGTAAAGCATAACATTTTATTCCCTTCAGAGTTCGCAGAAATCAACATTATTTTACACGATAATAACATGATAAAAGTGGTAAGAACTAAAAATTTATGGGAGAACGTCAAAACAGTGCACAATTATGCTCAAGCTGACGAAAATGACTGTGAGGGGGACCTAGTAACGAACTGAGCTTAAAAGGAATAATTTCCCAAGCATGAAGAATATGGTAAATTTATTTAGAGCAAAGGGACACATCGCAATAAAAAATCAACTTGTACAACATTTATCAACACCACATGGTTGTTTGTTCAACTTTAGGGGTGAAAGAGGAAATAAAACAAAATGGAGAGCATACTTTATATTTTGATTTCATGGCGCTTTGGTGGAGGGGATCGAAGGTTGACCGTAAATGTGAATAACCTCAAACAAATGTCTAAATATTCGAAGCTAGGTTCTTAAGAAAGGATGAAGACATTTATAGAAAAACAAGAGCAGCATCCATTTCATTTTATTTATTTCCACTCGTAAAAAAACCATACAAAATTTAAACAAATAGACAAACATTAACTGACATGGTGGCGGAGTCATTAAGGAAGTAAAAAAAACTTGCGTGAAAATGACACCGTTTACAAAAAAAAAAAAAAACAAAGAAAGGTACATTTCAATGCAGCAAAAGATAAATGCGAAACAGCACAACCGACATCAAAAAAGGAAAGACGAGAACAATGTATTAAGGTAAAATCTAAATGGAGATTAATGTATTGCACAGATTTTGCTTAAATAGACGTCTGAAGTGGGATAATGTAATACTTTTTGATCGATGTAGGAAGGCTATTGTAGAGTAGGGGTCCATGATAACAAAACTGTGTTCCTGCAGTGCGTTGTAAAGGTATACGAATATTTTCAGAAATTCTAGTTTTATAATTTTGTATTGCACGATTCTTGGTAAAACAGTCATAGAATGAATCTGGTATTCATTGTACAATTTGAACACAAAAGCACCAGTCTCTAAAGATATACTGTTTTGAATAGGTCCGGCGTGGTACAGGAGAGATTTGGCCATGCAGCAGCGGGTGATGACGTCTTAACCAGTCGTGTTTATGCTTGTATACTCTCTGTGTCATTTGAACCTTTCTTCACCACATTCAATGCTGCTCGTTTGGTTGTATGTGTATTACGCGTGCAAAATTCATGAATAGCTCATAAAGACTTAACAACCCTCATCTCCATTAACAAAGAGACTACCTATGACACCCATTCTACAAATTATTCAGTCTATTGTATAGGGCGAACATAAAGACAGACAACACATTTAGAGCAAGCGTACAACGAGGGACTGAGGTGATCTAGAAATGGTTTACATACAAAGGTTGCTTGATACAGATTACGTCAGAGGTATAAGGAACGGTAAAACGGTATTATGTCCACAAAAAAGTCTAAAGAGGCTTGTGATGTCTATTACAAAGATGACGTGTGTGGTTTTACGTCGGTGAATGGTGACACACTGATGCAAGTCACACGGGGTTGAAGAACCTTTCATGGTGTCACGTGGATACCCCTTTTTCGCCATTATAGCAGTGATATTATTGCTCAAATTACACAAGATAAAGGGAAGGTGGTGGAAGGTGAGGGTTATGTATGTGTCCATTAGTCATATGGTAGAGTTAATGGTGCTTGTAAGTTAATGATGCAGTCCTGTACACATTCCCTGCGCTCAGGAATAAGACTCATTAACAACATGATTACCGAGACAACCACACCTCCCCACCCCACTTACCCCCTCTCTCTATATATATAAACAGAACAACAAAAAGTTAGTCCCTCCCCCTAAACATGCTAAACAAAATAGCATAATTTTTATCGAAGAGGTCTTGGGCAAAATAATTTGACAGGATTGTTCCTTAACTTATTGATTAATTCTGTGTGAAAACCAGTTTAATCCAATCAGTCATGCATGAGTGGGCAAATTCTAAAGGCAAAAATCTCATTTTTCAAAAGTCACAAGGGTAATTGTTTATGCCGTTTTAACAGTACATTTTGGCATTTCTTGTGCGATTTTTAAGTGTATTTACTCAACCATGACACCAAAATGACTTATTATGTTTAAATAGCAGGTGATGGAACATCTTTGTCAGAATATCAAAGTTTTATTTTTTCACAAAAATAAAGGTTTTTTAAAAGTTTCAAACTTAAGAGGGATGATTATTTGTTAAACTGTGCTCACTCAACCAGAACAATGGGTTAAGTGTCGGGATGGGTGTTAGTGCATCTAGAGATGGATGATAAACAATGAAAGGAGATAAATTATGCACCAGAAAGGGAATTCATAAAAAATCATATGACAGGATCCTAAAATTTCCCTTTTGACTTTTGAAAAGTGACATTTTTTGCCTTTAAAGTTTGCGCACTCATGCATGACTACTTGGATTAATGTGATTTTCACACAGAAGTTATGCAGTAGGTTAGCAAACAATCCTGCCAATTATTTTGCCCAAAACTTCTTTTTTGTTGTATTTTTATCTCTCTCTCTTTCCTTTTTCTTCCCTCTCTATCTCTCGCCCCCCTCTCTCTCCCTCTCTCCTTATCCTTTGTAACTTTCTGTCGTTTCCTTATTGTCTCCCTTTTTTTTTAATCTTTCTCTCTCTCTCTCTCTCTCTCTATCTCTCTCTCTCTCTCTCTCTCTCTATCTCTTTCTCTCTGTCTCTCTCTCTTCCCTCTCACTGCCTCTTTGTAGTTCTTCCTGTTCTCTCTGGCTTTCTTTTCTTCTTCTCTTTCTATTTCTCCCCCTACTCCTCCTCTTTTTCGCTCTATTTCTCATTTTCTCTTTCTCTTTCTGACCCATCCCACAGGCTCAATATAGGCTTGCAATGTTTCAATTGTCCCATAGTACTTAATCATTATGTTAAGATTCTGGATCATAAGTAAACATACATTACAAAACAATCCATTTCGTGTGCTAATTTTGTTGATGAGCTTTTCATTAGTATGGTCTCGTGTCGAGTGTCACGCTGTCACATGAAAACTATGTGCAAGAACTTTTAGCCATTTGGTCTACTCTTATTTCATCTACAAGCAGAACATTGACACATCATTGTTAAGATAATTACGTAGACTTGACCTTTTCGTCACTTTCAATACTTACCCTTATCCTAAGGTCTCCCTTCAATGTGATATATCCATCAGTGAGGTTGCGTTGTTCTTTTCGGAGGCCGTGTATACAAATAACGCAGAGACACAAAGCATGCAGATCATGAACCACAAAATCACCACCAGCTTCAAACTAAAACAGAACACACATGAAAACAATGGAAATCATCATGACGGACGAACAGACATCTGTTTCTCTCTCTCTTACTCGGTCTCATTGTTCCTTTTCCTCTTTGTGTTTCAAATATGTTTTCCATGTCTACATTGACTTTGTAAGCGTCGTGTCTATTGCTGTGTCTATTTTTTGCTCTAGCTCTTACTATGTTTTGGAAACTCAAAAAGGGATCGTCGCCTTGCATAAGCATTCATACCCCCACCCTTCTCCATCATACCCCAAAGAGCATATTCTCCACAACTATATAGAATGTAACCCGTATTTGTCTCCTTACAGCTTATTTTTATCTCTCATCTTTCATCAAGTTTCTATATCACTTAATCATCCGATTTCTTTTCCACTTATTCTCCAATACGATCTTAACTCCATGCACGTTCTCCCTAGTTATTGAAAAATGCCATTTGCCATACCATATTGAGCACGTCATTCACCCGTCGAATCGATCCCGGAGATTAATGAAGCTTTCTCTTCCTGGATTGGTTGTAAATATTTGATACACATGTAATATAAGCGGCAATGTTAAAGAGTTCATAGTTAACCTTGTAAAATCTCCATGGCAACGTGATATTAAAGGCGGCTTCCCTTTGTCCTTCAACGCTGTAGTATAGATATTGACCAGAATGCTGATACTTGACAAGTGTACGATATAATGCTCTGATAATGTCGATCAAAGAAAGCTTAAGTACACCTAAAGCTGTAATCATTCGCACCTTATATTTATTTGTTAGTGTTATTCACCGTATACAACTGGAAAAGTAAAATTATACTATTGTTTTTTTTTCTCTCACACACACATTATTATGTATACACACACATACACACCTATCTAATTTACATATTACCATATCAAAATCATGGCATGGCATTAATTACGAATGCAAAACTCTGCATTCAAATTCGTTTTAATTTATACACTGTAGTTGATATTACTAAGGTGTACCCATGACTTCTCTTCTTCTTGACGATACTCCTCAACATTCCATGTGGAACCAACCGAGGAGGATGACGAAGATCAGAAAACACAATCGTCTACCGCAGTCAGTAAGCATAACTTTTAAACAAAACGGTTTTGAGCAAAATAATTTGGCAGGAGTCTTCCTACACTCATTGACTAGCTTCGGTGTGAAAATGTCATTGATCCGTCAAGTCATGCATGAGTGAGCACACATCAATGTCAAAAATAAGACTTGTCGAAATTCATAAGGGTCGTTTTGGGGAAATTATGATAAAGGATTTTGACCTGTTTTGTTTTTGGTGAATAATAAAGTGCTATTTATGATAATCATCAATCGTTTGACCCCCTTACACATCACCTCACACTTTTTATATTTTTCATACATACATAAGTTAGTCAATGATTGTAAAAACACCCCTGCCAAATTATTTTGCTTAAACTTGTTTTGTTGTTAAAAATTATGGTATTTTGAAAAAAGGGGGACTTTTTTGTGTGTGTTTATAATGTAATTCTTCCCATCCTCCGTAAATAAATTTGTCAGATTTTGATCATCCGAAGAAAGTCTATACGATATTCCCCGTCTATAGAATATATTTTTTTCTATCCACCGCAAAGAATGTTCTCAGATTTCACGTTCAACCCCCACCACCACCCCCCCCCCCACACACACACACACACACCTCTTCCGCACACACACTGACAATGGTACAAACACTGAAAAGCACCCGGCGCGCTCAGATCTATTGATTTCACCCGTCCTCTATCCAATGACAAGATAGCGAACACACCCCGCAGACAGTAACATCATGTATCATCTTTCTAGCTGCCAACATTTCATGAGGATTATGTTTGACCTTATCTTCGGGTGATTCTTACATCTGCAGAAGATGGTGGTTTCCTCCTTCCTTTCTTCATCAAATTTCATCTGACAGACTGAGGGCGATCTCTGTACGGATGTTCAAGACGGCGCTCCTTTCAAGATACAATGGATGTTTAGAGAATAGTTCACCACTCCAATGTACAAAATATAATACCACATAATATAAGGTGTAAATCCTTAACTACTCATATTCATGAGCTTACATGAAAAGCAATTAGCACAATTCATACACTTCAAAATACATTCAGACATCACGCTCATTCCTAAATTTCTATACACCAACACAAACACAAACACACTCACACACACAAACACACACACATTCTTTCACATATAAACATACACATACACAAATACATACCGTACATAACGTATACGTGTTCAATCATTACTAACCTTAACGCGCCACCTGTGTATTATTCCAATACATATAATATAAACCACATTGGGCAGCATTCTCTGCAGCATGCACAGGGTTAAGGCACATGGGACACGTCATTATTCTTTGACTGAGAGTTTAATGGAAAGGTGATAACCACGCACCATGAACAATGCGTCTGCTTCCCGGGGGACTTTAACCCATTCACTCGTATGACACATTGTGGCGGATCATAATATGGCTCTCTATGTTATTGAAGGGTTAATCATATATCATAGCACGTCGTCGCACCTCGTCGTTGTGCTTTTTGTAGGGGTGGGGCAGGGTGATCTGTGTAAAGCGAAAACTGAACAAAGATGGACTGCAACGGATTTGCGGCAAGATGACATGAGATGTATTCTAGAAAATAAAAAAATATATAGGTTCTTCTATAGTGTATTCTACTTTACTGGGTGCATGTGACAACATCGTCTATCAAAACCGTCTCTATTTGATAGGTTCGACAGCACATAGCCAGGGATTCGAATTATTTTGTTTGTTTGAGAGCTTTTCTTTTCAAGTGGAGAGCAGAGGCCACATTCATGAAAGCTTACTGGCTAAGTTGGTTACTAAAATGCATGTTGCTGAATGCTCTTTAGCAACTAACTAGGCTTCGTATAGGTTTCATGAATATTGCCCCAGGTGAAAAAGGGAAGGGCTAGAGAGGACAGGTATGGTATGTGTGCGTGTGTGAATGTACGTATATATATATATGTGTGTGTGTGTGTGTGTTTGCATGTATGCATGTGTTCTGTGTGTGTGTATGTGAGTGTGTGTGTGTGTGTGCGCGTGCGTGTGTGTGTGTGTGTGTGAGAAAGACAGAAGGCGAGGGAACAGGGGAAAAGAAAATTAAAAATACACCTTGACGAATGAAGTGATTCGAAAGAGAAAGTGAGTGAAGAGATAGACAATGAGACAGAAAGAGAGAGAAAGAAAGAGAGAGAGGGGGTGGGGAGGGGGGGGGGGGTAATGGGAATAGGTTCCGGCACATCAGCATTCCATCACCTTGAAATTACACAATAATGATGGAGCTGCAGGATACATTTTTGCCTCGAGATTGCGTTGCACTCTCATTAAGCCTTCTCATGTTCTCATTACGAAAGGGACCAATCCAAAAACCAGCCAAAAATGTGACACCGTGAATTACCTTTTTACTAATATCTAACACAAACTCCTCGATGTAACCTTGCACTCTGGAAAATCGTTCTCTCTGGCATTTCAATTTCTCCGATTAACTGTCTATTTCAGCCTCGTTGTGTAATATGTAATCCTGACTGAGATGGCGATGTTTTCTGCAGTAATTCTAATCACGCTTAGATCGGGGTCAGTACTGTGTTGCAATGTTGGAAGACGAAAAGTAAGGTCCTGGTAGATAGATAATGTGTGAGAATGTAGATATGTCTTGCTCTTTATAAATCATAATGATACGAAGCCGGGTAAATTAAAAAAAAAATGTTCTCGATTCATATGATATGGCAATGCTCTGGGTGATAGGAGATGATGTGTGCTGATAAAGAGGGTCTCGAAAAAGATGATGATGTAACCATGGTAACAGGGATAATACAGACCGCGTGAAGCCTTCTCGGTTGCCCTCTCGGCGACAATGTATATATTTCTGACAGGTGTGATACACAATGGCGAGTGCTGTGTTCTGAATTAACTATCCGATACACAAACCTTTTTAGATCTACATTTGTCCAAATGAAACCACTCACAGAGTGTTCTACTTCTAAAAAGATTGACATTCTTTGACTTTAAGATGTGTAAATTTCATCAAAAGTGTCACAAGTTTTTATAACACCTAGTTTTGAAATATGCATTACTGGGAGGAAAGGAAGAAAGTGGGAGATGGAGGGAAATGGAACTTTCATATTACATGTAGGTATGATGCTACTTGAATTGAGCATGATTTTAGTAGAAACATTCAAAACCGTTGGACAAGATTGGCTTGTTATCAATGACGTCAATCGTTAATAAATACCATCCCCATTGCTCTATGTACTCTATCTACCGTAGATAAATAAACAAAACCAAAGGCGGTCCGAAATTACAACATTCTGCCTAAACAGGTGCATGGGGAATGTGGTGGGAGCAAAGAAGGACATTTTACATGGAGTGTAGAATGTCAACATATATCCAGGAAGGTGTTAGAACTGGAGTCAGCACGAAGAATAATTTATTCCTACACTAGTCTCGATCATTGATAGCACAATAGAATATTTGATGCATTTGGTTCTTTGATCCAGTGACGACCACCGCCAAATATGCAAAACGAATTTTGGATGCATTTAGAGGAATATAAGTTCTGTATGCGCAGAAGATTGCAGAACCACTTCATGAACTGAACTGCACGTGCAATAGTAGTAGATTTTTATAACGATACGATTCTGTGAATGTCAGATTATATTGTTGCTTCGTTTTTGTGATAAAAGGAGAATACTGTAGAAAACATGTCAGAGAAATGCCTCCATATCGCACATTGGGCAATCATATTTCCTTAAAAATATCTTGTAAATCGTTTATTGAGTGTTTCACCTTTCATGTAAACAACCTCAATTTCGTGTCCGGAGATGTCCGAAAAAGTTACGGACCAAATTCTTTCTACAATTTTATCAAAATTGTTATTCGCTCACCCCAAAACTTATTTACAGTGTGTGTAAAAAGATCAGCTATGAACACCCAGCGAAGGCTGAACAGTTGACATATTTCTCAAAACAGATTTTCTTTTGTTATTCACAGGAAGGCACTGCCTAATTAGAAATACAGCGTATTGTTCGAAACACCTGAATGTCTTGAATTTTTATGAGGCGGCGGTCATCATAGATCAAAGGAGGTCTATCCGAGCGCAGTCCATCCATGCTAGGTCCATGATATATCCAACTAGGGAGATGTAATTATAAGTCCGTGATCCAAGAAAACGTTGTTCTTACATGTTATGTGCGATAGCTTTTGACATCGGCATGTATGATAGCGTGCCCAGGCTAATGATCATGACCGATATTCTGAACAGATGTGTAACGCAAACAATGTACTAAACATGGACTAAGGCACGCCAAATAAAACAAAATGAAACATTGCTATTGATTTAATACAATCTAAAATCCTAGGAATTACTATGGGATATGGAGTTGGTCCACATAGTAATCACAGCGAATAATTAAAATCGACTATTGTTGTGATTCTGTGATCAAAATCAATGATTTGGGGATAGCATCGCACGATTTATTTGGCGCCCATAATTAAATTAGTCCGGGTTTAGTACACTGTTTGCGTTAAAGCTCTGTTCAGAATACAGACCAATGTAAACAATGGTGATCAACTTCCCAGGCTCATACGTCGTGATAAGAATTACATGCTTATTAGAACAGAGGTATATGTTAAATATGATCGGGTGGAGAACAACCCTGAACCCTTTACCAGGATGCGAACAACTCTCAGACATTAACAGCAAGACAACATGAACATGATCTGTTGTTACGCGGACAAGATTTAAAAGGGACCCTTTGAAGTTGTGTCTGCAATAACAAAAGACCATGTTTCGTTATGAATAAATATTTCATGCACGTTGCTCCAACAATACGTTACTACTGGTAACCCCAAGCTTGTTTTAGGGTTTTCTGACTAGCAACAACTTAAAAGTTCTTTACAGAGTTCATTCCACCCATTGAATCAGTAGATACAGGTTAATGTAATAACGCGTTATTATGCAGTTAGGGGGAAGTCGTGAATATTTTACGAAACCAACTTATCCGTGTGCTGGGAGGGGGAAGATGTTGACCCCCTACCCCTCAAGTACACCCTCTTTAAGACGTAAGGTAATACCCACTCTGCATGTGAAATTGGATTTGGCCCATGTCCTCTAGGCGTCTAGGTACGTGTAGGAGCGCACACGGGCCGATGCACAATCTACATACCGGTGAGTTGGCGGTGGGCGAATAGATTGTCTGACGGCGGCCGGCACGGTGTATCACACTGTGGACCCATGCGTGGTGTTTTGTGTCACGTCAGTGTTCGCTGCTATAGAGTGGTGATGGTGATGGTGATTGATGAAGATAACGATGATACTGGTGATGAGGAGGATGGTGATGTTGATGACGATGGCGTAATGACGAGTATTATTATAACCGATGTTTAATGATCATAATGAATATTTAGAAATGGAATGGTTACAATGATAGAGATAATTATGGAATCTTATTGATAAGAAAGAGGATTAAAGTTAGATATGAAAGAATACAAAATCAGCAGCGAAGCAACAACAACAACAGTAGTAGTAGTAGTAGGAGTAGTAGTAGTAGTAGCAGGAGTAGCAATAGTAGCCGTAGTGGTAGTAGTAGTAGTAGTAGTAGTAGTAGTTGTAGTAGTAGTAGTAGTAGTAGTAGTAGTAGTAGTAGTAGTAGTAGTAGTAGTCGTCTGGTGGTTGAAGAAGTAGAAGAAGGAGAAGACGGCAACCAGAAGAACCAAGTATAATAAATAATAAATAATATATGATAAAGTATGATATATTATAATGATGCTCCTGCTCCTGCATGTATTTTATGTTAACAAGACAACATCGTTCTTTAAAATTCGCAGCCTGACACCGCTAACCACGAAGCGAGAATATTCGATGAATTTAATCAATCCCTTTATTGAGCGAACTAATATGTGTTCGGTAACATCATACTTGTGAAACATTCTATATTGATCGAAAATGCTATACAGCGCAATACTAATCAAATTAAGCAATTCGCTCAATGCTGTGTCGAATGCAAACAATAATCGGATATTGGAAGGTAATTTTGTCTGTTTACTCCAACTTTCAGCTGATTGTATACAAATTGGCGATACTAGGGTGCGGTTAATTACCACAAATATTGAACGTTATCGTTGTATTTACGCTTATCAGATTTGATTGGTTGGAAATATTTAAATCCAATTACACGCAGTATTTGGAAATCATTACATTTGTTTGTAGTTGTTATTATCAAGCTTAATCGTTATTAATGATTAATATTCTACAAGACATTTCACAATGAACCGGAAATTTCACATAAATTAATATGAGAAATTGTGTGTTTATACAAAGTGAGTAAAAACGGATGTCCCATCTTCGTTCATCAAATATGGACAATTAATTGTAGGTTCATGATTATATCCCGGTAGAGTGACCCCCAGCATATTTCAGTACCCTTTTCATTCTGATCTTTGCATGCTTGACTGAACAACGGACAATCTTTAGAAGACTGCAAAACCTCACTTGCGCCAAGTGGTTGGGCGAAGAATACAAAAAAATCCAAACATGTTTTGAATCACTCTGTAGAGCGAATGAACGCCCTCTGTTTAAGTGCTCTATGTTCTACTAGCGGAAGCAATTTTAAAGCTGCAGGAGGTAGAAGGAAAAATGTCATAAAATGCCACAAAATGCCCCCACGAGGTGGTTATTGCTGCCCATCGTTTGTTTTGCTGAGTGGTCGATAATCAGCATATCTCTATAAAACGTCTCGTCTCTGCAAACCATTATCTCTATGCTATGTCGTGATGGGGCGGATAAAGCTCTCATCTACTCATCTTGATTAGAAGCACATCGCTTCGTTCAAGGAATAGCTTACACCTGATTAAAACACAAAAGCGCATCCACATAACGAATTGTAATTGTAAAGCCTTCAACATGCACCATGAATATTTAGGCACTATCAAATGCTCTTTTTTTTGGAGGATCCACCTACAACTTATTGTGTTGAAAGTGCGCTGGCGGAAGAGGAGTTAAGGGGAAATATTCGCATAACCATAATGCACTGTGATACGCGCACACTACTCTATGGATTTGATGTCAGATTTGGGGACACAAAAATGGGCTAAATCCTTTCCTCTTGCATTCCTCGTACGCTTAATTCATGTGAACGTATTCTATATCAGTGCCATCTGCTCTCGCGCCCAGGGCTATATGATTTCAGTCATCATCGCATCATTATTTCATGGCATATTTTTGACGGCGTGGGGGAATAAAGTGGATGTTTCAGTCATAGTCACAAGGACATAAAGCATAGACGTTGCGACAGTCGCTTCTTTGATATAGTGTACATGGTACTTGACTTGATTGTAACCCTTTTATTGTATGATATGAGAAAGTTCGACTGTTACCGTGTTTGCTCAAATTTAAACGGAGGGTAGGCATAATATAGGCGAGCACTTTTTAGTAATCTTAAACTGACACTATGAAAAGAAAAGAAAGGGACATGGAAAGTGCTTATATTATATGTTTGTGTGCGTGTCCACCTGTCGGTCATGTGTGAGTATGCGTTTAAGGGAGGGGGTTTTGTTGTTGTCGCGTACCCACTGAGAGAGAAATAGAAAGAGTTAAGTGTGGAAGCGGAGAGAGACTAAAAGAGAGAGTGAAAGTGAGAGAGGAGGAAAAAGAGATACAGACTGTGAGAAAGAGAGAGAGAGAGACAGACAGACAGACACACACACACACACACAGAGTTGCACTATACGTATACTATATGTACGTCCAAGCCAATAGCACCACTCCGTTGCGTCCAACTATTCCTGAATTCATGCTATGTCAGCATACCATTAAAAGCGCTAATTGGTTCAGGCTAAAATATTCAAGACAAACAGAGGATTAGGTTAAAACAAATTTCGACAAAAAGGAATGGGTAAAAACATTGACTACCCTTTACATTACATGTTTGCGTTCATTCCCGTGATTGATAAAGGAAGACAAATGGCAATTCTTAGTAATATACAAGAAACAATTAATTCCATGCAGTTCTTCATACGTTACCATGCAGCCATCTGTACGTACACTTTTGCACGATTTTATGATTAACTACATATTAAGTGCAATGCCATTCTCATTTTAGATACGTTCCAATAATGCAAAATATGACATTGACTGGCAGAATCGGGCGAATTGATTGCGACAGTCATCAAAGTGGATTTTTAAGAGAGGAGTTCCCATTTTTTATGAACACAGTCCCATGTGCGAGCAGTCGTGTGTGTGTGTGTGTGTGTGTGTGTGTGTGAGAGAGAGAGAGAGAGAGAGAGAGAGAGAGAGAGAGAGAGAGGACACTCGTGGCTCCACGCTACTCCTATTATTGCCTACGAGACCATGTTGATAGCTAATGTAACATCGTGTAAAGGCCATGGAAAAGTAATTAATTCACATGTACGTAGAAGCACGCGAATCCAGGTGTGCATGCGATAATGGATTAAGATATTCCACACAATAAAGTGGTTGATTGTGTAGACGGTTGATCGAAATCATGTGCCATGTGTATATTTGAATAACCTTTTTCATATTTCCCTTTTTTTCTTTCTATCTCTCTTTTCATATCTCTTCTTTGTATCATTGTTTACTCTTTCTCTCTATTAGTATCGCGCGCACATACATACAAACATATCCACACACACACACACACACACACACACTCACACTCACAAATACACATACACCTACACAATCATATTAATCCAGATAGCACTATGACTTTACAAAAATAGCCCCCACACATGCATTAACACGCCAGCACTGTCAGTAATAAATGTTACTTCTTCCAGATTAAGCCAGGGTTGGCTACGATTGGACCAATTGTCACGCCATTCTCTCCCATTGAAATGGAGCACTCGGTGTGCTCCAAGGAGGTAAACATCACGTCCCTCTGTTGGTATTTCGTTGGGAGAGGGGCTGTAATTGCGAGGAACTTTAATTCGACACGAAGCGATTTCAAATCAAGATGTACAATCCCCGTGTATAGATAGATGGTGAATTGACACGATAGATGCCGTGTGCAACATTCTCTCACAATGACAGTGGGCAAATTAACACTTTAAGTGCCGAGTGCAAAATTCTCACACTAGGCCATTTTCGATATGCATGCAAATTTTATGCACGTCTCTCAAACAATAACGAGCAGCAACAACTGAAATATTCAGAGTGCGTTCCACCCATTGAAACTGCACAACAAAATACAGGTGAATGTAATAACGCGTTAGGGGGAAAGTTGTGAATACATTACGAAAACGGCTTATTGAGTGGGTGGATTTGTTTATACAGAAGAGTGACAGGAAAAGCGTGACTCTTAATCCACTTGTTATCAGTTGGGGATTAGCCTACGCATCAAGGGGATTCTAGAAGACTTGTGGTTTGAAACGTATTTCTCTGAGCTGTCATTATTCAACAACTTTACATTATGTTTCGCTGAAAGATAGTAATTACCATTGGGCATAATAATTGTGTACATGGCGATGAACATTATCAAGTGAATTAATGTAAAAGCATACAGAATTGATTGGGCAAACAAAAAACAGAGCGCCTTTGTGACTACAGACCCCGTGTGTATACACAGGCGTGATGCTGTTTTGAAAGCAGTGAGGATTGTTTCAACTTAAGTGGAGATCTTTGTGAGAGGAAAAAAAAACACGTGTATGCAGTGTACTTTATATAATGATATTACGACAGAGGCGCCTGTCCAGCTTTACGAATGTTGATGATGTATGTCTAACATAAGGTATTATTATTATTCCAACTTCTAGATATAACAATTACTGGCATTAATTTGTTGAATTACTGTTTTTTTCTGACTCTGTAGTAGTCATGAAGTACAACTCATAAGCAAAATGGAAATATTATCATAGAGTCATGTAAAATTTGATTCTACGGGCAATGATGTACATGTTGGTATAGGTCTTCATGAGCACGTGGTTTTCATTTACAAGTTTGCTTCAATAGGCCTCAGGTTTCAGTGGAAATTACATCACAAAATACCGTACCGTACACAAAATATGGTCTCAAGAAATAGGTGGCCTCTCTATACAGGTGATCACTAGAGCAGGTTTCAGTATACATTATATAATTTGTTTATTTCACATCCCTTTCACACTTGTATTTCTCCTCCCACCCACCACCTCATTTTATTGATGTGAACGCTTCTTATGGAGTAATTCATATGGTTATGACTACGTATACATAAGGACCAATCACGCGAGCATTGCGACGAAATTCACGTATGAATAGACTTTTTTCTGCACATAGTGGTCGATAAGCAAACTCGCCCTTTAATGTGGAGGGAAAAAACACTCTCGCTGCATACATTCAATTTTTTTTTCACATAGAGTGTGCAAGGATATGATAAGCTCCCTATGGTATGGCCGATTGTATGTCTGTGAATAGACATGGTGGTGGTGGTCGTGGTGGTGGTGGTGGTAGGGGGATAGGCAAGTCACAGCCATTAGAACGATGTTCACATAATTGAATTGTGTTCCAGTCGCCATGCGGGGATTTGGGGCTCTCCGCTGAAAGCGATCTCATGTTTAGAGGGAGAGTGTAGTATGACGTCAACAGTTGTGTGTTGGTGGTGGTGGTGGTGTGTGTATGTGTGTGTGGGGGGGGGGGTCATGTCACACCCCCCCCCCTCCCCCGTGCTTAATTATGTGTAAGTTCTAGGCGATTGTCATTTACTTTTCCACTCTGCACATGCACGTGTGCGTTATTTCTCCGTAGTGACCAACGCCATCCTGTCATATCCACTCTTCTTTTCTTTGTACACTCCCTTCTCCAGTCTATATTGATAGACGTACCCATACACATCCCCCTCTTCCTCTCTGTAAGACCCCCCCCCCCTCTCTCTCTCTCTTTCTCTCTCTCTCTCTCATAATCTCTCTCCTTTCTGTTACACACAAATACATACATACACACACACACGCGGAATCCTTTCTCTCTTCCTCTCGTATCGTCTCTTCCCCCTCCCCCACTCCCCGATTTTTATTGATCACTCTCTCCTCCCCACCCCTCTATCTATCTCTCTTCATCTTCTTTTCTCTTTCTCTTGTATCTATCTTTCTCTCTCTCTCTCTCTCTCTCTCTCTCTCTCTCTCTCTCTATCTTGTCTCTCTCTTTTTTGTCTCCACCCCTCCCCCTCTATGCTGTGCATTCTCTGTTTCTGACTCTTTTCCCCTTTTTATTTCTCATTTGTTGTTTTCTCTGTCCACCTGTACATTCACTGCTTCCATGGCCCTCACTCTCACCTGCATTCCCTCATCTTCTCCTCACCATGCTCACCGACGTAATAGGCCTACACGCACCTCGGATAGCTAAACATACAAAAGGTCAGGTTATCCATAATATTACGAGACATACCAAGGAAGAAACGAGCAAAGAGAAAGGTCGCTTGTCTCATCATCTGACGGTGTTGCACTTCTACTTCTTAAACACACACAAATCCCGCAGAGCCGTATTTCATCTGGCAACGGGTGGGTTAACTCGAGTTAAACTTGAGTTAACCGGTGAGTGAAGGAGGCAAGACGCGTTTTGCGACATTGCGACGTGCGTGTCTGAGTGTTTGATTGAACATTGATACGTTTTTGTAACGCTGATCTGTTGATGTATACAGAGCAGCTACTGTATTAAATCAAAGCGGGGCTGACACATGAGAGCTGCTCTACACTTTCAGACCACGCACACATGGATCACAGCATACTGCGGGGGTGGGGGATCGAAGGAGCTAGTAGGGGTGTAGTAGTAGGAGTGGTGGTTGCGATAGATCCCGTAGAAGGAGAAAGGAGCTACCATACAGAGAATACTCGAATTACACGGGGGTTGTTATTATGGGGGAGGGGCTGAGTGAATGGAGCGCATCTCCAGTCCACTCCAATTACTGTTTTAATGTGCCTTTAGTTTCTCCGTATTTAAATGTATACGGTCAAAAGTGTGTACAGAGACTCCTGACCGATTTTTTAAGACCATCTCTTTGAAGCCCGCTCAGTTTGAATCTATTAAGAGCAGTTCTCAAGTAGTTGCACCTATCTTTAAATACCACCAGTCCTTTCCATTAAGACAGCTTTTATGTTCATCTAGGGGTGGCCTTTGTAGACAGGTTTGACTCTACTACAATTGTTACTTGCGATTGACATCAATCGTAACTCTGTCAATTACAGAAATGGAATATTACTTGTGATTAATTCAAAGAAATTGCAAGGGAAGTGCTCGTATGATAGGTGCCCTCTGTTGAAGCTTGTTAGCACACCATTGGAGGAGTTTGGATTATCGAACGAACTTGGACACAATTTTTCCATAAAATGACTTTGACTGAACATACGCTTGACATGTTTGCCCTGATGGAGTGTAGCCCTGCTTTGGGGCGAAACACAGAGGGCGTCTTTTCGCCACCAGTCTTTTCAAAGATCTCTTATTTTTTTGTTTTAAGTCATATTTTATTTCTTCCTCATAGCATATGACAATAATATATTACATGAAATGATTTACATAGTTAATTAAAAATTCATTTTTACATTTTATAAGTCATGGACATTTTTTACGTGATCATGAAATAGCATAAATTATACAAATCCGAAATCTTATGACGTAGATATTTGGTGGGGGGGGGGGGGGGGGGCATTTCCTCGCTGTGGACACAACTTAGGTGGGTGAGTGGGTTATTTTTATATATTTTTAATAACATCCTCAAAATTATTTTGATAAAAAAATTATACTGTCAATGCAAAAAAAAAAAATGGCTCTTATTTTGGCCCTTCTTGTCTATGCTGGGTGACACATGATTAGCTCTGATTTAGACTGCAGAAGCAGACACAAATAAGGGAATTATATTCACCTACAAACAAAACATATCAATATATTATATTAGAAATATTTATAATTAGTTGGTATTTCCCCCAACACACACACACTCTTCCTCAAGACACATATTTACCAATTATCATATCAATAATGATATGCAATATCGTAAGTCACGTGGAAAGGAAAGCACAATTGATGTTCATGAGCCCAGTCAGTAACTACTGGCAGGGGTGCCGCAAACCCGGGCTCTAAGCCCACCACCCCTTTCCCATTTCGGCCCGCCCCCGCCCCTTCTCTACCTCTCTATCTGCGCCCCCCCCCCCCCCCCATGTTCTCCCAAGACGCCCTAGATTGGTAAAATATAAACAGGAGAAGCGCATTGGGGGCGATTAATCCATCATTTCGCCTGGCATGTTTATTTCATGGTCTGTTTCGATTTGATAGAAAACCCTGCCGAATAGCTGCAGCGAAATGCTGTTTTGTAATCTACATCAGCGGACATCTCATGCTTTTAACGCGAGTTATATAGCGATTGAATTACAGTAGTAAGATTGAAGACCCTAAGATACCACTTGATACATGTTGTTTTACTCTACATTCGAAGCGACATATTTCCTTACTATAATTTATAATTTCATTTCATATGGTATCCATGTCTGTCTGTCTGTATCTCTCTCTATTTTTGGCATCTTATTCTCCTCTCAATCTTCTCTCCATTTTACTCACTCCTTTCTTTAACTATTAGTTTATTTCTTTTCTGTCCTCTTTTGTTCTCTCTTAATCACATTCTCTCTCTCTCTCTCTCTCTCTCTCTCTCTCTCTCTCTCTCTCTCTCCCTCTCTTTCTTTTCTCTCCCTCCCTCTCCCCCCCCCCTCTCTCTCCCTCTCTTCTCTCTCTCTTCTTCATATTCATCCTTCCTTTTTCGGTATTTCTCTTATGTCCTTATCGTGTTGTTTACTCCCTCCAAAAAAAAACCCCACTAAGCGTTTGTTGTGGGGGAGGAGAAAATGAAGTAATTAAAAAACAATACAAATACTAAAAGATAGCATTGATGTATATACATCACGTGACCATGTAGTTCCATCCCTCACTATGGGGTTAGATCAAATAAAGAGAATGCATTCATTCTAGACACCATACTCCCTCTTTCCCATTCTACAATCAACCGGAGAGCAAACATTTTCCGGTCGACACAGATTTGCCTTTTCCTTCGATTAGGGTGACCTTTGGAGATGCGATTCGGCCGTATTCGTATAGATCTATAGATGCAACAGTTATGTCTGGTAATGCGACATGAAGGTTCGGGAGTAATGGAGTGGATGCAGGTGGCGCCAACAACGGATCACCGTGGGCAGGGGGGGGGGGGGGGGGGTGCTAGTGATGGTGGCCCTGAGCAATAACAATCCTCCAATGTTCCTGGAAGAAATTAACAAATTAAAAATCAAGACGATAGTGTTGTAAATATATATATAAAAAAAACAGTTGTGTGTAGGCATCACGCGAGGAAAAGAAGGGAGAGGCTGGTTAGGGGGGTTGGGGGGGGGGGTCTTAATGACCGTTGTCCAATTCATTGTATTGATGTGGGCCATGCGGTTGTTGGTGTTATTGTTTCCTTTCTGATGGTATTTTTATGTTGTGTATGTACCAATGATGCTTTTCTGCACAGGTAGTACACACACAGCCAACAGAGCGTGAGTCTGCCTGGCACACAGAGGGATGAGGACTGATCAGATTAGTCCAGCCTTGGAAGGGGGCTGAGCGGGAAGTAGGTCAAAATCTTTGATTGAATTCCAGTAAGAATTTAATTCAATAAACAACCAAACGAATAAACTTCAACTGGAAAAATTTACCCAAAGTCTCAAATAAGTCTAGGTTCAACAACAACATCGATATGTGTATGTCCATGGTTTATACCGTAGCTCAAGTAATCGTAGTAACATGTCGACGGAATCTAAGTGTATCGTAAATATTTACGGATGAAATCGTTTAATTGCTAAAAGCTTTCAACAACCCTTAATTAAAATAAAATCTGGTATCACCAAACACAGGACAAATCCTGTTTATAAAGGCCTATGCATTGGTTCTTCCGATGCCTTCACAATATTTCATTCGCAGATTAATGCTTGTGGCTTTAATTTCAGGGGATTCACGTTTCACATCACATGGCCTTGAATATTACTTTCCACGTACTATTGGAGCGTTACACCTCCAGTTACACCACACACACACACACACACACACACACACACACACACACACACACACACACACACACACACACACACACACTCACACACATACACACATACAAACACACATATACATACACACACATACACACACATACACACACACACACACACACATCTTACAGAGCAGCATATGTCTTGCCTAGGGTATATTAATAGTTTGAATGTCATATAAATGTGCATATTCATGTGTAGCATTTAAATTGTGTAAGACATAACACGACCTATATAGTAAACACTGCCGTTGGAATATCATATTGTCATTATGTGCATAAAACAAATCATCAAGAATCACGTGTAATTTTTAATCGCAGATTCAACCTGTTTGCGTTGAGTGGTACTATGGATACAAACAATTCACATTAAGTTTTTTAGTCCCATAGGCAATACACTATGTTGTAAATGACATGGGACTCTCAATGGATGGTATTTATAGGGTTAATTTGAGAATTCCTCGTGTAGTCAGAAATAAATACAAAACATGCGAGTACTTTACATTGTGATGGCGCGTAACTCCATTGATTTTCGCTTATGATTACATGAGAGGTTTTCCTACGAGAGGGAGAGTGTTGAAGGACGTTATAAAATGTCAAGAATGAAAGCTTTTTTTTTTTTTACTTCTCAGTGTTTTTATATCAATAATCTATCGAATATATAGCTTTATACCAAAGGAATATTCATTAGTCTGAGTGATTTTCCCCACATTGCGTGTTGCGGAGTAATGCACTTTACGTGGTCTAAGTATGCATGATCCGTCTGGTCAAATCCAATGTCCAATGGCGTGTGTAGTGGTATTGCTGTTTCAAAATCAGCTGTATCGACACAACGCAGAGAATGCTATTCGGTACACTGTCCCTGTATCAATGCGCTGCACATGTAAAGAGATTTGACATGTTTTTATCTTGGGGTGGGAGTAAGAGTATAGACCTACCCTCGCATTCTGTCATTTTGATTTGAATCCTCTTTATGCCGAACAAAATTATGTGCATTGCTGGTGAAAACATAGACACATGTTACATGAAGTGTTGACGTCCAATATCAGCTTTCAGATTTTGTTCCTTGAAGGTTCTTGCGTGGTAAGATATGAGTTTCACCGTGCACCAAGTGTAGCGTGACTTTCGAATATAGTTCCTTTCACTTCGCTTCACCCTGTATCTTATCCTAAGGAAAGTAAGTCAACATAGGATCATATTTCTCCCTCCATTATTGTTTGGTTAGCGTCCATAGTAACCCGTCATCGATCGGTGGAAAGCAGGGAATATGACAGGGCGACATGGAGAGGGGAGGAGTGGGGTGGGGGGGGGGGGGGTGGGGGGGGGGAGAGAGAGAGAGAGAGAGAGAGAGAGAGAGAGAATGGAGATGGGGAAGAGGGTGGGGGAAAAGGGGAACAGTGAAGAGGGGGTGTGCAAATGATAAAGGGAATTGGGGAGTTTGTGTGTGTGTGTATGTGTGTGTGCGTGTGTGTGTGTGTGTATGTGTATGTGTGTGAGAGAGAAAGAGAGAGAGAGAGAGAGAGAGGGTGGGGGGGGGGGGGTTCTCCTAGGGTCCGTGCACAAACCATGTGCACTTCCCTAACTAGAGAGAATATAAAATAGAACCTACAGGACAAGCCCAATTGGTTAATATTTAGTCTAAAGAGAGACTTTGCTTATCCACGCCGTGCCCAATATTAGACAGGCTTAGATACGACTGTGACTGGTATAGCTGTTCATAATACGTGAAGTTAAAATAGGATATGTCATTGCACGTCACAGTCACAGGACTGGTACCGTCGCGATAGACTAAAAATCTGTAATTTGGGGGTAATGTTGAGGGCGGGCTACGTAGTGATAGTGTGGGTACATGTAAAGTCGAGGTAGATGAAAAAGAAACTTAAATCAGTCTTCAATAGAAGCAAAAACGTTGATAGCATTATCCTGTCATTATCATCTCCTATAAACATAGTTAAGCCTTTATGTGCCAAATAAACGTCTTCTCTATGGGAAGTGTGTGAATAGCATGGCACAAGAGTTAATCATTTAGAAGGCAATCTCTACCCAGAAGCTATGTATAGAGTACCAAAGTGTGACGTCATTTGAACATTATTGTCAAAACAACTGGCTCTAAACAATGCGGATAGAGCAAGCAGCGGTGATCACAACGGGAACTATCATTGGGAATGCCGGACACTAGCCCGATAGACAATATCGGACCACTAAACCTCTCACTGGAGTGTTTTTGTTTAAAGCCAATTGTCGTGACAACACGTTCATATGACGACAGCACTTCGGTACTCTATAGCTTACTAGTATGGAGATCAACCTTTTCATCAATGTGTACTCGTATAGTAACATGTCTGCTGCCAGCTATTGGCAGTACAACATCATGCAAGGCGAATACGATATGTTATAATATAGTACAACTTAATTTGAAGCGCTATGTGTTTGTATTAATTCTTGATAATTTACCCACATGTGAGGTGCAGAATGAGAAGGAAAAGGAAAAGAAAGAGACGAATTTAGACCCCCCTTTACTAATTTGAAATTTTCTTAGATATCATCTCATCCTGCGCAGGATGGACAAAGTCATCATCGTTTGTAAGCCTCGCTTTTCCAGGATTTAGGTGGGAAGGTGGAAATTTCGTTATATCGTACTAGGAAACTCGTTCAAAATTATGATGAGAAAATTGTTCACGTACATTCACATATAATTGCTAGGAGAGAGAAGGGGAGAGTGGGTGGGTAGAGAGAGAAAGGAAGAAATTGAGAAAGAGAAAGTGAGATAGAAAAAGGAGCAATGGAGAAAGAGAGAGTGAGATAGAAAAGGGAGCAATGGAGAAAGAGAGAGAGAGAGAGAGAGAGAGAGAGAGAGAGAGAGAGAGAGGCAGAGAGAGTGGGGAGGGGGTGGAATAAGTGTTAACACCAACGATTTCCTTTGACGGATTGCCTGGACTCACAGCTTTCGCTTGTCACTTTCATTTATTTTCAAATGCGCAATATCTACGGCAATTTAAAACTCTCTCATGTTGTGAACGCAGTATATCGGTGTACTAATACTCCATAAAGTTAGGTACACTCATGTAGGGCGTAGACTTGTTCCCTCCAGAAAGAACCGCTGTATCTCATAATGTAGCGGTAGAGTGAATCTGTTTTGAGGGTTGAAATGGAGATGACGTTTCCTGATAACAATATTATCACTGCGCATAGTTAGTCCAGGCAGCTTTATCTCTAAAAGTGCCTTTTATAAGTGCAATCTTTATTATTAGTAGTAGCATTTTCAGAATGAATATTTTGTTTGTATATATTCCAGATGACTGCACATGAAACACCGCACATGCAACCGTTTTCACATTTTCGGCCATAACCTATTTTGTGTTCTCGGTGTTTCTGTAGAAATGTGTGATTTTATCGATATTTTGCATTGTCCAAGGCCAGAGGATCAGACTAGTGGAAAACAGCTGCCATCATACATCGATGATGTACCCTGCAGTTCACATGGTCATGAGAATGAATTGTACATCAATGTTTCTGCAATCTTTAGTCACAGTATTTGGGATTGGTTAGAAAGATAACAACTGAAGAAAATAAGTGTGAGAATCATTATTATGATAACGTTGTATTGACTAAAAAGTTCATTGTGTAGTTTGGGATTTAATAACATGAGTTTCTGCAAATGTTCTTGAAATGTTTCCATTGTGAGAGTGTACCAATCAATATTTTTTTTTGAATAAAATAAAACGTTTGTAAACACCGGCTAGATGTTATGGAAAGGGGTGAAAATGATGAGACCGTCTTACAATTATACAGTCCCTTCTATATTATTAAAACAAACGTTTTAGGATGGTAAAAGACAGGCAGAGACAGGCAGAGAGATGTGAGGGAAAGAGACGGAATGAGAGAGAAGCGCGGGGAAAGGGGAGAGGCATAGGTAGAGAAAGATAATGAAAAGTCGGAAGAGCGAGGTGTGAGTGCGTATCGTTTGTGGTTGTGTGTGTATGTGTGTGCGTGCGCGCGTGTGTGATTTTACAGAGAGAGAGAGATAGAGAGAGAGAGAGAGAGAGAGAGAGAGAGAGAGAGAGATAGCGAGAGAGAGAAAGAGGGAGACAGACAGACAGACAGAAAGGTGGAGAGATACGCATCTTTCTTTCATTGACGTGTTTGAAAAATTAATTTCAAGTCTGCAGAAGAAAGCCACTCATAATCAAAGGTCAGGGCATGCGTATTTTGAAATATGATTTTGTTGGTTACAGCTTCTAGTGCAGCGTAACAGTACGTAGTTATACGGGGATAGGTCTATCCGTGTAGAGAGGGATAAAGGTGCGTGTATAGAAATAATGAGGGGGGAGGAAGAGAAAGGGAGAAATAGAGGTGGAGATGTATAATAGGGTCGGTGGGAGAGTGGGGGGGGGGGGGGGATTGGGATAATGGTTACAGAGGGAATTAGGGGAAAGGGAGATCGAGAATGGAATGAGAGAGAGAGAGAGTGTGTGTGTGTGTGTGTGTGTGGGTGTGTATTGGTGTGTGTGTGTGTGAGAGAGAGAGAGAGAGAGAGAGATGAGCCTAATAGAAGGAGGGACTGAGGAGGAAGATGGAGAAAAAAAGAGATGAGAGAAAGAAATTGTCATTGTTCGATAGACAATGATATATTGTGTATTTTTTTATTTCTCAAAGTTCGTGTTGCTGTGTGCGTTGACGTGGTTAAGTATTATTGTATATTATTCATGTATGCTAAGTACGGCAGGGCGTGAATGTTATACCCCATACTTAATTATAGTGTTCCGATGACGTCATAGTCATAGTAACGGAGTGAGGGAGGAGGTAGAAACTGCCCTCCAGCTTACGTCATCTCATCATACATGTATCATGACGGGGATCAAGAAGTTACGTACATGGTTAAAAACGGAAAGAAAAAAGTTACGTAGATGTTACCCAGAGAGGTAGAAAATGTATAAGGCAAGATAGAGAATGTTACGAACGAAAGAAGTTGGAGAATATGTGACATAGTGAGAAGGGTGTGACTTGTAGTAAGAATGGGGGAAAGGGAGACAAGAAAGGAGAGAATGGGCAAAAATATGAAAAGGAGAAACAGAAGAAAAAGGGAATGTAGGATGGGAAAAAATCGGGGTTGAGAAGGACATCGATAACATTATATTGAACTTGATTTTAAAGAAGGACGATACTGAAAAAAGCACAAGTAAAAAACAAAACAAAAAAAGAATATATGAAGAAGGCAGCAGAAGGGAAAGAGATAAAGAGAAGGAGAAGGGGAAGGAGAAAAAGGAGGAATAGAAAAAGGAGAAGAATTAGGAGAAAAGAAGGAGGAAAAGGAGGAGAGGAAGAAGAAAAAGAAGAAAAAAGAAGAGAAGAGAAAAGAAAAAGGAAAAGAAAAAATAAGTGGCAGAAGAAAAGAAAATTAAAGAAGAAGAAGAAGAAGAAGAAGAAGGTGAAGAAGACTGATTGGTCCGCAATGGGTTGCTCGGACTACTCGGCCATTAATTGAGGGCATTAGTACTCTCGGGGGGCCTCTCCTCTATTATAGCCCGGGGGTCTATTTATCACCATCTCACTTTGTGTGACATTTACCGCCACTTTTCGGCCTCAGTGCGATCACCTATGCCTCGCGGTGATAGGTTCTCACATGTTCACAATCTAAACATAGATAATACCATTTCAAATGATTATAATGATATCTGACACTTAAATGGTCACGCGGCTTTGTTTAGAGTGGGGCTTTACTGTTGTGTATTTTATGTTAGCAGTGATTCATAAAATGGTATTCGCCATGATATAAGATAATACGAAAGATGGTAATAAATAAATGAATAATTTCTAGTATTAAAGCTACACGCATTTTAATGTGAACTTTTTATTTGCGAGACAACTGTAGGTCTATGGATTTGTGCAATATTGAAATATTGAAAATACAAGACACACACGATACACTTTAAGTTCACGGTATGGTACGTTGTGTAACGCTACAAATCTTGCACAACCGTTCTGACTGTTCTGATTAAGTATGTGCATTTGTTAACAATATACAATATAAATACAATAACAAAATAAACAAACAAACAATATACAACAACATGTATGTTTGTATTATGAGGTGAGTGTATGTATAATTATGTATGTGTGGGTGGGTGTCTGTGTGTAGGGGTGGGGGCCGTATTTGCGTGTTAACGCAATATTTTGCAATGATATGTTAGAAATTCATGTAATATTGTGTAAATGCTTCCACCGATTGTAAATGGTACACCAGCCGTTAATTTATGGGCGGTCTTTAACTATGTAACTATGTGAATGCCATCGATATTTTGTTACGTCAATAATAGGTCTATGCCTACATGATTATCTTAAAGAGTGCTAGGTTGTATCACACACGAAGGGTTAATATTAACATTTGAAGCAATATATTCCTTTCGTGTTTTTGTTATAAAGCCTCGGCAGGATATTTTCTTTACCCCCCCCCCCCCCCCTATCTCTCTGACGTGAAAGGATTTATGAATCATAAATGACGATGCCATCGTTTATTTATTGATATTCAGCGTGCATATCGACCGTAGGTAATACTGCGTGGACCAGGGCTCAATAGTGTACTTTGGGTAGTTTATAAGGCACGTGTAACACGGGGACACTTTCACGAAGCTAATCCCAGCTCTAACCGTCGTACTTATAATAACTGATGTTTAAGTGGCAGCGCAGTGTACTTGCTGTTACATGGTGTCATGCTGGCCCCGCTTTCACGATGCCAATCATAAAGCAAGATGTAATGTGATTAGATATTAATTTATTTGTAGTCGTTAAAGTATCAGAAACGCAAATGTTAGGAACTTTAATTGGAAGCTAAAATGATGGTTGTAATATAATTTATATTTCTGGCACTGGTATGGTTTCGTGATCGGTACACCGGGTCCTTTGTATCATGTAATAATGATTGTATTCTTTGTTTAAAATTTAATCATATTTCAGACAACCACCGGGGAAGTGTGACAACCAATCTCAGCGACGCAGGTGCATTTTACAATTTAATATCTCCTTGGTTCAGCCTTTTCTTTTCATCGCAATTTCTGGCTATGTTCAGATTTAATTTCCTGTTTTTGCTGACATGACTATTAATCATACAACTAGTGATGTGCGTGTCATCTTTTCTGATCAAAGCAAGTATTTAAAAACTATGTGGCGGAGGCATAACGTTTTCTGGTAGAAATTCAACCAAAAGTGATATAAAGATGATATAAGCCTGTACCACATTAAGATGAGTTGATGTGAATTGAGGTCAAATCTGTCAAACATTAGTTCAGTGAACTTTGCCAACCATGAGTTTACCACACGAAGATGAATGGTTGACTGTTCAAGCTCAAATTGTAACGACCTTTGCTGTAGATAGCCCCAAATAGCCAAATCTTGTTCGTAATAGGTAGATGAGCTAATTTTAATTAAAAACGACGAAAAAGGGTTTCCTTTATGGACAAACCGTATCCTAAATAGGTCAAAGGACTATCTTTCTCTTTCTCCCCCGTGTCGTCTCACGTCTCTACGTTCCCTCTATATCTCTACTAAGACCACCATCACCGTCTCTCTCTCTCCATCTCTAAACAGCCCGCCATTCTCGTGACATGCTGCACGATCAGTTGAATGATATAAACAAACTCAGTATCCATTACCATTGCAATCTCCCCGTGGTCACCGCGCCAAAATTAGTGAGGAAACACGCCAAATTTTAATCTGATTTAAAGAAAGTGTATCCCCTTTGAGGAACGAAGTAACATACAATTGTGAACAGACAAGGGGAAAATCGTCGAAGTTCTCGTGTAGTATAGCAACTGAAAATGTACTTTAAGTCTAATTATCAATCTGAACTACACCTCACTTGCATTGAAATATAAGTTGAGCCTGAGAGGTAGAATACCAAATAGTACGATTGACAATGTCAAGTATTAATTGATTCCTTCGTCGTTCAGTTTCAAATTTCACCAACTGAAAATTCATCCTAGTTTTGTTTTTATAAGATAGAAGTTGGCCATGTCTGCAAAGGACTATGCTTTAAGACAAAAGTGCTTCACAAACATAAGATTGTTTCACTTAAATTGCAGCGAGTATAGTGATAAAATCGTGATTACATCTTGAAATTAGATGTTTTGGGGACATCTCTTTATTATTCAATTTAAATTCCTAACGAAAATGTCACCGGCGGTTTTAGCCCCAGGCTAGGTTTATTGCAATAAGAAAATCGCGCCACCGTCTCGCGTTTCAACCGATTGCTGGTAAATGTAAATGTAAATTGCGTGTCTGAAGACGTGACAATAAAAATCAATCAAAGCGCTCTCAAGGCAAGCAAGCAGGAGTTGGTTTCTTGATGAGATGATAGTGCTATAAAGCTTCTGTTCAATAACACTCAATCACCTCAATAATGACGTGAAGTTTGCTTATTTTGTTCGGCGTTGTTTTAGAGTTTGTCCTATTTCTGTCCGCTCTCTAAAGACAGGTAGATTGGGGTACAGTGGAGAATGCGGAATGGAGACGTAATGCTTTCTTCTTAACTCTTTGTGTGTCATTTGTGCAATTGTTTTCACTAGTAATGCACACAGATCCAATAGGGCAACAGTTTATCGACCACACCAAGTGTTAATGTGTCTAAATACGAGACAATGAGAAACAACGCAAAACTAACGAACAAAGAGAAATGCTAGTATAAATGAATGTGCATATTTACAACGAAATATGCTCTATTGATTTGACAATGGCTTATTATGATAAAAAGTCATGCAAAAACGTATTAAAATGACGTACATAAACAAAGTGCCGAAGATTGGCCTATTCACATTATTGTATAACATAACATAACATTACATGTAATACAATTATATACAGTAACACATAATAACAAACAAGAAAAAAATTATACAAACACAAATTGTGATTCGTCTATAAAACAATAAGATTTCTTTGGTTTAAGAAATTTGAGGAGATTTGCTTGTAGGTTTTAAGTTGAATCAAATTAGTTTTTCTACATTTTCACCTATATATATAATATACAAAAATTAAAAGAAAAAATGACATTGCATACACAATAGACAATAGGTCTAACATACAACAAAATATTAATTATACCAGTTATAAAGGTGTCTTGTGCGTTTGTATAATCGAAACAATGTGTATGTGTGTGTATGTGTGTAAGGGGTGGGGGGGGGGGGGGGTCAGGCAAGTCTATAAAAAAGCGAGGCTTGTGGGGTGTAACAGGCTTCCAGTTACAGTGATAGAAATAAGATCTGTTTCGTACTATTGATAAGAAACACATTTTCAGAATGACAAATAGGCCTGCATGTGTAATTCCGCACAGAAATGTTGCGAAAGAAGAACAGAAAATCCACGGAAAATACAAAGAAAAAGAAAAAGAAATGATTAAATTAATAGAATGAGAAGTAAAATTGCATAATTATGAAGGGGGGGGGGGATGGCTGTGCGTCGTCAAGGTTCCCGACATCAACATTCAGCAGTCTGCGTTTTAATTTCCGTTTGAATATGTGGATGGTTACAGATGTATACGAACACGTACTCTCTTATAGACAGAGGAACAGCGAGACCGTGAGATGCATAGACAAGGAGAGAGAGAGAGAGAGAGAGAGAGAGATTGGGGGGGGGGGGGGTTAGGAGAAAAGGAACGCAACATAAATTATACGCGATAAGCCGTTTTCGTAATGTATTCACCTGTTTTCCCCTAAAGTGCGTCGTAAAGAGTTATTGCATTCAACACTGTACCTATAGTGATTCGTTTTCAATGGGTGGGTTGTAGCCTGAAAATATCAGTAAGTTGCTCGAATAAGCCTCGGACATGCTTTGGGATTACTATTAGTTATGTTTTGTTTGAAGTACATGTAGGCCTATAGCATTTTGTTTAGCGTACCTGACGAAAATTCTATATTGTGTTGTGAGGATAGTTCACTAAACCCACCGGGTTGCGAACAAAATCCTTTCACGTTATTCCGCGAAATTGCTTTTTTCCGAGTTAGCGTATTTGCGAAACCATCCGAAATTCACATCTTAGGCCGATTATATAAATCCGTTCGTGGCGCTCATTCAGCGCAGGTGCGCCATCCATACGGTTGAGCAGAACATAAATAAAGATGGGAGAGAGAGGGGGGGAGCGGGACAGGGGTCGGGAGAGAGGGGGGACAGAAAGGGGGTAGTGAGGGAGAGAAGCGATTAGAGAAGGAGAGAAGGGGGCGGGGGATAGAGAGATAAGAGGGAGAGAAAGAGAGAGAGAGAGAGAGAGAGAGAGAGAGAGAGAGAGAGGGGAGAGAGATTTTCCTCCGGTGCACGTGGGGCCGTGACCCATGCGTGACCTAAAACATTCGAGCGGCGCATATGGGGCCTTTCAACGCACGGGTCCAATGCCGTGCGCGGCGCCGAGCTATACCATGTATCTCAGCTCAATGCAAGGACGTAACGCACGGGATAAACCATACCCGCAGAAATCCCGTACGTACACACAACAGTGCGCTTCGATTAGCTCGCTAGACGTCTGCGTTCGGTGTCTGTATGGTATCGGAGGTCCCTAGCTAGCCGGTGTTGTCAAGCGTTTGTGTACATACGGTATATACCGCGGCCGAGTGGAGTTTGATCTTAGTGCATTGGAATTTATACAAGGATCTTATAATAAGTGAGTATAAAACCTGATTATTTCGTGGTATTTACCGCTTACTATCGAGCCGCACGTGTGTATTTTCGGTTATCTGACTCTGTTCTCTCTCTGTTTGCAGTGGGGCAAGTGTTAAAGCGAGCTAAAGGAAAGAGAAAGAAGGAAAAAGGTGGCCAATCCGTGCAGTGTTCCTCAAGTAGTGAGTACTAATGAGTTAACCTTCTCACCGTTGACTGATTTCATTGTCATGATCTCCACACTCCATCACATGTATAGTGACTCGATCTAGATTAACAGACCCTAAACATACCTGTGCAATTCTTGACATTTAGATGTGTTTATATTCCATCCTGCGGAGGAGCAAATAATCTTGACATGTCAGCAACACACATGTAGGACCTGCCTGACCTGGCGTGTATTATTGTTATGTTAGCTTGATGGATGGGGATGATAGAGAGTGAACGTAAATGGGTGCAATGACGCGAGTCAGAGACTGTCAGGCTTTGTTGTAGTGTGTTGAAGTGGTGTTGGGGATGGTAATGTTGATTGGATGGTAACCTGGTTTCGGTGACGTGGGGATGAAAGAGAGGATGGTTGTGGTGGTGATGGTGATGTTGGGAACCTGGAAGCAGTGATGGGGGTGATAATAGAGACCATCCATAGTGGTGGTGGCTGTGGTGGTGGTGGTGATGGGTTGGTGAAGGGTAAACACTAGGAGTAGTGATGGTGGTGGTGATGATGATGATGTTGGGAACCAGGTTGTAGTGATGAGGAATGTTGAGAGAGACAATGCTGGTGGTGGTAGTAGTGATGGTGATGATGAAAGGTTGGTAGAGGATCACCACCAATAATAGTGATGACCATGGTGAATGTGATTTTGGTAATGAGGTTGCAGTGATGAGGTGTGTAGGAGAAACCATACTAGTGGTCGTGGTGATGGTGAGAGAGACCAAACTGGTGGTAGTGGTGGTGATGGTGATGATGATAGATTGATAGAGGATCAACTCTAGGGTAAGTAATAATGATGGTGATGTCGATAACCAGGTTGCTGTCATGAGTTATGATGAGAGAAACAGTACTGGTGGTGGTGGTAGTAATAGTTATGATGACACAGACCAAAATTGTGGTGGTTGTAGTAATGATGTTGGTGACAAAGACCTACTAGTGGTGGTGGTAGTGGTGATGTTGAAGACAGGGACCATACTGGTGGTGGTGATATTGATGGTGTTAATGACAGACCATACTGGTTGTGGTGGTGATAGTGATGGTATTGATGACAGAGACCATTCTGGATGTGGTGGTTGTGATGGTGTTGGTGACAGAGACCATTCTGGATGTGGTGGTTGTGATGGTGTTGATGATAGTGTGGTATAGTATTAACAGTAGTAATAGTGATGATGATGGCGATGTTGGGAATTGGGTTGCAATGATAAGGGAAGATGGAAGAGACTATACTGGTGGTGGTAGTGATGGTAATGGCAGTGAAAGGTTGGTAGAGGGTAACACCTGTGGTAGTGATGATGATGATGGTACTGTTGGTAACCTGGTTGCACTATTGGCGGGATAATGGTGACAGAGGCAACACTTAATGAAGTGGTGGCATTAATGAGAACAGGGACTTTAGTGATATAAGTGATGGTGATGAAAGTGATGAAGATGATATATGGTTGTACTGATGGTCATTTAGATCATGGTATTGGAGAAGATAATGATCGTCGTAATGGTAGTGATGATGATAGCAATCATATAAACTATGTGTGATAGGCTCATAATAGTAGAGAAATGCTAGTAAGAATGATAGGTGATGTTATTGGTGAAAATGATGAAATAATTTGTTTGCATTGCAATGATAATCATTATGCAATAATGCTCTCTGATAATACATTGCTCTCTAATATTCATATCACAGGATATATATATGAATTACAATACATGATAGACTACCTGTGGTAAGAAATAAAAATAGGGGGAAATAGAAGAGAGACATGTACTGAGAGCTGGTATGTTCCTTCCCTCTTTGAGGTAAGTTAGATCATAAAAAGTATATATATTACAAATCAGATCATAGATCATTTACACAGCAGAGAGAGAGAGAGAGAGAGAAGAGAGAAAGAGAGAGAGAGATAGAGAGAGAGAGAGAGAGAGAGAGAGAGAGAGAGAGAGAGAGAGAGAGAGAGAGAGGAGAGAAAACAGCTGAAGGTGTTCATGCCATGTTGTTTCCAAGGTAAAATGGATTATTTGCCTCTTGTATTCTGTCGCCCATTTACAGGAGAGAATGGGTTTTGTGATCGTAGTGGCTGCCTTTCTGCGGATTCCATTGTAATAATTAAATCTACCGGGAAGGTGCAAAAAAGATCAGTTGGGCTCTCTGGTGAGCGCAGTATGTTGAATAGGGTGTTAATCTACCACATTTTTCATGCATGTAAAGTTCTGTGCTGGAGTGTGCTTAATGAGGGGGAAAATTGGACTAGAAATGGGAAGGGGAATGAAGCGGGTGTGAGCGCAATGTGTGCAAACTCTCGATGTACATTGTACATTTTACATTTGTGTAGAAATGTCCAATACTATGCATGCAAGTTGGCCCTTTCTGTGCCAGCTAGTCTTGCTTTTAACCACATGCAAAACTAATCCTGGCCCTGAAAAATATGGGGTTGAGAGAACATTGAATTGTAAGAAATGCATGGATGGAAATAAGAGAAGAATAAAACATCTAAGAGAAAGGTAATGACTCAGAAGGTGTGTGGTTCCGGAAGGAGGATGTGTATGACAGTAAAAGAGAAAAATTTGAATAAAAATGATAAACAGGAAACATAGAATTACCGGAATCATACAGAGTACATTTATGATGTAAACTGGAAGGTGAAAGGAAGCAAGAAGGAAAAGGTTATGAAAAAAAAGTACAGTGAAACCTGTCTATAGTGGCCACTAAAGGGAAACACAAATTGTGGCCTTTATAGACAGGTGGCTGCTATAAACAGGTTCTTTAACACATGATCTCTGTCCGGGGGAATTATTTTAGTGGCCACTATAGACAGGTTGGCTGCTATAGACAGGTGGCCGCTGAGACAGGTTTGACTGTAGAAGAAAAGGGATAAGAACAAGAACAAGAAAAAAGAGGATATGGAAGTGGAAGAAAAAGAAGTGGAGTATAGCAAAAAGAATAGGAAAATGATGACAAAGAAGAGAAGTACTGAGGAAATATGGATTAAGAAGGAGAAGGAAGAAGACAAAAATAAAAATGGGAACCTTCAAAAAAAAAGACGAGGAAAAAGAAAGAAAGAGGAGTACAAAAGTACACCAGAAAGAATAGATTTCATTGCTCCTTCGATCTCCCCACTTTCATCGCCCATGATGCAGTAGGTACTCTGAGGACGCATCAAATACTTTGCACCCCGGTTCATCTTCTAGAGTGCTACAATCATTTGAACACGATCCATCATCAACCCCTGTTTGTCACCACTCGTCGTATTGATAGGCCTACCCCAGTTCTGCCAGATATCTCTGCCATATTGTGACCAGCCTACCATCTAGTATCCCCCTGGATATATTAGGTTATGTGGTGTAGCTACAGCGTACCGGTATAAATCGCTAAATGAACACGGAATCATGCTATCGTTTTAACTCCTTATTGCAATCCTCATGTAATACTGGTATATTTTTATCTGTTACCAACCATAGCAACCACCTAAATATGAGGTAAACCAGGTTAAGGATTGCTAGGGGATTGCCTCTAGATATTTTACAACTGCCTAGATAGTTAGTTCTAAGTGGATTAAAGAGGAACAGTCACATAAGCCTGTCCACTTACTATATCTGTTTTGGAATTTTCCACACACAGCACGCTGATATCATCTTCATCATCATTCATTACTTTCTATACATTATCTCCATACTTATGTACGACATCAGTTATTATTTGCATAATAAACTCATCACTGATATGTTCAGACATCAAACAAAATAATTTTCTCCTGTATTCCATGGGAATATATCCTCAGCGTTTTTACAAACCATCAAATCCGTTTAGCACACAGCACATGGATTAACTGGTTCATAAAATACTGACGATAGAACCAGACATGAACCTAGTATGAATTGCCCTCCCCATTCCATTGTTTCTAGACCACTGGGTAACGGTGAATCAATTGGTTCTCAGTACAATAGCCCTGTATGATATCCAACTCCACACTGTACAGCTCAGTGTTCTGCTGACAATGGTAGTGCAACTATATGTACCATAGATAATGGAACCTGTCGATTGATTGGATCTGTAAATGGATAACGCTTTGTATATTGGCTACTCGTGAGGCCAGATGCATCTACAGAAAAGGTTGTAGTGTTATGATGATGAAAATACTAGCATACTTTAATTTAAGATTCATCAACATACTGGTATGGATTGTCAGAATATGGGAAAAAAACTCTTGTAATGTATGTATAGAGTGGAGAAAGAGAGAGAGAGAGACAGAGACAGAGACAGAGACAGAGACAGAGACAGAGACAGAGACAGAGAGAGAGACAGAGGGAGAGAGAGGGAGAGAGAGAGAGAGAGAGAGAGAGAGAGAGAGAGAGAGAGAGGGAGGTATGGATAGATAGGGAGGGAGAGGGACTTGAGAGATACGAGGAAGATGTTGTAGGAGAGGGAAAGAGAAAGGGATAGGACTCAAGTCTTAAGACATATTCTGAGTGTAAAAGAGCAGGAAAGGTCAGAGAAAGGGGGAAGGATATAGCAAACAAGTATGGATTTCTAAAGGGCAGTGATGTATAACAATATTGAATGGAACAGTGCTGTTATCTATTGTACTTCTTGTCTCCATCCAAACCCTTTTTTGTTGCAAATCATGCATGCATGCAATTGATCACCTAAATCACCAATAACATGCATTCCTTAGTACAGTACAAATGACTAGAGACGTAGTTTCTATCATCAGGTAAAATTATAAGACCCCCACATAAGATCAATAAGGATGATGTCCTTTATCTCCTTTACCCCACGTCACGCCCCACCAACCATACCCCTCCAAAGTCAATCTTCCAGACAATGCCCCCCCCCCCTCCCCTGTATCCTACTCCCTTATAAGAACTCTGCACTGTAGTGACCTCAATTCCGTCCTTTTATCCCGCTAGACAAGGGGGGAGAAAGAAATTGCTTGTAAGATACAAATGGGAGATGATTGTGACGTGCCATATTGATTTCTCGTGTCTCTGGCTTGCGATGGCACAATGTAAGCCTTGTTTACGCAAGAGCTTGTCTTCAAATACACCTGCTCTGCAAGAGGGTGAGAAATGATAACTGGGAACAGACAAGAAAAATGATGGACACTTGTTAAGTATCCACAGATGTACACATTCCGTGTAGCTTCTCTTAATGTGTGCATGTGTATTGGCATGCTATCTCCATCTCTGTACTGTTTCGCTCATTGTTGTGAAACTGTCTGTTTATTTCATACCAAGGAGAGTACACATTGTCTCATAACTCTCTGCCTTATTTTCTTCAACATTACTTCAGCGCTAAATGCGGTCAATTGTGTTAGGGGCTATTTATGGTAGAACAATTAGTATAATTGGTATCAATTTGGTATGGACAAAAACATACCGTAGTTGTAGTAGTCATAATCAGAAGGAAATTGAAAAAGTGTCTTTATGAAACCAAACATGGGAAATATTTCCTCCATAGTAGTTTATCTTCTTCCATGGTATGTGAGCTAATATTGACTGCATGATCATCAGTATATCATGCAATACACCACTGAATGACCCTCATCATTAAATGCAACATACTTTCTACTCCAAACATGGAAAGTTTTGGGGCATATTAACCCAATCACAGGTACATGATATGCTCAATCAATATTATTGATGGCAACTCTCAAAGTTATGAGATGCATTCCTATGGTATCCTGATGTTGCAACTGTCCTGCTTATGAATGCATCTGTATTTATATATTTTCCTGCTTTCATTAATTCAGAACACAATGCCCAGAGTGCATCATTCATGTCAATCCAAAATGCCTTTTCTGTCAGGAAGATCATGAATTATTCATGACTCTGATGATATATCCTATTGTATAGGCAGTAGTGTTGCATGGTGTACACTACAGCTCAAAGGAATTGGCATAGGGAAAGGGAAATGGAAGAAAGGGAAGGAGCCGCAGGTTTAAGGCACTGTTTATTTTTTCCAGTTCATCATGAAACAAGAGGCTTTGGCCTAAAAACATGATCGTGTTTCATGCTGAACTGGACAAAATATGCCGCAGTTTAAAACTGTGGCCCCTTCCTTTTCTTCCCTGTCCCTTTGCCTATGCCAATTCCTTTGAGCTGTAGTGTACATAGTTGTGTTGTGAATGCTTATTTGATACACGCAAAATGTCTGATACAGATTTGTCAAAAGAATTAAAATCTACATAAAGCTTAATAGGATTACTAAAACCATATCAATTTATGAAATTTCAGTAAACCTGCTCCCCCAAATACAATTGACATCCTTTAACGTTAAGACATCAAAATTTCAGATAAATTCAAGATGTACATTTTGTTATCATATGTCATAAGTACCGGTATCAAATGTTTTTTTAACACCTAGTAATACCCTCCTTCAAGAAAAAGAGTCTTTCAGAGATACCACAAATGTTCTGCACTGCATGAAATCAGCATACTAGACCATTGTCGAGAGTATGGCGGTATGGTAATGATATATTGGGTTTGTAGATATCCGGCAAGGAATGTGAGGGAAGAAATGGTATTGATTGCAGTTCAAAGCCCTGCGGGGGAAATGGGTTGAGGAGTAAAAAGATCCTTTGAGTGATCATTGACAGCCGTGTATGAATATTTATTAGCAACATTCTTAAGCCCCTCTCATTTCTGTACACAGCACCAGTGAGTCAAGCAGGGGAAAAATAACTTTTATGTCTGATGTCATGGAAGGAATGTGCTGATCTTTGATTTATAGTATACCCCTTAGATTAGGATTCTTTTGTTTCCAAAGGGCTTTTTGGGCATTTAGGGGGCACCCTTATTTAAGAATACAGTACCAGATAGTTGAGCAGGGGAATAGAATGATCAATGATGACAGTGTCTACTCTTATTCTGATGTCATAAAACAAATGTACTGAACTTTGATTTACAGTATACCCTTTAGATGAGGACAATTGTTGTTTTCAAGGGGCTCTTTGGTTATTAAAAGGGGCTTTGCCCGGAGCCCCTGTGTCTTTAGCCATGCCTAGGCTACCTATACTGACTTTTTTTGACCTAATTAAAGGAAAATAGTCGTAATTTCAAAAACGGTCAGCAATCGATTTGAATCCAATCTCAGTGTTAGACTTTCATTTATTCTACAGGAGTTATAGTACCTCTGACCTTACAATTTCACAGTTGGTATCCCAAAGATAAGTACCAAATATTTGCAAACTTTCATGAAGTTTGCAGATATTTGTAAATAAAAGGGACGGGCTATCTTTAAGGGCAATGTAGCCCTCACAATGCAACAAAGAGCCCCCCCCCCCCAACAAAGAATATTTTTCTGATTTATTAGGTATAGAGCATGCAGCATGGTTAAGTGTGTATGTTTCATGATGTCAGACTTGAAGATTTTCCCCCACAATTATCCTCTCCCCCCCCCCCTCCCGCCCCTTGGGATCACAGAGAGTAGAATATTAAACCTGTACATGTATGAGTGCATGTCTTGAGTGGGTGCCTAAAAAAGGTTGCTAGGCAGCTAGGACTCCATTTCAAGTGCAACCACGGGTGGATCAGTGTCGGAAGCACTTCTGCGGGGAGAGAGAGGGGTACGGATGCGCCTTAGGAAGACGGAATAACGAAACCGCAAACCATACACCATATCCCCTCCCGAGCCCTCACCCCCCACCCCCCTCAGCATTCTTGTATATCTGTACATTTGGCTTCAGCATATTATGATTAGTTTCATGGTATGCTATGTGTTCGTTCTTAACTCGTTTAGTTCCATGTGTTTATTTTTTCACCATTTTCACCATATGCATCTGTTTGTCTGGCACTCAAATGATTCAATCTCTCACTGCCATTGCCATAAATGTGTGTAGTAAACCAATGGGCTTTTCGGCTTGGTAATTTAAGGGTTAAATCTCACAGTGCTATAGTGCCGTATGCGTGCTATTGTTATGTTGCTTTATACAAGCTAGTGCGCTAGCGATCGACTGCTTTGTACACACGAGCGAGCCACTGCTAAGCTGCCAAGTGCGTGCTTGCATGCATTCGTAATAGCAGTCATTGTTCATGGTTATTACACTGTTACTGAATGATTCGCACACGCTATGTTCATCGCTTTGCGTACACCAGATAATCGGCTTTCGGTCATTCCTCTTCGTCTACACCTGTCAATTTGGCTTTTCTCTAGTAATTTAGAGTTTTATATTTGATATCATATCATCAATATGCCTCCCCCTCGCTAGAAAAGGAGTTGCTAATTCATCGACCCTGATCTTGTGCCTGAACCTGTGCAACATTTATTATTAGTTTAAAATAGATAAACAAACAAGTTTTTCTTTAAAAGTGTAGAGGTTTCAAAATATAGTGGTTTTGAAAATGCCAACACAGAAAATAGAGCGCAACTGAATATGCCTCCAAATAAACTTGGCACAGGGCAGATTTGAGGTGGGCACAATGGGGAGCAGTTGTGTGGCACTTGGCTCTTTTCATTGGGGCAGTACCATTGCCATGAAAATGTTTATAGTAAGCCAATGTGGTTATCAAGGCCTAGTAAGGGTTAACTCTCTCTTTACCATTGGCATTAATGTGTGTAGTAAGCCAATGTGAATATCAAGGCCTGGTAATGTAAAGTTTAACTCTCTGAAAATGTGTAGTAGTAAGCCATTAATGTGATTTTCAAGGCTTGCATGGTAACGGTTAAAAGGATTGTTGGGTTTATATTCTTTTGGAATAGCTCTGTTCAGTGCTGCTTGGAGAACAAGTGAGAAAGATGGAATATTATGTGGAGAGGGTGAGAATCAGAGTATTCTTTCAGAGAGGTTAGGTTAGCCCTGAAAAGAGCTGTTGGCTCGGTGTTTTGATTCTGGTTGACAGATCATCAGGCAGGAGTGAGGAATGGTAGCATATTATCCAGACAGATACTTAAAGACAGGGTAGCCAATTTGCAAAATCCATGAAAACTAAGCAAGAATGAGCAGTATACCCTGACAATAATGTGTGTCATGGTCTACCATGCAGATTAACTCTTATGTTTTTATTGTTCCATGCTTATTGCATCAATACAATGCAAATCCTGTAGAGGAATGATGTAACTGGTGCAGAGATAGTCCCATGTCAATTACAACACAGTGTTTTGTCTTTGGGAGTGAGAGAGTTAACCCTCTCAGTGCCATCCATTGAGAGTCCCATGCATGCCAATTACAACACAATTTTTCACCTAAAGGGGGTTAGGCATTGATAGTCCCATGCCAATTACAACCCAGTGTATTGCCTCTAGGACTGAGGCAGTTAACCCTCTCAGTACCAACCAACGGTAGTGGTCCCTTGCAAACTACAGCACAATTTAGCATGTACAGGACTGAGAGGGTTAACCAAAGTGTGGGCGATGTGAATTGGGTCATGCTGTTTTTGAAACCCTATGAGTGATTGGCAATGAGTGATCCTAGAGAACATGTTGACTATCTAGTCAGATCTGACAGGTACCAATCATCACCACTCATACTCTCATGTCTGCGTGTGATGGGTAGATGATGATCCCTGTCAATATGGACTCCATTGGGCTGACATGTCATTGATGTGGTCACTTTCAATGTATCACACATGGCAGATGGAGATTTGTTTGTATCATTAGAGTGTGCTTTTGAATTCCCCGCCCCCTGTACCCCTCCTACCCCTCCCACCCCTCCTTACCTCATCTACTTAATGTATGAGGGGAAATTTATACCTCCTCTTTTCTCCTCATACAATATACACACACACATGGCACCACTTCAAAATATTTGCTTTGAACATTTTTAAGGAAATAAGTTTGATAATGCTGATACAATACCGTCAGAAGAATGCAAATGATTAAGGATAATCAATGAGAGGGAAAGAACGAAAAGAGAAGAGGAAGAAAAGAAAGAAGACAAAATCACACATCCACAAACAATTAGATAGTGTTGTTTTTAAGCTGTACATGCATCTGTGTACCACTGTCTTATCTCATATTTTGTTTGAATTACATAAGCACTGTTTAATATTTTTGAACTGGTGTTGACAGCATATCAATTATAGGATAACAGCGCATCTTAAAGCACCCCCTCCACACCTCCACTGACACATTGCTGGTATTTCAGAAAGGATTAAAGGATAACAGCGCATCTTAAAGCACCCCCTCCACACCTCCACAGACACATTGCTGGTATTTCAGAAATGCTGGTACCATAGATATGTCTTGGGGGGGGGGGGGGCGCAATCAAACGGTGAGAAGACTCAATGTGTGGAACAAGCATAGGTGTGCATTAGTGGTGCATAATGTAATTAATCAGCGGCATGTGCTGTTGCTATAAAGGTGGGTCTCTTTACTGCTAATGAGCCATTGAGGCATTTATAAACTAATAATACACAATATTCCCGTAGGGTAGTATTATGAAGACTGGCAGAGAAAGAAGTAAGGAGGATTATCAATCAGATTACATCATTTAAAGTACGAACATTATTTGTTCCAGTATGCTGTCATATTTCAAATGTGCCAGATAATACGATACTCGGGAATTTGTCCGTCTTTCTTGTGAATAAATACTTAGGCAATAACTTCATACCAATCCTGCAGAGCCATATAACTACAGCAAGGAGGAGAGTTGAGTAATACTTGAATGGTCTGGTCTGTGTGAACCACAGTCATATGTGGCTGGAGTAATCCGGAAATGGGCAGTTTGTTTCAAACACCAACTTGGCTTATATGAATATAAGGAGAGCCAACTATACTTAATTCTACCTGTACAATATACTCATATGACCAGTCCTGTGACCATGCTATTCTCTACTTGTACAGTATAATAATGTGAACAGTGCTGTGACCATGCTATTCTCTAAGTCTTGTACAATATAATCATGTGAACAGTACTGTGACCATGTTCTATTCTACCTGCACAGTATAATGATGTGAACAGTGCTGTGACCATGTTCTATTCTACCAGTACAGTATAATGTGAATAGTGCTGTGACCATGTTCTACTCTACCTGTGAAGTATAATAATGTGAACAGTGCTTTAACCATGTTATACTCTACCTGTACAGTATAATAATGTGAACAGTGCTGTAACAATGTTATGCTCTACCTGTACAATATAAAAATGTGAACAGTGCTATGACCATGTTCTACTCTTCCTGTGAAGTATAATAATGTGAACAGTGCTGTAACCATGCTATGATCTACCTGTACAGTACAATAATGTGAACAGTGCTGTGACCATGTTACATTCTACCTGTTAGGTACAATAATGTGAACAGTGCTGTGACCATGTTACATTCTACCTGTTAGGTACAATAATGTGAACAGTGCTGTGACCATGGTATACTCTACCTGTACAGTATAAACATATGAACAGTGCTGTGACCATAGAGTGAGCATGATGCTTACAGGTCCGTCCACTCATAATTCCTTCCATTCATGCATGTTTCCCACATCGTGTCTGATTAGCATATTTCAGCTCACCGGCCAAGAAGATAAATGAAACCACATTCACCACATTGCTCAAGTATTTGGGCATATATCCAACTATGCAAAGCCAAATCCATCTATACGGTCTACTCAAGGGAAATAATGAAAGTGACCACTATGGACAGGTCAGCGGCCATGTTGATTTTTTTATTGTACTTCATACTGAGTGTAGATGTAGATGTACAATATGTGGGATATGCATGCATCTGTATTTTTATTTGACAAACTTAAAAAGATATTTTGCCTTGTGTGTCATTTTAGAATTGATGACCACTATAATACATGGTCAAATATTTGCTACAGGATACGGGTGCCTGCTATACAAAGAGTCTTTAACCTTGAATAGTTTTTCTTCTTCTTCTTCAGGGTAGTCCTGTGTCCTTCACACTTGAAGATTAATACAGGTGATTTGTGTGGCTAGTGCTTGTGCTGGACGGTGCAGTTGAACAAAAATAATATCACCGGTGCAAGTAAAAAATAGGTTGGCATTTTCTCTGAATTATTAGTGCCCACTATGGTAGGTTACCAGTTTAAGAAGTTTGACTGTATGATGTGTTTTAACTAGTTGCTTACTGTTAAATTTTCTGGCTTTGTGCACCCTGGTCCAGTTAGAATGCCAAAATTTGCCATGGAACTGCAGTAACCAAACAGTTGAGGTTTTATGGTGACCTATAAAGTACACTACAGCTCAAAGGAATTGGCATAGGGAAAGGTAAAGGGAAGAAAGGGAAGGACCCGCAGTTTTAAACCGCAGTATATTTTGTCCAGTTCAGAATGAAATATGATGCCTTATCCTAAAAAGCATCATGTTTCATGCTGAACTGGACAAAATATACCGCGGTTTAAGACTGCGGCTAATTCCCTTTCTTCCCTTTCCCTTTCCCTATGCTAATTCCTTTGAGCTGTAGTGTACGTGGCCTGAGAACAGAACAGGTTAATCCTTTCTGTGCCAGACTAAATGTAGCTCAGTGGGACTTGTGTGTATTACTTGCAAATACATTCACATGTGGCGTATGAAGGATTAATAATGCTCAAGGCTGATCTATTTTCTCTCGACAGTGTGTACCAGCCCTCAAAAAGTGAGAATATGAGTCTAAAATATTGATTCGGGCAATTTCAGCCTGTCATTCAAAATGGGTCACAGATCTAGTTTATTTCTTATCAGGTTGTATGGTGTGTCTCATTTAACAGTGTATAAATCTGACTTGCATGTGAAGTACAAGTTCTTGCCAATTAAGCAGTCTTTCATGGGATGGGCTGAATTTTTATTTTTCATGATGAAGAAGTGAGAACTAAGCTTGGGTCTAGATATAATCCTTGAATACAGTACATTATATACAACTAAGCTATGGGCTGCTGCGACCTGGTAAATCTATTACCGAAGTGGGATGGAAATTACCATTACCCGAGGCTTTAGGGCACAGCAGCCCATGCATAGCGTACATGTAGTTGTTTTATATCACTCATCGACAATTAACAAAATAATTGATAATACTGAAAAGAAAGGAGCTTTATCTAGCCAAGTTACTGATCCCTAATTAAAAAAAATGCAACAGCGTTATACTCATTAATGCATGCAAGTGATGCGCGCTATTTTTTTTTGTCTCTTAAATAAATCAGCCAATAATGATTAAATATCAAAGAAATGTATTGATTTGCACTTTACAAGGTTTTGTACTAATTTACCCTGTACAAATTTGCCACAGCACATTGGTAACGGGACAGATGAGTTTGAAATACACACGTCTGTCCCATTACCACTGTGATATGGCAAATATGTACAGGCTTAGGCTCATAAATATATAGTAATGAACATTCAGAGCAGGATTTTAGCTGAAGTTATTTTTGGAGGAAATTCAACGCTCTTCAATATTTTGGTGGTGCAAGGTGTTCATGCATTTAATTTCAAATGATTCAGTTATGCCAAAAATATCCCTTTATTGTAAACAGACTTGTATAAAATAACTGCAAAAATAATGTATTTCTCATAGGTTATAATATCTTTCTTTACCCGTTTGACTGTACTAGGTATAAACAGTAGATAGCTACTCATTGATACTGTGGATTGCTACACTTGAGAGCAACAATAGGAACTGACCTCATTCTAATACCAAATGGTATTATATTATACCCTCCCATTTACAGCTGCATATACCATATGCTACTTGTACCAGTAGAACAATGAGCAATAATATTAGCAATGTATACCCATGATTTTCACGTGTGTGCCACATGCACTTTCCGACCTTTAGAATTGTCCAAATGTGATATGGCCATACCAGTAGTATCTGTTTCTCCATTAATTATTGATGTGGATCACCGTCAGTCCATAGTAGATGGTGAATAGAATTAATATCACACAGGATTTCACATTGAGTCAGTTTCTGGTTTTAACTCCGTGGAAGAGAATGCTTCTTCCTTAAATACTGAAGTTTTACTTAATATTATAATTCAATTTCATTTAGTACCATAATAACAATTCATAAACTATCAAATGCATGCTCTTGTGTAAACAGCCTGTTCCTGCGTAACAAAGTGTACATACTGTAGGTGAAGCTCTCCTTAATGGGTGATAAAGAAATGGTGGACAAGTTTAAATGGCTTCCCTGTTGATATATTGATATGTTTTTTCCCCAGTAATATGCACTTACTTCTTGTTTATAGCAACCGTTGGAAGACTCATCTCTTAATTGACCACAGATCGGAGCTAGAATTTCATTAAATATTTACTTAAAAAAAACTGCATACAAATGACAACCACGAATGAAAGCATCAAGAAAGATAAAAATAAAAGAGGCCATACATGCACGTCAACAGTAAACATTTGACATAAATAGAACCAAACAAGATGTGAATCTTAACTGAGTAAATTCTCTCCATTTTGTTGTATGTGAGGTGGCAGTGAGCGAGGAAGGGGTAGGTGTGGGTTGGGTTAGGGGTGGGTGGGGGAGGGGGGGTTGGGGTGGCGATCTGCTCTGTAGCTGTCAACCAATTGTGGGTTGCTGCGATACATCTAACCCTGTTGACATGCTAAGCATTCTTTCTTGCTTGACACAGGGCGCTGTCCTGTGGGGGCGCTGGCCATTATTATTAAAGAGTATGTCGTTGATCACCAGGGGGCAGTATACTCATAACTTAACCAGTACCAGTCCCACTTGGCACTAGTGACGGATTCCGATCCATATATTACCTGACATACAAATAATTAAACATATGCGGTAAATCACCAGGGAGCGGTTTGCACAGAGCAGTTTGCACAATACCAGTACTGAGATCAGTTGACATGTTGATGTCATGATTAGAACAACATTATGAAATATGAATTCATATCACATTCATTTGGTATAAGAATTTCAATAAACAAAAGAGTGTGTGAAATTCATATGAAGAAGGGTAAAGACCTATCAAATATGATACCTGTAATTATGATTTGCATATTACTAATAATATTCCAATATAAGATTGATATTGTTGTGTCCATTCTGAATTGCTTTGTGCCACTTCAAAAAGCTAGTACTGGAATATTTAACTTTCTTGTAATACAAAACCTGGGACCTGTCTCATAAAAAGTTGCAATTGGTCGCAAGACTTGCGATTTATATCAAATGTAACTCTGTACATTAAAGATGGGTTCCTGTTGTGCCTCTAATTTATCATGCAATGACACTGCCCCCATCTAAGTGAAATCCACGCCTGAGCCTTCTGTAAATACACTTTGGTCACACTCGGTAGATATTGAATCTAAACGTTGTTCAGACCACCGCATCTCGGCTTAATGAATAGCTGTATTTGGCACTTGAGAAATTGATTGCTCCTGTGTGGGTTCTGCATGCAGGCATCTAGCGTCTTCATTGGACCATGTGTGGGCTTATATGTGTAGGTGTATGTGTGTAGATGTATGTGTGTTTGTGTGTAATGGATGTGCTGTGTGGGTGTGTGTGTGGTGGATGTGTGTGTTTGTGTGTGTATGTGTGAGTGTGGGTGTATATGTTTGATCTGTTTGTGTGTGAAATTTTGTGTGGTGGATGTGCGGTGTGCGTTTCGTGTGTTTTGTTTATTGTGTGGGATAGCACCTCGTATTAGATGTTACAAAATGTACAATTTTAACAGATCATAACTTTTTTATCATTTGAGGGACTTTTCTTTTAACCATTAATTAAACCACACGATCCTGAACGTCATAATTTATTATTAATGCCTGTGGCATAACAAGGTGTAATGAATTTGTAATTGAACGTTGGAAACCAGGATGAAGGAATAGGGATTGAATGAGTCTATTTTAATTAATCTTAACCAGTCATCCTGTTTAAAGTTGAATTTGCAGCTCACGTATGAATAAAACATGAATTGTAATATGTGTCTACACGGATGTCGCTGGGGGGCAGTGTATCAACTGTTAGATACCAAGTCGTCTGTCACCTGAAAGTGTGAAATTGGGAGATAAAAGCTGTGCATTACTCTCATTTCAAAAATAGATTCCCAAGCGGAGGTGTGAGGAAGATGAGATTATTTGTCAGTGAATCCCATTCTAATTTCATTGGAAGTATTTATGGGTGTGTGGGATGGAGGATTACACTTGTATATATATTTAAGACTGGGCAGAGATCAGATGATTTCTTCATCCTCTCCTTTCTTGTATATTCCTCATTTTTTGTCTTTACCATTAGCGCTTCAATCTTGAGCTTTCTTTCCCCCTCCCCTTTTCTCCCCACCCCTCAACTTCTGCCCACAGATCCCCAGAAATCCATGTCAACCCCCTCCCTCTCCCCCTCCCACTCTTTCTCCCACTCTCTCACCTTGTCTCCCCTTGATAGGTCTTATTACTGCTATGCTATTTTCAGGAATTAGAATATTCTTCCCCCTTTTCTCCCCATCTTAACCCCTCTTCTCCTCTGCACATAGCTCCAGCCCTCCTCCTACTCTTGTATCTTGTCAGCCCTTCAGTAGGTATATGCATATCGCCACTACGATATTTTCAGGAATTGATGCATCGTCGGTGTATGTTACAGACCTTTTGCTTGATAATCTGATATAAAAGGTTGCCTCTTAAACTGTAATCCTTCCCATCCCTTTTCCTCTTCTACCCCCACTCCTCAACTTCTGGCCCCCTCCCCCTCTTCCACTTTCTGAGCTTGTCTTCCCTTGGATGGGTAGGTACATACCACCGCTACAATATTTTCAGGAATTGGCGCATCGTCGGTGTATGTTACAGACCCTTTACTCGATAATCTGATATACAGATTACCGTTACCCCCTGGCCCAAGCAACGTTGGGTTATTTGATAAGATTGGTTCTCTTAGAGAGAGGCCAAGTCCATTTCCTCTCCCCAGTCGGGCAGTCGGCTCAGCTGGAAAGGGAGAAGATATCATTCATGTTGTCTATACATACATACATACATACACATAACATACAAGTGTATGTATACACATATCTACAGTTGCTTGAAGTGTATGCAGTACAGCTAGCTTGGAGTAGCGAGGTACTTGCTTATAATGTACAGTACTATGTTCATGCTTCAATGGTACCGTACATGTGATGAAGCTTTTGAGATATTTGCTGGTGACTCCCTTTCGTTTTTTTAAAATTTCATTTTATTTTCATCCCCCCAAAAGTATGAAAGCAGTCTTTGTCAAGGGAATTAATGAGTTGAATGTTCTAAATATATCTAAAAATAAATGATTGAGACTGAATAAAAGGAAGTTCTAGGTGAATAAAAGCTTATATGTTTTGTAGTAGCACTAAATATCTCACCTGTGGATTTTATGTGCACTTTAGATTCATTCATAAATCACAATTATTAAAATGAAGTAAAATAATGGGTAGAATTACATAAAATAATTTAATTGCTAGCAGACAAGCAATTGGTACTTGTGATTGTACTATGTACAATTATTTTTAACCTCTTTTTTTCCATGTCCCTCCACAAAATATCATGATATAACAAATGTGATTTGAAAATGATAATTGTTCTTTACAGTAAGGAATGCTCCATGTGGAATGTTGGAGAAATAATCATATGGATGTTGTGTGTTTTGTGTGTGTGTGTGGGGGGGGGGGTGGAGGTGTGTATGTGTGTGTGTGTAAATTTTATTAATACATAACAACTTTGTGTGGGACTTCTATTGCAAGATAGTGTAGTTCAAATCACTTTATTTTTTTAAACATGATTAACGCACACATGTAGTTTACAATACATGTTGGTAAAAAAAATGGCATGTTTCCAATAATACAAATATAGCTGAAGTAATTTTAACTCACACTATTCATCCAACACCTTGACACCAGACTGGAGAGATACTTAATTGAATTGACCTTTTCTCTAAGGAGCAGTGCACTGTTCTGCACTGACCAAACCAGATCTGATTGGTTGTCTTTCTGCATCCTGAAACTGTTAGCCATGTACAGTGACCCGTCTTCCATACCCCCCCCCCCCCCTCCCCAAATGCACTTGTATCCTATATAGTTTCTTGGGCGAGATATCGTTCTCTCTAGATGCTGCCGTTGCATTGTGGTTCCATTCATGTGCACCAATCATAGAGAGTGGTCGTTTGTCTGGTATAGAAGGGTTCGATGGTGTGATTGTACCTCATTACGGTAATTACGTTTTATGTTTAAAATTTGATTAATGCAATTACAATGAAAGGGCATAATTTCTGTAGTGGATTATTTGTGGTAATATTCCCATAGTATACATATGCCTTGAATATGTACTTTGAGTCCTCATAACTGTTCACAGCCTCAATATTTTCAAATTCATTTTATTTTAAAATTTTTGTTGTATTTTTCCCTCATGCTTTTGAAAAAATAATGTTCAAACTATCCTTTCAACATTACATACATTGAAAGTTCATTATACTGCACAGTTCAAATAATAAATCCTTGCACGTGCTTAATTTGATTGCTCGTTATTGTTTATGGCTTCCTTATTTTCAAATGGTTTTGCTCAACCCTTAACGTGCCACTTGTGGATTATTCCATCAGCAATACACATAAACTCCTTTGAGCACCACCTTATTTGGGCACACAAAGGGCTAAACTTTCACTGATCAGTTTTCTGGTGTTGTTCTTCCTTCTTTTTGTGAAAACAATTTTCAAATTATCCATTCAACAATGCATAAAATATAGAAAGTTCTTTGTACTTCAAGAGACATAGGTATGAAAAGTATATAGTTATGATATAGGGAATACATAAAATACTGTTAAAATGATGTTCACACTACCCATTCAACATTGCATGTGTAAAGGTCATTCCACTGCATAGGACAAAGGTATATATGCACTGCTGTACACAACTTTCCAAGGAGTTTGGTTTCTCTTGGAGCCCCATGCTTGATCTCAGATGCTATCTGACTCCTCGGGGAGGGAGGACATTCTTGACATACACCTAGTCCATTTGAGCACTGGTCTCTGTCATTCACGTTTCCTCTCATTTACTCTTCACCCCCTCAGTCCCCCACCCTGTCCTCACCCTGTCCCCCAACCTTTCCCATTACCCTACCCACACCTTTATCCCACCCTACAGACATGAAGCAATTTTTAGCACTGTTCATATCATCTACCTACTCTGTCATCCCACAATTTTCCCCACCCTCATGATCTCCCCCTACATCCAGACACCTATCAATATTTGACCACTGGCCCTATCATTCATGTTTCCTCTCTTTTTCACCCCACCCACTCTTTCCCCACCCCTCCCTTCCCCTACCCCTACCCCTACCTATCATCCATGTTTCCTCTCTTTTTCACCCCACCCACTCTTTCCCCACCCCTCCCTACCCTCCCCCTACCCCTTCCTTCCCCTTTCCCTACATACACATAGTCCATTTGAGCACTTGTTCGTGTCATTCACAGTTCCTCTCCTCCCTATCCCACCCACTCTGTACCACCATGCTTCTCCCACCATGTCCCCTTCCCTGTTCCTCACCCTGTTCCCCTTCTGACAGGCATGTAGCCAATAGACTGGCTTACTAATGTAGTCAAATTTATTGATGTTTCTTCCTTCAGGGGCCTAGTAACGAGTTATTCCATTAACCTGTACCTAATGATGGTATTTCAGTATTTGGAATCCTCTTTGCATACATTAGTTGTTGCTATGTCAGGAAAGCTTTCCAGTTGTCAGGGGCAACCTTTGTTAAACTGGTATGCATAAAATTTGAATATGTTTGTAAACAGGTCTATTTAAGCAGATATTGGCCTCTGTCTTGCCCACCCCACACACTTTTTCTTTCCCCCACCATTTTCCCAACTGGCAGACATGTAGCCCATGTGAAGACTGGTCTGTTATTCACATGTCCTCTACCCCATCTGTTCCCCCTCCCACCCTCCCCCATCCTCCCCTATCCCCCCATCCCCCCACCCTCCCCATATCCTATCCCATCCTGAACCTAGTTCTAATCAACCCTACCCTTCACCTGACAGTTCAAGCACCCTCCATGACAGGTGCATATCGGTATGCCACTATAAAGTGTATCAATCATGGAGTCTGAATTTGGAGACTAGGTATGCCATACTCCGTGTACAGGAGCCATATTCAAGTTCCCTTACTTAGCCTAGTAAATTCAGCTATGGCCCTAGATATTTATTCCAGTAGCTTGTAGATTACCTGTACAAAGCCTTTTTATCTCAATTTAGTTGAGTCTGCAAGAATAGTGCCATTCTCATTTGGCTTAAAAAATTGCGAAGTTAGGGTGAAAGTTGCCTAGCAACCGTGCCAAAAGCCGAACGGTCCTATTGTCCCGGTCCCCTAACTTCGTGATTATTCTAACTTCGCGATTTCTTGAAGCCCAATGAGAATGGCACTTATGATGAAAGAAATGGATCTATTCCTTTGAATGGCAGCTGCTCTTAACAATTATACGCATAGACCAGTTTACTAGTGTAGTCAAATTTATTGATGTTTCTTCCCTCGGGGCCTAGTAACAAGTTCTTCCATTAACCTGTACCTCACAATTGTATTTCAGTACTTGGAATCCACTTTGCATACAATAGTTGTTGCTATGCCGGGCACACCTCAGGCAAGCTTTCCGGTTGTCAGGGGCAACCTTTGTCAAACTGGTATGCATGAAATTTGAATATGTAAGCCGGTCTATTGCATCAGATCCACCCAATATATGCAAATTTTATGAAAGTTATTCAAACAGAACAGTACTTATGGTCCCCCCAAAGCTTATTCAACTATATAGAAACAACTCATCTATTCAGAGTGCATTCCATCAATGGGAACTGCATCATTAGATGCAGGTGAATGTCATACGCATTACTAAGCTGTTAGGGAGAAAATTGCGAGTACATTACAAAAGTGGCTTAATCACAAATTCCCCGACATCAACGGTCCATTGATTTACATGACACAAGGCTTACATTCGTATGAAGGTGAATATACTCGTGAAAGTACTGTAGCGCGTTGTGCCCGAAAGTACATGAATGCGGACTGAAGCTCCTCCTCCGCACACTCCAATTACCATGACAATTGGATTATGAGGAGTTTTCTTGCATCGAAGAGCACAGCTGTGGCTTGTCAGGCATCCCATGCTTGTCAGGCCAGCAGACCGAAGCAAGTTATTTTTGTGCGTTGCAATAACCGTGTAATTGGTAATCGTGTCAACCATGCAGTATTGTGAGCTGGTGGAAAAGAGTCAGCGACTCGGTGTGTGAATGATGTACTACCGATTTCAATTCTGATGAGTAGATGACAACTCCGATGCTATATATCGCACAGTGAAAACGTACATGAGGCTCATGGTAAGTTAGCCCCCCCTCCCCTCTCTCTCTTTTTCCCACAAAGCAAATAAAGAGCCCTCCTGAAGATACCATTTCTTCATATGGTATAATACTAAAAATTTCAGTGTGCTAGTTTCACGACAGGGTTAAAATGGAGAGCCCTGCAAATATTTTCCCCCTTAAAATGATATGCAGAGGCTGGAGAATTACACTCTAGCAATGTAAAAAGAGCCCATGTCCTATTTTTCTCTTATTCTTGGTTCTGGGGTGACGTCATTTGCCCTCGATACACTGTGGAGACCACTTTGTGGGTGAAAACAAAGGAGTTGCACTCGAGCGTGCACCCAATTCATTACGGTCCCACTCATGGCTTTCACTGATATACTGTGTTCATTGTTATTATTATTTATTAATTTGTACACAGTTTTGCAAAATGTATGTTGTAATCTTATTGTATTTTAGAATCAAGATCAGATGTTCGGGCTTCGTAATTCATTGCTTGACTTGCTTGTCATGTTACTGCGCAGTATTGTGTTCAGCTCCCGAAATTATTTTACACACAAAAAAATAACTTCTGTAAAATTCAGTACATGGGACTGATGTAAACTGTGAATCCTAGCTTACCCGAAGCATCATTGTTTCCTTTCATTTTTGGCCAAAATATTAATTTGTATGATGGAAAATAATGACAACTTTGTAGTAAATGATATCAAAATTATACCCGATAAGAAGTGTTCTGACGATGGCTCCTATCTTTTCTTGCGATTGCGTTCGATCACGCATTTTTCCCACCTTTCTTGTTTTTCACAATCTGGGAAGATGGAAAATGACAAGGACTTCCCTTTCATTATATCATGATTGTAACTCTTTGAAATCTGGTGACTTAAACACAAACCATTCATTTATAATATGCAAATTCTATGAATGTTGTTCAAATAATACGTTTCTCATGGCAACCCCAAAGCTTGTTTGAGGCTTGTATGACTGGTAACAATTAATGGATTCAAAGTGCATTCGACCCTTTGCCACTGGAGAAATGTGCATGTGACAGCCCATTAGTAGGCAGTCAGGAGAAATGTCTCCACTAATTCAGACACATTAATAAGGTGGAGACAGATTTGTTAACATTAAACCTAGAGCTCTGTTTCAAGTCAGGATGTAAATGCAAATTGTGCAACAAGCAGAAACACTGATCGTTTTGCTAATTTTCTGCTCTAGACGATTGTAAAATGAATCTACAGATCAAACAACTAAACAAATAAACTAGTCTGGGGTTTCCCCTATATCTCCTAGCACATGTCTTTTGTTATCATTTTACTCATTAAGAATATTTGCTCTTACAGCATATGGAATGCATTACCCACTTGTAACAGTCACCACCAATTTTACATGTTTGAAATGATTTTGCAGAAACGTGATCTTGCAGTAATACACATTTATAAATGTGAATTACTGCAATATCATGTTGCATTGTATACAAGCACAAATGATGGAGTTATAGTCCATTGATAATTCAAACTATATGTGAAAGGGGGGATGAGAACTATTTGTATTAGGTGTAGTATGCGGTTGAATGAGGCGGTGCATAAAACGATAAGCCTGCTCATTGTAATGATATGATGGGCCTATGGTGAGTAGGTGGTAAGCCTCTATTTTCAGGTCAGGAGATCTATGGCCGGGGAATGTATGTCTATCCTGATGAATAAATTTCCCTCGCAGTATCTCGGGGAATGGATGCGGAAAGGTCATAAAATAAATTGTGGTTATTGTTTTCTCCTTGTGGGGATGGATGCTGATTAAAGTGCCCGTACATCACAGGATAAGAGCTTCCCAATTGATTGCTATGTGCTCAGGTTAGCTTAACTTGGAAGATTAAAGTATAGACTTGTGACAGCTCAGACCTTTAGCATTCATAGACAATCATTTTCCTGATGGATGTAAATGTATTTATCTTACATACCTTTAAAGGGTTACTAAATTAGAAAAATAAGTTCCCACTAATCTAGGTAAAATTATCCACTGAAAACAAATTTCACATGTGTTTGCCGCAATAAAGTCTTATTTTGACAAAAAATTGAAAAAAAAATGCACATCTCCAGTGACGTATGAGAAGTCAAAATTCCATAGATTGTACGGAAGTCAACAACAGACCATTTTCGTAATGTATTCACAAATTTAACCCTAACTGCGTAGTAACGCGTTATTGCATTCACCTGTATCTTATCATTCAGATTCAATGGATGGAATGCACTTTGAATCTTTTAGTTGTTGCTACTCAAACAAACCTTGGACAAGCTTTGGGGTTCCCATTCGTAACATATTATTTGCGCCGTTGGAATTTATGGCATTTTGACTTCTCATACGTCACTGGAGGCGTGCGTTTTTTCAAATTTTCGTCAAAATGAGACTTTATTGCGGCAAACGAATGTGAAATTCATATTTAGTGGATAATTTTACATAGATTAGTGGGAACTTATTTTTCTAATTTAGTAACCCTTTAACTTTTTGTATGCCAGGTATACTGATGCTCTATGGAATTTGTGTGTCTAACGGATGAAAAAAGCACATATGAAACATAAAGAGTTCAGTAGAGATGGGAGCTCATTTGTAAAAGTTCTAAAAGACAATTCATAGTATTAGGGAATGCAGTTGGGCCTACACATTTCTGTTAATACGCCTTAAATTTTAGAGTCACTCATGTAATAAAATGATAAAGTATGTTAATGAGGGTGATGGTATCTTCTTGATTCCCATTTTTATAGGGAAGACGTGCTTGATTACTTGAGGGATACACTTACCATTGTATGGCAGTATCATGTTTATCAGAAATTTGTGTCTAAGTGCTCAGTGTTACTAAAAGATAACTATCATACACTTGAAATATTTTCCATTATGATTTGCAACAGGATGATAGAAAATCTCATTTAACCTATATAGAAGTGCACACTGCACATGGGGATGATCTGTTTGAAGAGAGATAAGAGTATTACTTCATTCTTCTCCAAATAATGAAGGATTGATTTAATGGATTGATTTTTGTAATGTCATCATTCAGTCTACCTAGTGTATTCAGTGTATTCCAATGTAAATGGAATGTAACTTCCAGATGTTTTCTCGCACATGTTTACAAGAAACGATGCTATTCATAATTATCCAACTCGACAGCGCGACGCTTTTCACCTTCCACGTTCTTGAACAATTTTTGCAAAGAAAACAATCATGTTTACAGGGCCAATGTTTTGGAATAACCTTCCCCACGAACTTACTCGCTGCATAAAAATACCTTCATTCAAGTGCAATTTAAAGAAACATTTGTTATGTTCATATACCACACAATAATTTCTTTTAGCCTGTACTATTTTTTTTTTTTTTTTTTTTTTTTTGTTCACCACTCACGCTCCGACAAGGACGCTGCCCGGCACCTTGGTCCGAGCAACCTGCCGAGCTCTTGGAAAAAAGAAAAAAGAAACTGATACTCTTTAGAATTACTATCCAATTTCCTTGAGCTCGGCGGGTGCTCGGCCACGTGGCATGGTTAGGGGTCCTTGCCGGAATGTACATGTAATGTGATTTGTATATATTATAATGAATCCATCTTATGAATGTTGTCTTCGTATAGATATTTATACTTATTCATACATATTCAATACTGAGTCAACAGTCGAATTGCCTTCGTAGAAGCTTGAGCACTATCGTATTTCATCCTGACTTCTCCTGATTTGTTTGGTTTTGTTTGTCTATTCCTCGCTCGCACACTTTTCTGTTGTATTGCTGGATTAATTGTACGCCTTTTGATTTTTGTTCTCGATTTGTTTTCATGTTGTTTCTTGAGTTGTTTATGATTTCTTTTGTTTATTTCTTTGGTCAATTCGTTTATCCGTACTCCGAAGTGTTCTTTTAATCCACATTATTTTGGGGTCTATACGATTTACAAGCTTGCTTTAAATAGGCCCCATTCATATTTCTTTACCTATATCCACTGTATGTTTGATATTGACCATTATGTAATATTTTGCATCATTATACTAGTTTTGTTTATGTCAAAGACTGACTATGTTGATGTATTATTGCTTTTATTTTACATGTATTGAACAGAAATATGAATAAATTGAATTGAATTGAAATTAAATGATACATTTCTACATCATATTTTTTTGGCCCACATTCTTTCTATATTTATCAAAGAAGGTTCAATAAATACTATCAAAGATGATAAGCTCTATCACATGACAGTCTAATATGAGCAGAGATGATAAGGTATCATGGATATCTAATATTCTGATATGATTTTACAACTTTAAGAAACAGAAGTGCAGTGAGATATCTGCAGTGTTTATGAGTGATGGCAAACTCCCTATCACAAGGCTTTTTTTGGTAACTGTCAAAAATCTTAATGATGAGATCAAAGTCTAGGTCATACTAACATAGAGAATGGCTAATCGCCGCCCTGATAAATTGGCCCACTTGAATAATCAGTGCTAATGATTAATGCATCCTTTCATTAATGACCTCCCTGCATCCCATCACAATGAGCGTTCGACCGAGCGAGCGAGCGATTTCGGCTGCCGACTGATCGCTCCTGCATGCCCCTTGCAAGGATACTGTACCCTCTGCTCTCCCCGGCAAACTGGCCGAACCTCCTGCATCATTGATAAGCTCTTGAATCAATCACCGATTTCTGGGCCTGGGCAGCGGGCTAAAGATCGTTATGCACCGGAGTGCACCGGTCTGTGTTTTGTCGTCTGTAATGACAGCAAGCGCATGGGGATCGTTAATGTATGCCAGGGTATTATTAGCAAGTATCTTGGGTATAGGCCCACTTACTGAGAAAATTGTTGTGTTGTGAGGTGGGTTTGAGGAATGTGATGTCCAGTAGATTTGGGCAAGGCTTTCATTTAAACAAGCAATGATATCCAGAGCAATGAAAATTTCATCAAACAGAACTTAATCTTTCTCTCTGTTTGAAACATAACCTGAATTACAAAATGGCCTTCATCTATGCCTTTGAAGAAGATGCAAATATGTGAGAATGAAAAGACTGTAAAGCCATACACATTAAGCACTGGAATGCATGAGAAAATTACCTTTAATCCAGTTGGCACCACAAGTCTGATAGAAAATATTCATACAGTCATATTGAAATCATCCAGATAGTGGCTTGCCCCATATATGATAATCCACACCGAAACCAATTATACAGCAATGAATAAGCCAGTTCGGAGGTGCAATGTGCGCATGAGTACAAATGACAATTATTCACCTCAGGGAGGGTCGTGAAAGAACATTCCACCATGTGCACCTGTTTGTAATGTTGTTCTTGGCTTGTTGTGAAACATCTTTACATCCATCTTCCAAAATAGCTTCAGGAACAATTTCCTATCTGCAGTCTAGCAGTATTAAATATTCAGATTTGCTAACCATAGCGTTTTTTTGCACTGATCTATCAGTAATAGATTAAGCACACCAGATGATTGAAATGTCTGTTTTCTGAGATATTTGGCATGGCAATCTTTCACTTTTTGATAAAATCATGAAGGGTCTGAAACTCAGACGAAATACTTCCCTACCATAGTGCCATTTTCATTGGGCTTGAAAAAATCTCAAAGTTAGAAAAATCGCAAGGTTAGGGAACAGGGACTAAAGGACCATTCAGCTTTTGGTACGATTGTGAGGCAACTTTCACTCAAACTTTGCGATTTTTCTAACTTTACAATTTTTTAAGCCCAATGAGAATGGCACTAATTCCTTTGTTTTTGCTTACAGTGAGAAGAATGTTGAATTCCGTTGAGAAACCATCTTTGTTTATCCAACCATCTCTGAGCTGCAGGCATTGTCCAATGGATAACAGGAATGTGTCGTGTCAAGAACTATGTAAGCAATTTACAAGACAGGTGCAAAGTGAAGGCGGTGCATGAACATACATGCAGGAATTTCCAGTGGTGGAATACCTGTCATACAAGTTGTGTAGATTTTGCTTCTTAATGGGGGCATTCACACCATGGTCAGGATCTAAATGTGTGGATGCCCCTGATGTGTATGTGATGAAGTGCTCAGATGTTTTAATGCGTCATGATACACATGGGATCTGACATACCACACACATTCTCTCAGGCAATATTATGTCTGCACAGAGCACACATGTGATTACATCTTGCAGTGACAGACCTTTTTTTTCTGCATAAGTGCTTCTATGTCAGAAAAATAATCCTGCCTCACAGGATTGATGTATTCCATGGGTAAACCTTTCAAATTTGTAGATTTTCTCCTACAATATTTTTTTTGTCTTGAAGAGTTTTTTTTTCTGAAATTGCACCACACCCCTCCCCCTTAAAATGAGAAAGAGATGGGAAAGGGGAAAATAAGAGAAAAAGAAGAAAAAAAAGATAGAAATTCAATGTATATTTATGTAGTATTATACTAAACAGCTGTTGAACAAGGCTATCTACTCAAGATATGAACTGTTGTAGGTTGGTCCATTTCTATATTATGTTTTAGAGCGTAATAATTACTCTTGAGAAATGTTATTCACCTTTTATTCTCCCCCGTGGTTCCTTCTGCTTACTAGACCATGTCAATCTCTAATGGGTGGTCCATTTCTCTGTTATGTTTTGAAGCATAATTATTACTCATGAAACGTTATTTACCTTTTCTTCCTTATGACACCTTCTGCTTGCTAGGGCGTGTCCTTTTCTGCTAGTTTGTTCATTTCTTTATTATGTTTTAGAGCGTAATGATTCCTCTTGAGAAATGTTATTCACCTTTTATTGTTCCCCGTGGTTCCTTCTGCTTACTAGACCATGTCAATCTCTAATGGGTGGTCCATTTCTCTGTTATGTTTTGAAGCATAATTATTACTCATGAAACGTTATTTACTTTTTCTTCCTTATGACACCTTCTGCTTGCTAGGGCGTGTCCTTTTCTGCTAGTTTGTTCATTTCTTTATTATGTTTTAGAGCGTAATGATTACTCTTGAGAAATGTTATTCACCTTTTATTGTTCCCCGTGGTTCCTTCTGCTTACTAGACCATGTCAATCTCTGATGGTTTTAATCTTGAGTGTCAGTGTATGTACCCATCACCTTAGCTAAAGCAGTCGTGACATTATGCCGTGCAGGCGTAGTCACATAAAGCAGCTGCTAATGTCTTGGGTTATTTGACCCAAAGCCAAGTTGTCTCACTGTTCCCCTTGCCCTTCATGTCTCTGTCAGGCTTGTTCAGATGGAACCATTTTGCTGCTGTTAATCGCCACTAGTAATTTGCCACAGAGAAGTTAGAAAACCATTACACTTTGAATGATTTGTAGATGCAGAGCCAGGTGATTAGTTGACCAGAATGGGGTGACTATGAAGACGATTTGATGGGATTGTCAAGATGGCAATGACAGTGGAAAACTGCCTTTATGAAAACACACCCATTATGGCCTTGGATAGATGTGTGCACAGTGGGTGTCATTTGTTTCATAATCAAAGCTAATATTGCAGCTCTGTTCACACTGGCAGTAAGAATAAACCATTTTCCCCACGCTGGGTAGTGACATGCTATTTTAATTGCCTGCTTCTAATGATTCAATTTCAATGGATGAAATGCACTGTCTATAAGTTCTTGCTAGTCACAAACCTTAGACAAGCTTTGAGGTGCAATTAGTAATGTATTGTTTGAAAGATATGAATACAATTTGTAAATATAAGCAATCTTGAGATATCCACATTTTCTGTCCCTGAGTAGTATTGTGATGATGCGTCACATATAAACTCAATCTTACATGTAGAATGTGCATTGAAGACTGTATTATGGTCTCCTGCTTAGAGAAAATTCCATTAATGATGGAAAAAGAAGCTTCAATATGTGCTGAAAATATAACTCTTTATGAATATTTCATTTCATTTGTCATTTTACATTACACTATATATGTAAACAGTAACACAGAGACATACATTTCCACATGCTTGCTAACACACACCAGTGAAAACAAATAATATGGGGGCTCCAAGCAAGTAAGCCCCACAATACAAAAAAGACCCCTTCTGACAACTCAAAGGCTTTAATGCGTAAATTAGTGTTTGTTTCATGACATCAGACTTGAAAAGCAAAAATATGTGTATTTTTTCCTTGATACACACATAAACACTCTGCTCCTTCTGTGTTCATTTGGTAAGACAGTTTGTACTAGCCTGTTTGGCAAGAGTCTGACTACTGGTAATTTGAATATAACCCATGCAAACAACTTAAAATTTTCCTCATCAATGTGAACATAGCCTGTATAGCCTCAGAGATATTTTAGACAGCTGTAAATGTGACTCGTAAAGTAGCCTTAAGATTTGCATGTGTTGATGTGAACAAAGCCTATGGGATGTATATGACTGATGTGAACTAGTCTTACAAAAGTAAATATGACCCATGTAAACAAGCCTAAATTTTCCTTACCAATGTGAACATGATCTGTATAGCCTCTTTGAGATATATGTAACAGATGGAAACGTGACCTGCAAAGCATCTTTAAGATTTGTCTATCAGTGTGAACAAAACCTAGGATGGGATGATTGTCTGGCAGATGTAGACATGTCTTACAACAGTAATTATGACCCATGCGAACAAGCTTATATTTTCCTTGTCAATGTGAACATGGCCTGTCTAGTGATATTTGTGACAGATGTAAATGTGACTCGTAAAGAATCTTTAAGATGTGTATAGGTTGATGTGAACAAAGCCTAGATGGGATGTCTGTCTGGCTGATATGAACATGACTTATGTTCCCTGTTTGAAACCTTCTTAATGAAGTGGACGTAACCTTGGAAGACATACATACAGTTACTTAGACCTGTGTCGTCCCGCCACCACGGCTTCGTTTCATTTCACTGGTAAACAGACAAGCTGGAGACATAACACACCACAGGCCTTTATTGTCACTGAAGCAATTTGAAATTTACTTGAAGTATGGAGCCGTTCCCAGGCAAGTAGACTTTATTATTCCTTTTAATCTTCTCAGACAATTGTGATAGTGTGAAACAGGATATGCTGTGGGCGACTACAGTCTCTATGTACAGGCTTGTGTTTATGTTGTATTGCTATATATCATGCTTTTATTAAACCTTTTGTTTGATAGATAAACATGCGTCCTATGGGATTTGTGTTGTGTGTGTTACTTGCTAAAAATGCACCTGTGGCTAACAAAGGGTTAAACATTGATAACTCTTGAAAGAGATGGATACTTTTTAGATGTAATCATTCTTGCAAATTAAGGCCACCGCCGCAGACAAAAAGAATTTGCTATGAATCTACAACTAGAAATGTGGCGCCACCTACTTACACAATTGACCTGGTGATGTGATATTGCCAGTCGCAGAATCATACAACTGATCAGATAGTGTCGTCTGTGGTGGCCTATTTGTGTACTTTCTTCTATTGTACTAGTACATGTATATGATACGGTTCTACACAGAGTAGATTAGATGGAAGCTAGCTTGTGATAGAAGAAAAGGTGGGTAGGGGGAAGAGGTGGGGGTATGGGGAGAGATGGAGGGTGGAAAAGACAGGGCTTCTTACTATGTAAGCAGTTAATCTTACACAGAGTAGAGGCGGGGGGGGGGGGGGCATTCCTTACCATGTGAGGAGTTGATCCTTGCAATAAATGTGGTGCTGTGCATGGACAGGTGATCCATAGAAATGCAGGAAGGGAGTGGAAGGAAGAGAGAGAGAGGGGGGCTTCTTGTTATGTTAGGAGTTATTCCTACACAGGGTAATTTACATGGAAACTATGCATGAGATGGTGGGGAGGGGGGGTGGAGGTGGCTGGGGGTACTGTGTTATGAGTTGATCCTACACAGGGTAGATTATATTGACACTATGTTGTAAGAAGAGATGGGGGGGGGGAGGGTTGAGGGGCGAGGGGGGTTGCGTGTCTTGCGAAGAGTTGATCTTGCAATGATCATGTGCTGTACACTGCATCCATAAAGAAATGTAGCCTTTGGCGGGGGTTGGGGGGGGGGGTGGGGGACGGGAAGGGGGTCCTCTGCCATGTTAAGAGTCGATCTCTGCAATAATCATGTGCCCTGCACGGCAGATCATCCATAGAAATGTAACCATGTGTGAGAGAGAGCGTCACCAGTGAAGTGCACTGCTGAGTGTCCGCGGTGAACCATGTGATAGTACTCTATGATTGTGGCTGTTGTATCCGTCGTTTGACCTTTCCCAGTGGAAGAACACACACTCCTTGCCTGGAATTAATTGCCTAACTACCGCTGGACCCTTGCCATTGCCTGTATTACCAACCTTACTTTTGTGCGGTGATAGAGACAGATACGGGCACCGTACTTTCAGTGTCACACTAAGGATAGTATGGGGCTAGGGATAGTACGCGGCTGAGAAAACCTCATGAGAAAAGGGTATAAGGGGTATGGTACCCATATCTGTCTCTATAACGGCATATTAGTAAGGCCGATCATAATAGAGGCAAGGTGATCAGTCTAAACTAGTGCATGTTATTCAACAGCAAGGCTAAATATAATGTGTGGAGTTGAATTCCAGGTTATATACTGTGAAAACAAAAGGGTGCAGGGCAGATGTAATTGGCATACTGAAATGAAATTAGACAGTCCATCATTGGATTGACTCTGGTTTTGATATTGTATTTCTTGTGAACATTCTCTTTTTTAATGTAGTTGGTTAGATTTTGAACTCTAAATGATGATTATATATTGGTATACTGAATTGGAATAAGACAATTCATCAATTTAATTGAGAATATTGTACTTGTTGTGGTACTTTTTCTGGTAGTTGCTTGAATATTTAACTATAAAAAAGTCAATAATCATGAGGCATTGAAGTTGCTCGCATGACCGTGGTTGTACAAGCCAACCCTCCAGTTCCATCACGACACACATTGTTACTGCATGACCTTGACTTTTGATACATGCCATAGGTAATGTATCATGCATGTTGAACCTTAATTGCAAACCTCAACAAAGGAAGTCATTGTCCAAGGAGACTGTTTTGTTTTCCTGTACAATGTCTTCAAAGCTATGATTGTGACTGTACGGAATGGCCCTGAGTTAGCTATTAGTAGTTCCGTCATTGTGACAATAGACTATGTATTTCTCTCTTACACAGATTTCCAATTATTGCTAATGACATTGCAGCTGTTGCCATGGTAATTATAAACAAGGGTACAAAAAATCACAGAAATATATGCAAAATGTCCCTGTGCAAGATTGCATATCATGTGCAGGCAGTTGTGCATGATGTTACCTATATATCATGAAAGGCAAATTCATGTTATGCAGCCATCTAAACTTTTTAAAAATGATTATATGATTTATTGTTTCGTAATCAATAAAATTACAGAATCAACAAAGGATTAGCAGATAAATTTTAAAATTTGTGACATATATTTTTAAAGGAGAGTTTAGGCTTTGTATGTAAACATGAAATAAATTGTGTACCAAAAATGTGTTTCCTTAGAAATTGAGAGAAATGATTTTGAAGTGACTTAACACATTTCTGAATTTTTTTAATTGGCATGAAGCAAGTTGACTTTATTAACGCGTAAGAAGATTGTTGTTGCAAAACCTTTCAACTGTGCTGTCTTACAATGAGGATACAAACTTGTACTTCACTTCAAATGTGCTGTTGGTGGCATAGAAATATATTTTTGTCAGGAATAGGATGATTTCAACTCATTTATGTATTTATAGAGTGAAAACCAAGCAGGATGTCTGAACGTTTATGGCAAATGAATGTGACAGAGCTATCTTAGCCTGTTGATGCATACAGAGTCTGTCAGTTTGCATCATGGTCCGTGTTGATGTGAGCAACATGTCAATTCCTGTTTGTTGCGATGACTTAGAATGGCCGAGAGTCTACAAAACTTGAGCAATGCCAACACATGTATGTGCATTCCCCAAATAGCTAGCTACCAATGGTGATACGATATAACAGATGTCCATTACGAGTTTGAAGGGCAATGTCAGTCTGTTTCTATTATAGCCGAGGGCGGAGTGTATTTATGTCATGTAGTTGAAGTCATTATTGGGTCGATTCATCCTGGCATTTGTGATGGTATTTTAGTCATTGTATGGTGCTCATTGTAGCAGCCCATTTACGACCAAGTACTATGAATGATACAGGCTATAACTTTTGATGTTAAGTATTGCAAGGGATTCTCAAAGAGGCATCAAATGAAAGAATAGATTTCTGTTCATGACAAATCCATTTTTGTTGTTTGTTGTCTGATTTTTCAAAGTGAAATGAAGGTGAAATCATTAAATTTTCAAATTGGCAATGAATTGCATTGCATGCATGAGGTTGAATTCAATCTTTTTCTTTAAATAATTGTTCCAAAATTGAAAAAAAACTTTAAAAATGTTGACCCTTTCTTTCTTTACAAAGGAATGTTCCATATAAGAAAAGTAATCTGATTTCCAAAAAAGGAATATTGCTAATGTCAAATGATGATCAATTTTGCTCTAAAAAAGGCCTTAGTCATGAATGAGTACTCTCTATTATACCGCTGTCACATTACCACCAGTGGTACCTCCCCTTAGGAGTGCTGTGTCTGGTACCGCCTGAGTTAAAAACCTCTGAGTATAATGCATCTAATATGTATGCATGAGCCAAGGGATAGTTCAAAATTTTGTTTAAAGGTAGCCCATCCCTTTTGCAGACCTAATTCTGAAAGTTCCCTGACTTTGTCATCATTTGAGAGAGAGTGGCTATATAACTTTTTCCTGGAATCGACAAAGCGTAATATTTGGTTTTGAGGAAATAATCTTCGATGATTGATCTTTCTTTTTTCGTACCACGAAAATAGTCGTAATTTCAAATTGTGTCGACAGTTGGCAATCAATTGAAATCAAATCTCAGTGAAAACTAGTTAGATTTTCATTTATTCTACAGGAGTTATTGTACCTCTGACCTTAAAATTTCACAGTTGGTATCGCAAAGACATGTGATAAATATGTGCAAACTTTCATGAAGTTTGCAGATGTTTGTAAAAGGGACAGGCCATCTTTAATGATTTGATTAAAATACAATCATGACTTTTATTAATCAATGCCAGCTTGAGAATAGTATGCTTTCTGAAGTAGATGTGAAATGAGCTTTCCCATCAGACATCTATTATGTAAATAATGGCTGAGTGAGTGTGTTCTGAACAGAGTGTAAGTGTGCACATGATAGGTAGCAGCAAAGCTATCAGTTTCATCAGTGTTTTTTCATGGTGTAATTTAGATACCTTAATCACCTATTTCCATGGCAATCTATAACCCTTTCTGTGCTAGACAAAATGCAAAATCATCCCTCCATCCATGCCATTTGCCAACAGTGTTTTTTTTTTTGGAGAGTCACATCCTAAACATACATGCATGTTAATATAACAATATCGAAGAAATTTTCAGTCTGCATACCCTCAATTTTTGAAGAATCACAAATTCAAAATCAATATTAATACGATAATATATGAGAAAATTCAGTCTGTGCACCCTCTATTTTAAAATTTTAGTCTGCGCCCAATCTTTTTTTCAAATTATCCGTCGGCGCCCAGTCTATTTGTATATCCTGGATCCATGTCTTTGCCTGTATGGTGCTTATGTACTGCCATAGTGCCATCTCCTGTATGTGTACTGTACATAGTTACCTGCAACCCCTGCCCAATTAAGATGGCCAGCATGCATGCTATACATTAGAGGCTCCCGCCTACGGACAGTAGCTGTACATTGGACATACCAGCCAGTTGTTGCTGTCTGTAATATATTACATTTGTGGTCTGTCTGTCCGTTACTGCGAAACCCTAATAAAGCTGCCAATGTACATGTGGAGAATGGGGACAAAAGAGAAGGCTTATTTCGGTAGATATGGGTAGTTTTTCTATCAATTTGACCTGCTTCTGTTTGACCAACATATAGACATCTTATATAAAATCAAAAACTGACTATATAGATGAGGACTATGCCAAGAGAAAGGATTAAAAATCCACCCCAAGGAAAACAGGAAAAGTGGTCTTTAATGACAAGTGGTCTTTATAAACAGGTGCAGTTACATGCAAACTGGTGTGAAGGAATTCAGGATTAGTCATCCTACAGATAGTCTATGCACACAGATTGGATAGCTTGTGATAAGAAAACTGGCAACTGATAGAATTTAATATGATTACTTTCGTATTACTCAATTTTGACCCTGTCTGAAATTCTCAAAATATGTGTTTGTGTTGACACACAAGATCTTGAGTTGCTAATTTGTATCCCTTGTGAGAAGGTCTGTACAACATCTTTATGAGGAGTAGTCTTTATGGTTCAGACCCGGACCATGTGTCAGGGGTCTGTCCCTACACACACACACACACTGGCTGGAGTACACTGTACAACACTACACCATTATACATGCATGGGAGCATGTAGTGTATTCCAGTCACATGCTGTTCATTCATATTTCATAGGAGTGCGTGCATGTTGCTGTGATGGTGGCGTGCCAGTGTATGTATGGCGACATCATTAATCCCTCTCTTGCCCTCTTACATAGAGCCGCATTCAATGTAGTAACCCTTCTATGTGAGCCTGTCAAATCATGCACACCAGCTACGGAGAAAAAGCACTCACCCATTATTGATTGCAGGTCAGTTCAGTTAAAAATCTATTTGGTACTCCATGAACAATTGTGGCAGCTAGGATACTTGACAGTTTCATATTGTAGTAATGGACATATACAGGAGCCTTATACACTATATCATGTATTGAGTTGCTGTCAATGTCAAGGTTTGATTTTAACATAATGACTCTTAAATACCATGTACACAAAATGTAAGCCATATTTTTCCATGTTCTCTTTGTGACGGAGAGTGGTAGAGAGAGAATGATGGACAGAGAGAGAGAGAGAGAGAGAGAGAGAGAGAGAGAGAGAAAGACAGAGAAAGACAGAGACAGGGGAGAGGAAGAGGGATGGGGAGAAAGAGAGAGAGAGAGAGTGAAAGTTAAAGCTAGTCTGTGTTTCCAGAGTCCAGACAAATGTCTTGCAACGTATCAGACAGCATAGGACCTATAGGCTAACCTGTTCTTGCAGCCCTCCACCCACCCCACCCCACCCCCATTTCTATCTTCTCATACATACCTTACCTGGCCTCCAGGCTGTTACACATTTCTAAAACCATGCTACTCAATAAAGGGGTCTGGATGCAGTAGACTAATCATTCTCAAGTTATTCTCTGGCAACAGCCTTGGAGCCAGAGAGTACATACCCTTCTCTCTCTCTCACACTCAAATTGGGTCTTGGCGTTGGGCTGGCCTTTCCCTGTGTGGTCAAGTCATTGGCATTGGGCAGAAGTCAGAGGCACTGCACGTCTTGGGATGAAAGGAAGCCGGGTATGTCTTATGACAAGTGAGAGGTGGCAGTGTGCCATTTCATCTTCCATGTGTGCACTGGGGTGGCCAGGGTGTGACATATTCCCATTTCTGTGTCTCCCTCGTTCCTTTGGGATCTCCCTCTCTGTTTCTCTCTCAGTTGTTCCCTTTCTCCCACAATCTCCCCCTATCTCCCCTAACCTTCCTCTCTCTCTCTCCTTCCCTCCCTCCCTCTACCACTCTCTGTCTTTCCCCCTCTCCCTTTTCCCCCTCTCTTCCTTTTTCCCGTTGTCTCTTCCCTACCCCTCCCCCTCCCTCTCTTTCTCTTCCCCTTATCACTCATCTTCCTCCTATCTTTGATAATCTTTCCACATTCTCAATCCAAACTATCACATCTCACCCTCTTGCTTCACTTTCTGTCTTTTCTTTTCTTGAGCACCTTCTTCCTACCCACATTACCCACATCATTTTTAGTTCCTATATTTTTCTGACCACCACTCTCTTAATACCAATTTCTTCTCCCTTCCTCTTCGGTATTCCTTTACCCCCCTCTCTCCATTTGTATTACCCCCTCCCCTCCCCCATCCTAATTTCCTTCCTTTGCCCCTCTCCACTTCTACCCCATCTACAACTCCCTCCTTCCCCTGCACCTTTCTCTCCTTCTCCTCCATCTCTATCCTTCTCTATCTCTCCTCCGTTCAATCTCTCTGCCCTGTCAGCCTCCCTTCACACCCATCTCTTGATATCAACTCTGTTTACAAGCTGTGTGACATGCCCCAGTCCACTAGCATCAGAGGGTCTTGAGGCAGTATTAAGTGTCCGTGTTGACATTTTGTTTCACGGTACACTTGTACCTCTACATATGAAGATCTCATTCCCAAAAGGTCACAAGTCAATGTCCCACTGAACTTAGTTATTAGTATGAGCATATTAGTCAAGCCTAAAGCTTTCCTTCTGAATAAAAGTTTTAATCAAAAGCAGTCAAACAATATGACATATTTCACATTTTTATATCGGTTCCTTGCAGGGCCCTAGGCAAATTTTGCATAAAACAGCATGTTTTCTGCCACTTTTGTGGGTTTTGTGCAAAAACGCATCAATAACACAAAAAGACTTAACCCTATCTGTGCCAGAGAAAATGGTACTACCTACGATTTACTGTGTAACAGTCATACACAAATTTAACATTGGCAGATAAGGAATCCAACTGGACTTGGCACCTTTTGGAAATGAGATGGTCGCATCATCACCAATGGAAAATAGTTCATAGCCTTTGTTGACGGATGGCTGACATGCCTGTTTGTGTTCACACCAAATGTTTTCATATCTCTTCATATTTATTTTGACCTCTGGATCCACCCCTCTCATGCATAAGTTAACAATAACAATTTCATAATCCTGCATGCTTTTCATCTTCGGCATAATGACTTCTACATGTATATGTATGTATGTTAGGACAAATGTTTGTAACATGATACATGATAAAATGATACTTCACAGTTCTGTTCCCAATAAAAGTAAAAAAGTGGACTATCAGCAAGCTAGTACCAGAGAAGGCAGAAGAAAGCTCGTAGTTCTTGCTTCTTTTTTGTCTTACTTTCCCAAACATGTGGTAGCTTGTGTAGATATTGTGGAATGATATTACCATATAAGGCATGGGAAGATACTGCGCTGGGACATTTCCGTTTGATAGCAAATGCATACATTTGTTCTTGCTGTTGGCGTTTCTCATCTCCCATTCTACCCCTCTCAGTACCAAGTCATGAATAAACCATTAACTTATAGCACAGTCAATGTACCCATAGTAATGAGTGGGTTAACAAGTTTGTTTCTGCATGTATGTGAGATGCGTGAGTGGTCATCGCATTGCATACAGCAGTCAGTCGAGACCCCAATGCGGTGTGATGAATGAGTAGGATCCGATCACCATCCGTTAGCTAGGGCACGCTGCGAGGCATGGATGAGCAGAGTGAGGAAGGGTTGCCATGGCAATGACACGCCATCAAACATGACGGATTGCTGTTTTTTTGTCTGCTGCTGCTGCTGCCTCGTCACTTTTTGGTCGCGAGCTGGCCGGGCCGCAATGCAGTCGCTCGAGTCTGTAGGGAGCAGGATGCGGTGTGACGTCAGCTGAGTAATGATGTTAGCTCTGACGAGCTTTAAATGACGGATGTTTGTCAGCGCAGATGGTAACGTCGGCTCTTCAGATGGCTCTAGGACGGGGCGCAGAGTATCCATTTTGATGGATGTTTGCATTCCATTACATGCTATGGGAATATAATGACTCTATTTAAAGGAAATCCTCAGCTTTTGGCTGTGATTTCCCCAAACCTATTAGGATTTGAGTGCACTACTTCAACTTTGAATGCAGACGTTGGCTAACTTAATCATATGGCTTTCCAAACCAAACATATCAATCTTGATCAACTCTCCATCTATTCAGTATTTGTATACACATTCTTTTTTTACCTGTGCACAAATACAAACAGACAGATATCAATGTCTTTTGGGTTAATTATTTGCTTCAAAATTGAAATGTAGCAGATCATGTGTTTTTATTTTGATGTTGATTGATGTCAGATTTTATAGTTATTGCTTAACACCTAAGATCCAGTACCTTCAAGAAGTGAAAGTTATCGTTGTATTAGCCCTCATGTATAGTTGAGAGGACTGGTGAAACAATCAGTCACACTCATTAGCATTTGGTAATATCTTGAGTGGAAGAATGAAAGAGTGCATGACATTAGGCGACACTTGGCTCTGTCACTACAGCAATTTAGAGACGATCAAGTTTATTTTCCAGCTGCCTTTAGGAGTAACAGCATGCTATAATAACATGCTTGATTAACCCAGTCACTGTGGGTATGAATTTACTGCTTGGTCACATTCTACATATTTATTTTTATATTTATTTATTAGGTTCTCTATTCACACAGTATCCCCTTCAGTGGTTCAGACACTGTTCTACCAGGAGATCGTGAATACCATTTGCAATGAAACAAATGATATTTAGATAAATTATCATAAAGAATATTACATTATGCATATTTTAAAAAGTTAATCACAATCTGTGATCTAATAGAAGAAAGTATTGATTATACACACATGCAAACTGCTCTCTCTTTCTTGCTTCGGTTCATTGTTCCTTATGCTTTCCATTCTCTTCCCTCTGATCTATCAAACAAAGACTTGACAGAAAATCCATAAATTCTAATATCTTCATTCTGACCCCATTTTCAGTTCCCGTAAGTGATGCATATATTGAATTCATTCACCTTTTTTTCACTTGTATGTTACGTGATAAGGAGTACATGTGGCTGTAGATTTAATAGACTCGGCCAGAAAGCCTGAAAGCTTGCAGTGAATGAAGATAATGTTACAATCCTAGCCTCTGCAATATATATTACATCTCAGGGATTGCATGGTCCCTGAAACTGAATGTTAGATTCCTGAATGTGGCAGACTGCGTCAGAGATTGTATTATCCATCTTCCTCCTCTCCTAGTCTGTATCTCTATCTGTTTCTATGTCTATCTATCTCTCTCTCTCTCTCTATCTATCTATCTATCTATCTATCTATCTATCTATCTATCTACCTATCTATCTATCTTTCTCTCCATCAGTGTATGTGTCTGTATCTCTATCTTCCTGTCTATGTCTCTTTTCCTGTCTGTCTTTTTTTTTACCCGTCTCTCTGTATGTTTTTTTTTATTGGTATGTGCTTTCATCTGTTGTTCTGCCTGTCCAGCATTTTGTTATACTGTCTTTATCTCTGTGTCTATGTGTTGCTCTTTTTCTCTCTTTCTTTTCTTGACTTAATTTCTTTCTCTGTTGTTTAATTTCCATAGTTTTCCCACTAGTTCACATCAGCTATGATTATGGATGGTGAAAATGAGGCTATGAGGGAGAGGAGGTGAAAGGAAATGAGGATTTAGAGAACAGAAAAACTGGAAAGAAGGAAGGAAAAGAGCAGGGGAAAAAATTATAGCAAAATGGGAAAAGATTTCATTGAGAATCTTGATAAAACAACATATTATTGATAGAAGAATGATGTTGCATAGAAATGTGGATGGAAGGAAGTAGAGGGGAGAATATAGAGAGAGAAAGAGGGGGAGGGGTGAGACCATGATCAGGATGTAAAGAAAAGAGAACTGAGGTAGAGGGCAACAGCTCAGCTGCTTGAGAAGTTGACATTCAGCTTGCTTGTGGGGAGGTGATATTCGGTGGCTAAACTCTAATCTGTTTGCATTGGTTACGGGTCGTACCATTATGCCCCACATGTCCCGGACCTGTCTCCTAAGCCCTGTTTGTAGTGAAAGCATTCTCGAAAGGTGGCTCATAACATCCCCCAGGTTTCAAGGGGGGCATGTTGATGTTTTAAGAAGCCTGGCAAAATATCTTCAGATGCCTGTGCTGAGATTAGTGATTGATCGCACTGGTCCACTCATTGGAGCTGAACCATTGTCAATAGAGAACACTGGAATCACATTCTGTTTTGTTGTCTAACTTGACAAATAAATTTAAGAGGTTTTTAATGTTAAGCATTAATTGCTTGTGCGATTATTCAATGGAATTCTTGAAACGCAGTTGTAAATTCTAAGTTTGACGCTGCATGATTGTTTCAACACTATAGGCTTGTGATAAAGGAGTAGTTCCATTACCCGACGTGTTGACCATTAACCCAATTCGTGCTCTGTGCATAGAAAAGTTCACCTTTGTTGGGGAGAATCCTTATACAGAATCCTTTTACAGAATCCTGCAGAATTCTTTTACGGAGAGCGTGCAACCAATAAGAAGAATGTGTCATTCTTAATCCACCTTAATCCACTCAGGGTTGGATAAGTAGAGGGTTATGTGGAACCCTGTGTTTAGAGATAATCATCCTGCAGTCATTCCTTAAGATTTCTCGATGTTCTGTGTGTTTGGAATTAGTTTTTTATCACCTTTCCATGATTACATCAAAATACTCTTGGCAATGAGGGAGTTGATTACCAAATAGAGAATTAACCCTTTGGGTACCAGTTGAAATGCTGATGTATGGGATTCATGTGCATTACTGGTTGCAGAATGCATACTTGGAGCATAAGAACCAAAGAGGAATGATACATTATTATATCATCATCATCATCATCATCATCATCATCATCATCATTATCATCATCATCATCATCATTATCATCATCATCATCATCATCATCATCATCATCATCATCATCATCATCAGGCATTGTTCAACCATTGTTGGATGAAGCCCTCCTCAGTCAGTTTCCATTTGCTTCTATTTGCTGTCATTCTGTTCCATGTTACTGTATTTGTGTATGATGGTATTTTGTCTCTCCACCTTCTCTTGTTGTTGTTATATTGTTATATTGTTAAATAAAAGCAGAAAGATCAGAGAACAGATTGGCAATATTTTGAGAAAATCAGACATATAAGGAAGTTGCGATGTTCAAAAGTTATGATCAAAAAAGAAAATTCCAGGCATAGGTTTACTCTTGATGTGTCTTGTGTGCATTTGTTTTCACCAGCAATACACACAAATCCCATAGAGCCGTGTTTTGTCTCGCACTGTAGTGGTTAAAAAGTGCTCCTATGTTGTTCTAAATACTCCATCCTCTGATGGAACCTATATGTGTGAGAGGACTGCTTGTGCACGAAGAGGCACAGGCAGAAAGGAAATACCAAAGTTACAGAAAAGGCAGCATAAAATTGAATTGTGGTGACAGGCCAATCGATGCATGGCCTGGGAAAAGGGCCAGAATCGCAGGGACGTGCACGCCTTTCTCCTGAATGTTGTGCAGTCGCAACGTCATTATGTGGGATGAACGGGAACGAGGGATGACGTCATGCGCAGGGGCTCAAGTGGCGTGGTATATGTTTTCCAGCGGATTGGTGGGACGACGACGATGGCGGAATGTAGTGGAGGGCCCATCAGTAAGGTGTCCGATGAATCTTGATTCGCATCCTCTCTCCGTCTCTCTGCCAGTGTATCTGTATCTCCTCTCTCTCTCTGTCTTGCTCTTCAAGATTATCTGGACTTCTATTGTATCTCTTCTCTCTTTCTCTGTCTCTCTGCCTCTCTTTGTAAGATTATCTATACCTCCTTATCTCTCTCTCTTTTTCTACCTTTCTCTTTTTTGCTCTTTCTCTCTCTCAGTCTCTCTGCCTCTCTCTACAAGATTATATAAATCTCCTCTCTTTCTCTCTGCCTCCATCTGCCAGACTAAATGTATCCTCTCTGTCCATCTCTCTACCTTCCTCTGTTTCTCTGTTTCTCTGTCTCTCTGTCTCTCTGTATCTATGTCTCTCTGCCAGTTTATCTCCATCTTTTCTCTCTCTCCTTTGTATTCATATCTCTCTTTGGCTCATTATTTCTCTGTTTCTTCATCTCTCTATCTGTCTTTCTTTGTTTCAATATCTCATTTTATATGTCTCTTTTCCTTTCTATGATTTTCTCTCAACTTTTTCTTGCTCTTCTTTCTCTTGTCTTTCTCTTTCATTCTCTTTCTCTCCTTCCCCTATCTCTCTCATCTCTCTCTCTCTCTCTCTCTCTCTCTCTCTCCCTCTCTCCCTCTCTCCCTCTCTCCCTCTCTCTCCAGCAGGCACCACTTTACTAGTGTCCTCAGGAAGAGGGGGTAGCATTACAGGGCCGGCTTTATGCAGTGTGACTTTTGAATTTTGTGAAGTAGATTGTGCGCCTTTGGAGTGGGCTCGGAGTGTGAGGGCAGCATGACATTAGGTAGTATGAATTCTTAATTCAGTGGAAGAGATGGAATGCTTTTAAAGAGGGTTAGCAAAACAAGAGGAAGGATGGGCATAATGCAGCGTGACATTCTAACCCTCTCATTACCAAGCCAGGAAATGTGTTATTCAATTTCAATTTATTCATATTTCTGTTCAATACATGTAAAATAAAAGCAATAATACATCAGCATAGTCAGTCTTTGACATAAACAAAACTAGTATAATGATGCAAAATATTACATAATGGTCAATATCAAACATACAGTGGATATAGGTAAAGAAATATGAATGGGGCCTATTTAAAGCAAGCTTGTAAATCGTATAGACCCCAAAATAATGTGGATTAAAAGAACACTTCGGAGTACGGATAAACAAATTGACCAAAGAAATGAACAAAAGAAATCATAAACAACTCAAGAAACAGCATGAAAACAAATCGAGAACAAAAATCAAAAATCAAAAGGCGTACGATTAATTCAGCAATACAACAGAAAGGTGTGCGAGCGAGGAATAGACAAACAAAACCAAACAAATCAGGAGAAGTCAGGATGAAATACGATAATGCTCAAGCTTCTACGAAGGCAATTCGACTGTTGACTCAGTATTGAATATGTATGGATAAGTATAAATATGTACACGAAGACATCATTCATAAGATGGATTCATTATAATATATGCAAATCACATTACATGTACATTCCGGCAAGGACGCCTAACCATGCCACGTGGCCGAGCACCCGCCGAGCTCAAGGAAATTGGCTAGTAATTCTAAAGAGTATCAGTTTTTTTTTTTTTTTCCAAGAGCTCGGCAGGTTGCTCGGACCAAGGTGCCGGGCAGCGTCCCTGTCGGAGCGTGAGTGGTGAACAAAAAAAGAGTAAAGGCTAAAAGAAATTATTGCGTGGTATATGAACATAACAAATGTTTCTTTAAATTGCATTTGAATGAAGATATTTTTATGCAACGAGTAAGTTCGTGGGGAAGGTTATTCCAAAACATTGGCCCTGTAAACATGATTGTTTTCTTTGCAAAAATTGTTCGAGTACGTGGAAGGTGAAAAGCGTCGCGCTGTCGAGTTGGATAATTATGAATAGCATCGTTTCTTGTAAACATGTGCGAGAAAACATCTGGAAGTTCCCCATTCGAAAATTTGAACATAAATATACCGACATTGTAGTAAAATAAGTCTATTATTTTCAAGATTTTATTGCTTGCAAAAAGGTCATTTGTGTGGGACAAATAGCCAGCGTTATTTACAATTCTAATAGCACGTTTTTGAATAAGAAAAAGAGAGTCCAGTAAGAATTTTGAAGCATTCCCCCATGCAAGAATCCCATAGTTAAGATATGGCGAAATTAAAGTTGAGAATATGTTTTGTAAAATGCGGCTAGGAAAAAAGTGTTTGAGTTTATTGAGAATTCCGGTGTTTCTGGACAAAATTTTACTAAGATAATTAATGTGGGTTTTCCAAGATAAGTCATTATCAATATGTAAGCCTAAAAATTTAGTACTATCGACCTGTTGAAGATTGGTGTCGCTAATTTTAAGAGGAGTGGGGAGGGCATTCAAAGAATTACTAAAGATCATGTAGTTGGTTTTTTCAATATTAAGAGATAATTTGTTTGCGTGGATCCAAGTCTGGACTAGTCGTAATTCATTATTCATTGTATCAGCAAGTAAGATGGGATTGTTATGTGAAAAAAATAAATTTGTGTCGTCGGCAAAACAAATAAAAGAGAGTACCTGGGAAGATTTTTGAATGTCATTAATATATAAAATAAATAAAAGTGGGCCCAACAGGGAACCTTGGGGGACACCACACGAAATCAATTTTAGTTGAGAGTCATGACTATTGATGCTTACGTACTGTTTCCTATTCTTTAGATAATCCCTAAACCATTCAAGAGCCCCCCCACGGATTCCATAGTGACTTAATTTGTAAAGTAAAATTTCATGGTCTATCGTGTCGAATGCCTTCGAAAAATCAAGGAAAACACCAATGGTATGAGAAGCATCATCTATAGCATGGGCTACCTTGTCAATAAAACTGAGTAATGCATGGGTAGTACTATGTTTTTCTCTGAAACCAAACTGGGAGTTAGTGAAAACCTGGCAATTCAAAAGAAACCTAAGAGTGCGTTTGTAAACAAGTCTTTCAAGAATTTTAGAAAATGATGTTAAAAGGGAGATAGGACGATAATTATTTACGAAATCTTTTTGACCTTTTTTAAAAATGGGGACAACTCTTGCAATTTTCATCTTGTCTGGAACTTTCCCACTTGATAAAGATTGGTTAAAAATATATGTTAAAGGAGAATTAATTTCTTGAATTATGCTCTTTAAGAGAAGATTTGTGATTCCATCGTAACCAGGACTTTTTTTGTTTTTCAAATTAGAGACAATTGTTTTTACCTCATCCTCAACAATTGGTACAAAAAAGAAAGATTGCGTGTTACGTTCTCCTAAAAATGAATGAAACTCTTTATCAGTAACAGGGATTTTTTCGGCAAGACTAGGCCCAATATTGACAAAAAAATCATTGAAAGCGCCAGCTATTTCAGAAGGGTTGTCTGTATGGATACCGTCTTTTTCTATAACGTTAGGTGGATTGTTTACGGTGTTGGATTTCAGCGCTTGGTTAATCACCTTCCACGTACTCTTAACATCATATTTGCAGTTATCAAATTGCTTTGCAAAATACATTTGTTTAGCTAAACGGAGTGAGGCTGATAAAACATTGCGGTAACGAGAATATCGAGATTTATTAGTAGCATTGGGATATTTTCTGTATTTATGAAAGAGTCTGTTTTTTTTATTAATAGACCTGAGGAGTGATTTTGAAATCCACGGTTTTCGAGGTATTTTTTTATAATTTGAACGAGATGGTCTTTGTAATGGCATGATCGTGTTGAGATGGGTTATTAAAATATCAAGAAATTTTTCGTAAGCAGAATCAACGTCATTTTGATTATAAACAATGGACCAGTCGACAGTTCTCAAGCTCTCCTTAAGTCTATTAAGGTTCGACTCAGACATTATACGAAAACCGGGGTTGCGGGGACCGTTAGAGGTCATTGGTTGGATATTTGAAATAAGTACATAGATCGGAAAATGATCGGTTATATCTGAAACTATTATACCGGGTTTAACATCAGAGAACAGGTTGTTTACAAAAATATTATCAATTAAAGTGGATGACGTATCAGATATTCGAGTGGGTTTCTTTATAAGCGGGATGAAAGATTTGGACAGCATTAAATTAAGGAACTCTTGACAATTATGATTATTATTACAATTTAACAAATCTAAATTAAAATCGCCCATGATGAAGCATGTTTTGTTATTTAGACAGTTTCTGGAAAGGATCCCGTGTAGAACTTCAATAAATTCAATAGGATTGGAAGTGGGAGGTCTGTATATTTCCCCAACAATAATTTTACCTTTGTTTGGAGTGTTTACCTCGATGAAAATACTTTCAATAACATCAGACATAAAACAACATTCTTTTACAAGCTGATAATTCAAGTTCTCTGTGATATAAAAACCAACTCCGCCACCTTTCTTACCAACTCGGTTGTTTGTTATCAAATGAAAACCATTAATATTAAATAGAGAAGAAGGTGATGTGTCTTTTAGCCATGTTTCGCTAAGACCTATGACACTGTATGTAAATTTCAATTCGTCTGCAAATAAAAGAAGTTGATCAAAATTTTTGCTGAGGCTCCTGATGTTGAAATGTGAGAGAAACAATTGGTTTGGGTCTGAATGAGATAGTGACGTGACAACCTCTTCCAAATTATAATTTGAGGTAGGATTATTTGGAATATCATTAGGATCAAAATCAATATTCAGTTCAGGGATTTTAGAATTTAGAAAGAAACTCATGTCAGGATTGTCACCGTCTTCACTACTTGAGACATTTACAGGCGGTTGGTTGTCGGAAGCATGATTATGCATATCGTTCACAAAAGACAAGTTGATTGGATCATCCATTAACATGCAAGAAAATTGATTGATATGTGAATAGTAGCTCCAGAAGGACCAGCCGCGAAGCAGCGGGCCCTCTCAGGGATGTTACACATGCGTTACTATTGCACTTATACAACTGGATCAAATATTCAAACGAAAGATAAATAGTTCTTCTGCCTAACAATAACAAAAATGCATATAATGACACACTGGCAAGGAACAGGCAGAGAACAAACAATGAATGCCAATATATCTTGTTTGAATGGAACGAATCAAGTAAATAGCTGGGTATTACCTTCATTAGGCACATAGGTAACAATAAAACACTTTGGATAATTGAAAACAGGTGAATAGGGGACACGTTATGCAAGCATAAGAGCAGAAACTTGAGCACCATTGTATGGAGTTCTGCCGTAAAAGCAACAGGTGAACAATGTATAATTAATGAAAACTTGAGCTTGAAGCTTAATAGCGGAAAAGTACCAGTGATAAATGTATTACCTTCATTACCAGAGCATCGACTATTGACCAAAGATTCACATAACTTACAGAGAGATATGCTCCTTGCGATTAAGGAATGCAACTGTGAAGTTTTACATAAGAATATACACACACTGTTGGTTTGTCTTGATGCAAGACTTAGACTTAATTTGAAATTCAGAATAGAAAACGCCATTTGTTCAACAACACAGGAAATCAACATACATGTACGCTCGTCACAGGATGAATGTAAAAAAATAGACAAAAACAGCACTGGCTCATTCTTTGAGCACAGATACGTTAGCAATATAAGAATCAAATCAAATAGCATAGATCTACAACTTTCAACGGTCACCCCACCCGTCCCTCCCACCCACCCTATTACAGCGACAAGGAGTAATATGTCTGCATAATTATGTCTTGACAACACACTTGAACTGGCACAGTTTCGGAAAGATAATGGCTGGCATTCCCGAAAGCCGGACAACCTAAGGCACCAACAACAACCCCAGAACGCCAGCGATCTGCCTAATGGAATACCATAAACTACAGGTGTCAAGACATAGGTGTGCTAGTACCCACAATATAGAGACTGAAGATTATACTGTGCATGTCATATACCAAAAATATGAAATTCTATTTACTAAGTGCCCTGTCAGGCGGAGTCAGGCTGTCACCCATGCAAGCATGGGGCTCTTTGCTATGCGTGGAAATCCTTTATCATTAACTTTCAATGAGAATGTAACGCAGCGTACAAAAGAGACAATACGAATTTAGGTCTGGTTACAAACAGTTGCAACCAGCAATCATAATTGTGGGTAGACAAAATTAATAGTCGTTCACATTTGAAATTTAAATGCAAGTGTTATAAAATGGGTTCAATTGAAAAGATACACACTGATAAGTAGGTATCAACTGTCAATAGTCTTACCGAGAAGGAGAAGTCCGTAAATCATGTAATAACATGAAAGGTACGCTCATGAGTCTTCAATCGCGAAACAGAGTCCAGGAAGCACCACCTTTTTCCTTCCAATACAGAAGCACTTTGGTTCCTGAAACAGTGATTTTCGTTGAAAGGTTTTTTTCTTTGCGAAGGTCATATGCAGTTTTAGCTAGTTTACCGCGTTGCGCTTTCATGTCTGGGGGTAGGTCAGTGCGGACTGTGATCCTCCGGGGTTGTTGGCTTGCGGTGGTATCAGAGGCACGGGGTTGGTTCGGGCGTTGGCGCTGGCGCTCCTCGAATGCGGAGAGTACTCTATTCCTGTCTCGCATGTACACGAATTTCGCTATGATGGCGGGAGGGGTAGGGTTTGGGCAGGACGGACCTCCGTCGGCCTGGCTTGTTGAGGCAGCACCCCCAACAGCGCTGTCGCGTCGGGGCAGGCGATGGAAGTTATTGATTTAATACACGTCATGCACCTATGGTACTGAGAGTGTTCATTCTATGAAGTAGATTTATGGGCCCATGTAGAGAGGAGACAGGGTTGTGTGGATATATTGTGATATAAATTTGTGTGAATAATTCATTTAATCGGTCAGTTTCGCCACATTTAACAGAAAAGGAGACGGCAAGGGCATTACGGAGTGTGACTTTTTGATTCTATGTTCAAAGTAGATTGGGTGCATCAAGAGAGGTTGTGTGCGTTGGTATGACTTGATGTCATATCATGTGAATAATTAATTCAATGGGTGAGATATGACACAGTTGAATAAAACAGGGAGTAGTTGTGAAATGATAGGTCCCGTTCTCCATGATTTCAAGAGGGCTAAGAGGATAGGCATTGTATAGTGTGACTTTTTAAGTTTTGAGGTAGATGGGGTACATGCAGAGAGGAGACAGGTCATGTGGATATAGTATGATATCATTTTGTGTCAATAAATCATTAAGTGAACTTGATAGGACACAAATATTTAGATAGGAAGGTATTTAGCTAGAAAGGACATATTTAACCCTTTGGCTGCCAGACAAACTGCTGGTCTATGGATTGTGTGTATTACTTGTGTGGAAAGGCACTGATGGCATGTGAAGAGTTCATCCTTTGAGTGCCAGCTGAAATGCTGCCTTCTGTGTATTTACCCTTCCCATACCAAAGAGAATACATGCCTGAGAGAATTTATATTGCACTCATGCTATGTTTTCTATTTTATGAAATCATCTTGTAGACAGCTGTAGAAATCTCAGACCACAATATATTTTATTTTTTGATATGTAATCACAGTCATATAGTTGCTTTTAAGAAGGAAAATGAAGATTATCATGTTAATTTTCCATACCTTTGGCCTTTACGTCGCCTATGGGTAACCTATACCTTACATGCTATGCTTCTTAGGTTTCCCTCCATACTAATTTGTACAATTCATTTTGTGTACCAGTTCAAGATGAAGTGTCCTGATATATTTGTTCATACCTTGTTAATTCCATGTATTCAGTTGTATATTATTGTTGAAGATTATTATGGGAAAATAAATAAAAAATCCAGCAAATGAAAATACTGCTCTATGGGATTTGTGTGTATTCATGGTGTAAAAAAAATGCATGCATGGCACACAGAGAGTTAATGGTGAAATAATCCACCAGATTCAGAGAATGTCTTGAAATGTTGACACGACTCCTCAACATGATCTTGCAATCCAATGAGAACGGGCTGCTTGGATCTATCATCACACCACCTCATACTCTATAGCACCTTAAGGTGCTAACATATAGCAGGGAGAAGGTGCACGCAGTGGGAGTTTTGACATATTATGAAGGAGACTGGATTCATTCAGCTTCACATGGTGACAAGATGTTATAATATTTGACATCAGAATTCCATCATGTAAATATGATTGGATGTATGGATAAATGGAGGGCACCTGTCATATAATGGTATGACATGTGATTTGTGTGATTGTGCTGAGTTAGATGGTATGGATTTAAGACGGGAAGAAAATGGGAAGGGTGATGTAGCTTTACATTGAGACGTGTGTTTAGCAACTCATAGTGTGTGCTGTACATTACTGGGCAATCATGAAACAAGAACTGTAAGGTCATACAATGATGGAGTAGAATATAAGTCCTTTTTAGACTATCAGTACAAAACAAAGGAGTCATACAAACATTTAGAGTGACAGTGCATACATTATGTTTAGTATTTGAAGTGGAGGTTGGGTATTTTACAATTTATATGTGAGGTGTGTGGGTGTATATTTGGGTTTGTGGGTGTTTAGAAGTATATGTATGTTTACAGAGAGCTTATTCAGCTGATAAACATTGTACTCTCTAAGAGTCCAGCAGCTGATACAATAAGCAATATTGGTGATTCATTTTTAGTAAGAACTTTGAGATGTTACTGGTAGTAGACAGTGAACGATTCTTAACCCGTTGCTCACGATTAGATTTTCTGGCTTTGTGAACCCTGGTCCAGTTAGGATGTCATGTATTGTCCCAACACCATATTGTATGGGAATCATGCTCCTTAGTATCAAAGCCAGCTTGCATAGATGCAGATTCAGTAAAGTATGGGTTAATATGCACTGTCTGATTAGGAAACATATAACAAAATATATCTCCAAGTGTGTAGCATCATAGTATACTTTTCACTGCCTTTGTGTTTTCAATTCAGCGTGTTGCAAGCTCCCCAGCAGAGGGCATGAATTATGGAAAGCCCCCATACCCCCTTATCCCTTTCCCTCCAACCATTTGTATTAGAAACCATAGTATTAGTAAGGATTATAAAAGTATATTGTAAATATATTGTGATTATCCTAAAGTGACTAAGTTTATTCAACATCTCACAATGTCCCCTGTGTCAGTTTATAATCCTGTCAACCATCACACCCCCCCCCCTTCCCCCACCTTATAATCCAAATCAATAGGAGCTGTTCAACCATGCCTGTCCCAGATAAGATACTGCTCAATGGGATTTGTGTGCATAATTGATGACAAAATGCATTCCCATTACCTGGCACACAATGACTGAAGTATTGTAAATACAATTCTCCTTCTTATTTAGACTGCAATTCAAAGCCTGACCCATAGCCCAATATGTAACACATTGGCCTTAATTGTAGTTCTATATTGGCAGTGAGGACTGCATGTCAGGACTATGAATATATAATGTAACCCTTTTGTGGCCCCTGATGGTCCAATCCCTCCCTTCAGCATGTTGCTCTGTATCCATCTTATGTATTCTTTTTGTGCCTTTTCAAAACACTGCCATCTTCATCCTAAATATCCTCCCCTTAGCCAAACACTCCTCCAGATCATGTATCTCTTTGGAGTATATTTAAACTTATCTAAGAGATACACTTTATTCCTGTAAGCGCCCCCCCCCCCAGCCCATTTCCAATATCAGTAACAGTTTTCTACACGATAAATATAACTCACCTCCTGCCTCCTCAGAATCTTGTCCTTACTGCACTATGTTGCTGATTCGAACAGATACAATTTGAGCCCCGTTGACCCCCCCCCCCCCCCCGTTTAAAGTATAAGATAAGTGCCCCCTCCCCACACACACTACCTGTATGCCAAAAACACTGAGTATTTACACTGTAAATACAATCCTCTGCCTGCCTCCTTATAATCCTGTCCCTCACTGCAGTTATCTTGCTTCAAACATAGATTTTTAGCAACCCTGACCCCCTCCCCTCAAATTGCCCCACTCCCCAAAAACACAAGTTATATGAAACAGGAGTGTGTATTTACACTGTAAATATAACCCTCAGCCTGCCCCCTCGAAATCCTGTCCCTTACTACACTCAATTAGATACAATAGTTTGAGCTCCTCTGAATCTGCCCCCCCCCCTTTGACTTCCTTCTCTTACTGCCCCCCCTCCCCCACACCCGAACATAATAGCCATATACAAGAAGGACTATATATTTACACTATAAATATAACCCTCTGCCTGTCCCCTGTTAATTTTGTCCATCACTGCAGTAACGATGCTTCAAACAGATACATCTTGAGCCCCCCCCCCTCCCCCTGATACTCTTCTCTAACCACCCCCCTCTCCATCACAGGAAAGACGTGTCTCCAAGAAAGACTATGTATTGACAATGTAAATACAACCCTCTGCCTGTTAATGTTGTCTATCACTGCAGTTATGATGCTTCAAGCAGATACATGTTGACCCCCCCCCTTGATACCCTTCTCTAACCCCCCCCCCCCCTTCATCATAGGAAAGACAAGAAGGCCTATGTATTGACACTGTAAATATAACCCTCTGCCTGCCCCCTCAAAATCCTGTCTCTCCATGCTCCATGGCAGCAAGGACACCGAAGCCTACGATTACAAAATGAATAATTCCATCTCTCTGCTCTCCCAAGACACTATGGACACTACGAAGGGGTTCAAGTATAGACAAATAGCACGCTGACATTTATGCTCATTGGGTAGGCTGCTTGTACAGACGGCCATGCTACAGAGCTACAACCTAATTCATCTGTCGTATGTCACCGCGGCTAACTGCGCACATGTTTCGGGGGTCCGCAGCAGTGCAGCTAGTGGCTGGCTGGCTGCTTCGGCCCGCTCTAGCTCGGCGGCTCTAGCTGCCGGCCGAGCGTGTGAAATTATAACGCAGCACAGGCGTGTGATTGGATAGGGCAATAGTCTTGGGTGATTCAGACCTACTTCTTCTATTTCAACTAATACTACTCTTTCTACTACTACTCCTACTAGTTTATCTACTACTACTACAACAACTACTACTACTGCTACTACTACTACTACTACTACTACTACTACTACTACTACTACTACTACTACTACTACTTCTACTACTACTTCTACTACTACTACTACTACTACTACTACTACTACTACTACTACTACTACTACTACTACTGTTGCTACTGCTACTACTGTATTTGTACTTTTACTACTTCTGTTACTACTTTTACTTTTTCTATGACTACTACTTCTTCTTGTCTTCTACTTTTACCACTTCTACTTCTAATACATCTGTTACTTCTATGATTTCTTCTACTACTCCCATTACTCCTGCTATTACTTCTACTACTTCTTCCACTACTAATACTACCTCTATTACTGCTGCTACTAATAATAATTATACTTTTTCTGTTACTTCTACTACTTCTGAAAACACGAGTACTAATCCATATGTGCATGTATGCATCCTTGAGAAATTATCTTTGATTGAGTTGGGGGTGTAGGCTTGCTAAGATTAAAAATCAATATGTTCAAGTTCATATGTCGTTCAGCACAGCTGCATGCTTCATACATTGTGTATAGCCTACTGTGTACACTGCAAGACACACAATCTAATTACTGACCTGGGTATCCATTCAGTCACCATGCTAGTACACACTCTGTAGCATACACTCTACATATCTACCAAAGGATATTTCTTATTCTCTCAAGGCTTAGGCTTTTCAAAAAAGATATCCTGTTACCGTTACCTAGTACATTTTGTTTCTATCTGACAATTTGTTGAATGAATATCACATCTAATTTAATTGAAGTGGGATGTCATTTCTCCTTAGAATGAACTGTTAATGTGCATCAATAATAGTTTTGTTACTTAGCCATTTATTATTTTATGTATACATATTTTTTAGTCCCAGAACTACCGCTCTGTGTATGATATTGAAAGTGAACAAACCAAATTTGATTCAATCAAATTAAACTTTATAAACTTGATGCCATTTTCCATAAGTATATATTAGCAAGTTGTCCACAGTTGCAATCATTTGGAAAATTTAAATTTAAACATTGCTATGGCAATAAGAGCCATGTCTTTGCATTATGCTTGATCGCAACTAGACTTGCAATTCAAATCAGTCATAACTCTGTACATCAGAGATAGGGGATTGGATCTGCGATCGATTCAGATCAATGGCAGCTATCTATGAGGCGGGGCCATGATGTGATACATTAATACAAATGCACATCAACCAGAGAGAAATGCAGTGTTTAAGTGTCTGGTTGTGTGGTCCTTGAAGACGGAGTGGTGCTTGGTATAAGGGGCTTTTTAGTGAGAGAACAAGCATGGCTAAGTGCGGCAACCGCTCACACTTGAGCACCGCTCCTGCCAATCCTTTCCTCTGTTCTGCCTGTACATGAACAGAATTTGTAAACAGAATTAAACGTTTTCCCAGGAATACATGGAGAAGTTGTATTCATAATTTGTCACCTTAAAAGAAGGTTGTCTTCAAAATAAGCAGAAAAGACAGAGAACAGAATTTCTAAACAGAATTGTATGTGGACTGTATGTTTATTTTGATTTTGATTTCGATACTTACTTTATCATATCACAAATTATATAAATCATGATCATTTTACAATTGGTATCATAACCATTTTTACAATTGGTATCATAAAATTATGATACAGTTGAGTATTTTTAGGATTATGACATTTTGATTTGTGTAATGCTTAGAAGGAGTGCATCAAAGCTGGAACTAGACGGTCATGATTAATACGATATTAGGCAGTAGGATGTGTGAACTATGCACACTATGTCGTTACATGTTGTTTTGTTGAATGGTGACCTTGGGAACAGGTTATTATATTAATCTAATCTTGTTAGTAAATACCACCTCAGTGGGAATCATTATATATGTCTGATGGGTGGAAAGAGGGGAATGGGAATGTGGATAAGAGAGAGAGAGAGAGAGAGAGAGAGAGAGAGAGAGAGAGAGAGAGAGAGAGAGAGAGAGAGAGAGAGAGAGAAGAGAGAGAGAGGGGGGAGGGAGGGAAAGAGAGAGAAAGAGAGAGAGAGAGAGAGAGAGAGAGAGAGAGAGGGAGAGAGAGAGAAAAGGGGGTGGTTGGGGGAGGGGAAAAAGGAGGAACAGAGGGTGAGAAAAACAGAAAGAAATAGAGAAATAGGTCAGAGATAGGGGGAGCTGAATGTATTTACAGCAAGAGAAAGAAAGCTTTGGAATACTTTTTGTGGTTGAACAACATATTTTTTAGATCAGAAAGTGGTGTGAATGTGTGTATGCAAGAAAGAGGGAGAGAGGGAGAGAGAAAGAAAGAAAGAAAGAATGAACAAAAGGAAGAAAGAGAGAAAGAAAGATAGATGTGGACTAAACAACTCATTGCAGAAATTAAATTATCTTCTCCAGAAAGTGATGTGTTCTGATCACATCAATGACATGCATCTCTGCACCAGTAATGATTATGAGCTGTCATTGTCTGCACTTTTCCTGACATTGCTTATGATTCATGAGAGATTGGCTGCACACTGCTTCCTAAACATACTCCTCTCATCAATGTTAGTGTAAACATAGCGCCCTCGATTGATTGCTCCCTGCACAGCTTTATTAATCAATACCAGAATCCTTTTGGCAGCTGTAAAGCCTCTCTGCCCTGCTTACTTCATGAGGTTCGAGTGGCAGAAATGGGTGAACACTTTGACATGTTTGTGTGGTAATGGACCATGACATTGATTTTAGCATTAACTGTTAAATCCTTTGTGTCCTAGTTAAACAGTTTCTCTCTACGATTTGTATGTGTGATTTGTGACCAAAAGGGCACTCATGGGATGCAAAGAGTTAAGGGCCATTTTTGCATTTGCACACCACATTAATCGTATTCAGGAGCATTTCTCAGACACAAAAAGGGTTAATATGATAAAACCTCATTGTAGAGGGAAGATAAGAAATGCATGCATTGTAGTAACCAACTAGGCTAGTAAACTTTTATGAATATGGTTCCTGGTTCATTTCATACAAGGTATTTTTAATGGGAAACAAAAGAAAAGAAAAAAGTGAGCAGGAGCCATATTCATGAAAGCTTACTAAGTCTAGTTCATTGCTAAAGTGCATTCAAAAGCATGCATTTTAGGAACTAACTAGGCTGGTATGGTTTTATGAATATGGTCCCTGGTCTTTTAACCTCACAATATCAACACTAAGACCCATACTTCCTTTGTGGTATGTGTATCACAGGCCGTGTTTATCATCTTTCCAGAATTTGAAACGCTTTTCAATACCCACTGTCAAAAGGCGTTTCCAAAGGCCTTTACGAACACGTTTCAATAAACGTTGCGTTTATCAACTCTATCGCCCAGTCGAAAACTGGCCTTGTCACTGCGCAGCTGTACTGCGCCGTTTGACCGAGGAAGATGGTCAAATGCGGCGCGTGCTTATCAAAGTAGAAAGTCGTTTAGAAACAGCTTTGCCCCCTCCCCCCCAATGCCAAAGCCGTAACCCATAACCCCTAAACCCCAATCCCAAACGCCAAACTCCCAAAAGCCAAACCTCCCCACCCCAACCTCTAAACCCCAAACCCCAAACCCAACCCCCCCCCCAAAAAAAAAAACTTCCCAAACCTACCAACCCAAAGCCCCAACCCCTAAACCCAAACCACTGATCCCCCTATTCCCCCCCCCCCCCAAAGCCCCAACCCCTAAACCCCAACCACCAATCCCCCAACCCCACCATGTACATCACTAAAATTGGAATAGAATGGAGCCTGCACTAATTATAATTTGAATCTGAAGACCGTGATTGCTCTGAAGAGGTTGTCATTGAAGAGTGTTGTGCAATCAATAGACTCGAGGTGACGTCAGGAGTAATTTACCACAGGGTCTTTCTATACCATGTCCGCCCCAACTCACTATGTACATGTAGGCTGCCGACACACTTTGCTTGGAGTGAAAGCTGTATCATTTTCCAGTAAGCCATTTTCGTAATGTATTCGTACACAACTATTCTCCCTGACTGCATACTTTATTTTACCTTCACCTGTATCTACAGTGAATCAGTTTTAATGGGTGGAATTCATTTTGAATCTGTATATTGTTGCTAGTCGAACAAACCTGAGACAAGCTTTGGGACTACACGAGGGTAATCAATTTTTTTTTCACAAAATGATGACAGTGAGTGATTGAAATTATTGACTGTTGTGACTCTGTGAACAAAATGAATGATTTTATGACAGAATCAAAGAAAGTCTACATTTAGTATGCGTATTAAGTGAAACCACCAGTGCCAATAGGGTCAATAACAACAGTGTAAAGAGTTTCTTTTAATTGTGGTGTCAGCAGGTTCCCACAACCATTTTCAATTTCACATGTACATCACACTCTATGGTTATGACAGCTTTGAATATTGCCATATGTACAAATTATATAAAAACTGCATTTATGGCTAACAAAGTTAAAAGGAAAATGTACAATTCTGAACAATGTTGTGGCAAAATAGTTGATCAAAAAGATGGTACTGGCATGCCAACAATTAAAAGGGAGGGATAGCATTGGTGAGGAATTTTCAATAGACCATTTTTGTTATATGTGCAAATGTTATGCACATCTTCTAAACAATACGTTACCAATAGAAATTAAAATAAATTAGAACTTGATTAAAATTAAAAGAGCATTCCACCCGTTGAATCTGAATGAGGTGAGTGCAATAACGCATTACTACATAGTTAAGGGGAAAGTTGCGAATACATTATGAAAACGGTCTTTTGCTAGAATGTGTCCAGACATAATCTTTGAGGTGTACATGAGAGCATGTATGCAATACAGTGGAGTATTGATGCCAGTTTTGGCAGATTTCAGGAGAAAAGTGATCGCAAAGAACTCCCCTTGGAGAGATAAAATGGAAACAGGAGTTTACTGGGTGAAGACCAAGTCACTCTAAACCATTATTGATGAGCAGTCGTGCTTTGGATGTAAGGTTGTTTAAAGATATTCAGGCTGTCACAGCTTTTACCAGAATACTGATGCGATGAAGGCATGTAACCACTTGCAACATTTTGCTTTGTGTATCACAGACTTAAAGTTGTTTTATAAGCCAATAGTGTTAACTTCCCTCATTATCATGGAGAGTCCCAAATAGAATAAAGCCGATTCTGGCTTTAAACATACCACGAGTTCAGGAAGAGACACAGTAGCCCCGCAGGCAAATTTTGCATTATTCAACTGCGAGGCGTATGCATTATGCAAGACACTTCATCCTCTTTTTCACTTATGCTGTTTAGGCGGCATTTGATTAATGGCACGAGTAATCAGTAGAGTCAATAGACAAGGAAGTCGTATCCAACTCAGGAAGTGGAATTTGTATTTATCTACATGGAATTGTTCTGTGTTCTTTTTATGAGGTCATTTCTGGACTGGACACTGTTTAAAAACATTGTGCATTATTCATAATACAGAAACGCAGCATCAAATTAGTTTTTCATTCCAACTCCATTGAGGTACAGATTAAATGAATATTCTTTGCAGAGCGCTTTAAACAAATGTAAAGGAATTTCAAGCAGTCCCAATCATGTTCTCAATTTGGAGGTCCATGTTGCAGTATTGTAGATGAGGCCCTGGCCAATTTCTTTTCTCTAAAATCTTGGCCTCGATTTTGGACCTAAATTTCATTGTATATAGACCTGAGATTTGAGGGTAAGAACATCAAACTCATTTCTATATTTTTCCTATGCCTTAGTCTCCAGTCTTTATATCACTAGGACTGAGCCATATCGCCTTTACTTTTCGTCACATCAGAATTTTATTTTAGAATCTAAGGAGAATACTTTATGTGATTAAACTTCAACTTATTTTTGAGATGATGAAGTAGGAAACAACGGCAGTGGTTGGAAGGTGTGTGTGTGTATATATGTGTGTATGTATGTGTGTGTGTGTGTGTGTGTGTGTGTGTGAGAGAGAGAGAGAGAGAGAGAGAGAGAGAGAGAGAGAGAGAGAGAGAGAGAGGGAAGTGAGGTAGAAAGAGAAAGTGGGGTATATCCATCATAGTTCTGCTCAGAAAATGTATGAGATATTAGTGTTGAATACAAGTTTGCATCTGATATGACTGTGCAGAGAGAGGTGCAGAGATTCAGAGATTGAATGAGAAGATGGGAAGGAGAGGAGGAGGCAGAGACAGAAAGAGAGGGGGGGGGGGGGACTGTAGAAGTACTAGCAGAAAGATATGAAAGAGATAGAGGAAGAGGAAGAGATAGCCATCTATGGATTCTTTGCTCTCTGAAGGAAAGGGCAGTGACATATTTATTTGGACCAAGAAGGCCATCTTCATTAGCCAAAATGGCAAAATAACCAGCTATTTACGTCTTCATCAGCTTGATCTGTCAAAATAGCTAGCCATTTAGTCTGGAAATCTTCAACACAAAACTTGGGCTAGATGGCAGAATAGCGAGCTAATTTGAGAGCTATCTTCATCACCTGAGTCTGTGACAGTGTGCATGATGTGGTAGTATGTATCTTCAACAGAGGGCAGCTTATCAGCCCGAACATAGGTGGGCAAACTAGCGCACTTTTCGCTTACATTTGGTTGAAGAACCGAACTCAACTTCGGGCTAATTCCCTTTATCAGAAAACAGCTAGCTAGGGGCATCAGGGTGATGTAGACACGCCTACTGAGTATTATTTGGTTCACTCCAGATCGATTGGATCAATCGTGGGGCTCAAATAACCCCCACACAAATACACCATGGCCAGTCTTTGGTCGTGCATTATTCTGCATTACTCAAAACCCAAACTCCACAGCAACAAGGCTACATTATATCTACTGTCCAATGAAATCATCATACAAATACAAATGTTAAGAGAAGAGTGGTCAAATGAGAATAGAGAATTTGGATATATTGAGCTATAGTCAGCTGCATCATTAATCCGTTGCTTATGGCTAGATATTCTGGCTTTGTGAACCCTTGTCCAGTAAGAATGTCAGAATTGACCCTTGAACTGCAGTTAGCAAAGAGGTGTGGTTTGATTATGTCTTACAAGTTATTTGATGTTTATTCTTAGCCTGTTGTCTATTGTTTGAACAGCAGAATGTATGAGAGTCATGCTGCTTATTTGAATGGTATTAGCACAGGTTAACCTTCTGTGTGCCAAAGTGATGCTTTTTATTCGTTACGTGTGAACAAAAAGTGCAAAAATGATCAATGGTCCATAGAGAGTTGACATCTATGAATTGTAGGTCAATAAATGTTACTAAGGGTGATCAGGAAATGTAAGTGTGTTATAAAATATTGTTTATGTTTATTTGAATGTTTTAGAGATACTAGCATATCGTTTAATATTTTGAAATTTGTTTATAGCGAAATTGTGATTGAATACAAACAAAATACCTAGGCACTGCACTGTATTTGAGCCATCCGTATGTGTGTTTTAGACCTGAAAAGGAACTATTACACTGGCTATTCCATTTACATTTGTTTTCTCTGTGACTGACCATCCTCTATCACTGCAAAGCACAATCATGTAGCAGAGACATAATGCACTGGCGCCATCTTGTGGTGAAGATGGCACACCCTTCATCACCGGTCCTGCATAGACTTGCATATATACCCATGGCTTGTTATATGAGTGTGTTCGATTACATGGTATAATTACTAAACAGATTTCAGTTATTTAATGTAACTGGCAGATTTTGTGAAATAAGGTGAAAGAAAAGAACATATTTTTATATTTCTTTTGTACATGGTGAATACTTTTTAGGTGAATAAATGTGTTTGTAAATTGTGTGCACTTTTTAGGATTCTTATATGTTAGACATGATGTGCGTCCAATGTTATTGATTGATTCTTTTGTTTTTTATGCTTTCTGTTTTATATTATAATTTTTTCGATCTATTTTTTCCCCAGACCCTTCTTCTTTTACCACCTCTTTTCCTCCCACCTCCTCCCCCAATTGTTGCCTCCCATGTTGCTTGTTTTCCTCCCTTTCTCTATCCATACTCATTCTCTTAACCATTTAGATGCGACTGTTGTATTTGGTCACAAGCAATTACACAAAAGCTATAGAGCAGCATTATCACAGGAAGAGTCACTCTATACAGAAATCAAGCCTGATATACAAGAGGTGAAGAATGTGTAAACATACATCTAAATAACTTGCCTTGCTTCTCTCAGTCCCTCATTGCATCAGTGTGCACAATAGGAATGCATTAATTTATAAATCAATATGCAAATTCGCATAGGAATGCATATCATATGCAATTATGAATGATCTATATATCAATATGAAAATTAGTAATGCATATCAATATCCAAATTAGGAATGATAACAAATATGCATATTAGGAATGCTTTAGTGTAGCTTGAAGTATATAGCATGAAGAGGTAACATGACAAATATCAAACTACCAAACGAATACAACTATTCAAAATGGTCACTGCAATAAAAACATCTGTGTGTTGAAATAGGGGAAACACGTGTATACCGAGTATACTGTGTATATCAAATAAATCATTGCATTTATTGCATTTATTACCAATAATTAGGTTGATAACTGACCACATTAATCACAATATGAATACATTTTATTTATAAGAACTAGCAAAGCACATATTTGTGTAGGCTTGCCCCATTAATATGGCATTACAGTATCGGCTGATATCACAATATGAATATGTTTTTTTATGAGAGCAGAGCTAGGAAAAGCACATACTTGTGGAGGCTTGCCCTTTTGATGTGGCATTACAGTATCGGCTAACTTCAATTTCATCATAACTTTAAGAAAAAGTGTAAATTGACATTGATCATGTGACAGAATGGAAAAGAAAAAGGAAAAAAATGTTGAGAATTTTAGCTGAAGAGATTTTTAAGGTAAAATCAATAAAAAATGAATATAAGAATTGTAATTCATGACATATCAAAAGCCAGATTCTAAAATTGATAGAACTGGAAAGCAAAAATGTTGCATGCAATCATCAAAAGAGGCAATTATCATTACATACATGCTGCCTGCAGTAAAGGTCTCAGATTAACATTCATGTCCATTTGCTATCATGTATATTGAGTTTTATTGCAGCATTAAAGTGGTTTCTCCCCTTTTAGGGATAGTGTGAATGTACCCTTAGGCCCGTTAATTGCAAGTCAAATAAAGCCTGGCTCGCTTCGGTGTGAGAGCCCCCGCTAGAGAGACTCTGTATGATGCAAATGTAATTATTTGACAAATCAATAATGTAGCTAGGGTTTGAAGGTCCATTAAGGGTACAGGGGAGTGCGTATTCCCTACTGCATGGCCATATTCCATCTCCAGCATTGTTGTTTATCTGCTGTCTTTCAGCCCACATTTACCCACATACAGTGTGGCGATATCGATGTGTTACCATACATAAGTCAGAGGCAATGGTTGCTGTAAACGTAAATTAAATCGCAAATAATGTGACACTTCCACCCCTACAATGGTTGAATCTAAATATTCAGGGTGGGTTCAGTATGCATATTAAGGATGATGAGAGATGCTGCATTTGGAAGGATTTAGGGAGCATGTTCGATTACTGGGCGGCAGTTGTTTAGGATTGATTTTGTGAGGCATGATTTGATTATAGCTAAGGGTTAATACCTTTGCCTGGCGCTGGTGTTTTTTTTTACCTGGTTTGTCTTCGCTTCTCCTCTGCCCTCATGGCCGAGAGATGTGATGTAGTGACGTCCCACCTACCAGGTTTCAGAGAGAGCTTCAATTAGCCTGCTCGTTGGTGGTGGGGGTGCGTGCTTTAAGAGCTGAGTAGTGGTTCCAGCACCACTGCACCGCAGCACTGTCACTAGCAACGGGGGAGAGAGAGAGAGGGGAGAGAAATAGAGGGAGAGAGAGAGAGGAGCTAGTACTCCAGCGTTAGCTGTGTGGCAGGCAATGGTGATACCCCAGCCTATAGCAGAGAGGAGACCGACCGACCGACCGATCCTTTTAGCTTCATTTTCCAAAAGTCTGCCTCATCTATTACACGTAAAATTGACAAGAGGTTATCATCTCAGTGGAGCACGGAGACGAGGGAGCGAGAGAGAGAGTAACTCGTGCCTACTGGTAGTGCAAGGTGCAACGGTGTGTGTGCACTGCCGTGGATTTATACAAGGAATTTATACATCTTAATGCGGGGAAACGGATGATACTTCTTGCCTGTGTTAGCTGGATTGGAAGAATGCATGTGTCCGATGCGCGGTTGTCTTGTCTTCACCCCATAGTGAAGTGGGCTGTGTATTGTCAGCTAGTGGAAAATCATGAAGGGGAATGGTGAAAGTGGTGCCGGTCATTAAAGGGAAACAATGATGGATCAGACGGAGGAAACCGGCCGTGGAACGACGCCGGGCGAGGGTGTCCGTGGTCGTCGCATGCCCTGGCGCATGGCCCCAGTAGCCAGATGGGATGGGGGGACGGTTGGGGAGAGCGAACAATGCACGGCTCATGGCTTCTCTCCCGCATTAGCAACTTCCTACCACCAGCCGCATCCACATCCTTCTCAGCGACGGCCTCCACGCCAGCCCCCGGGCCTCAATGTGTCAACCGACCCAGCCATCCAATCAGAAGTCAGCCTAGCATCAAACAAGTGGCAGAACACGTGGCCACAAGATGGGGGATCACGGAGGGGGGGTGGGGGAGGGGGGACGGCGGTCAATGCTACCCTCGCTACCCAGCAAGCCCTCTCCTTGGCTAAGGTATCGGAATTACAAAAGCAACTTGCAATACTGGAGGAGAAATTGAAAGAGCTTCATGCGTTGAATGAAATAAGCGAGGCAAATGTGATGAACCGGTATCAATTGGAGTGTAACTCACAGGAGCCCTCCAACTCTAATGAGTCGCAACCTCCGATGGCCTCCTCCATGCCAAGCTTTTATTGCATTTCTCAGGGTGTTAATGACAGCCAAACTGTCGTCGCTGAAAGCAGTTTAGAGGAGAATCCCATCTCGACCAGAGCTACATCCGAGATAGACACTCTGATGAAGCAAGAAACGGTTGCTGCGGATACCGCCACTACCAGCTCTCGAATCAAGCCCAAGCGCCCCGGCTGGGCTCATCGCGTCATGTCCGAGCCGACAGGTTACGAGAACCCACTCTTGGAAACCATGGACATTCTGTCTTCCAGCTCCGGCAAGCCAAAGATGGCTTTCGAACTCCAAAGGCTGTACAACGGCAACCAGCCCTACATTGGAGACCGGACATCCGACACCACGGACAGCGCCCTCTCGTGCTCGGCTCCTCTTAAGGCTTCCACATGCAATCGGCAGATGGGCTTCGGACAGCCCACCTCCTCCTCCTCGGATGCAAGCTCCGTTCCAATAATCCAGTCTCACGTTCATTCCGCAGACTTTGCCTCGTACCCTGTAACCATTACCTCAACCGACTTTTCCCGCCAGTTTGGAGAGGACATCTGGGAGTTTGACACCTGCGACTTCATCTCGGAATCCAAAGGAAGCAGCTACCACTCAAGTATAGAGTCCCTAGGGGTGCTGTGTCACCCCCTCTTGGAATCTTCCAACTTGCCCCAGGGGAACATTAATGCCCCTCAGTTGGAAGTTGCCACGGATCATGGGGGCAATGCTCGGGATCCCCACAAGGCTGATGCCCAGAACCATCTCTGTGTGGAGAGCTGGAGCATGGATGCCAACAGTGATATCCGTGGTGAGAGTTCCTTCTTGTCGTCCAGCAGTGGTCTCTCCGGAGATTACTCCATGAAGACGTCTCAGTGCAACTCTCAAGGCTCCCACACCAATGATGAGGATCGCCCTGGTACCAGCTCCTCCTACCATCACCACCAGCCCCAGCAACACCAGCAAGCCACCCTCCGCCGCTCCACAGGATCCTCAGGGTCCATGTCTAGGGCGCGCTCTGTAACCCCACTCCTGAAGAGGCGCAAGAAGTCGCCCATGAACATCACCCTGTCGCGGGATGAGCATGGGGCGGAGGAAGGGGAGGGGTCTGATATGGATCTGGCTGTGCCCCTGTCTTCTCCACAGAGCGAGGACAGAAAGAGCCCCCATCAAATCCTCAAGTCTGCACTCAAGTCAACCTCTAAAGCTATGCACAAGAGTCCAAAAAAAAGTAAGTTCTCAGGCAAAATTCTTGATAACATCTTTCTTTTCTCTAGTTACAGTGGATCTGGCTGTTAGTGTTTTTACTGTTATAGTCAGTAGACTTATCGATGACATTGTAGGAAAGAATGAGATATAGGTGCTGGAAGATGAGGGGTTGAAAAGGTAATGATTGCTGTCCAAAAAAATGTCAAAAATGGTCTGCCATTATCTATGGCTCTGGATTCTGTTCAATTTAAATGATTTTATCATTTTGCAAAGATTCCTTCCTGTAAACTCGAAATTACACCAAAATATGACCCATTGTAATTGCAGTAAAGCACTCCATTGATGATGGATCCTTTAGTCTTAACCACATCTACCCCTTACCTTTAATGTGATAAGAGGAGCATTATAACATTCTGAGAGTAAAGGAGAATGTGCATATGCCACGAAATCTTTGATCTTTGATATTCATTTGCAATTGTGTGGAAACCAGCTTTGATTGTATTGTTTCTTCAAAAGTGGGAATGTACTGATGCCAGTATTTCCAGCTTATGAGAGGCAGTATGACTCAATATGACTCAATGTTAGATTTAGCTGGTGGTAACATATACGATCCTGAGAAAGGTCATGAAAATTAACGTAGCATTTAAAACACTGAATTACTCATCGTTATTGAAAATGTTTCTTTTGTGTGTCTTGCCATTCATTTTACCAGTCACCCCTTTGTGTGCCAGATAAAATGCATCTCTATGGACTTTGTGTGTATTCATGGTGAAAAAAATCCACTCATGGATCATACAGAGTGAAAAGATGGTTCTGGTGTTTATAGGGGAAAGCAGTATCAAGCCACCCACTATATTTTTATTCTAGTAGCTCTTTGTGTGTTAACAAACTGCTGTTTATGAGTTTTCTGTGTAATACTTGTGCAAATATCAAAGGCAAAGAGTTAACCATTCTTCCTTGTATGTTACCTTCATTTTAAGTGTATTAGTAGTACCGGTAATGTTATCTCACAAACGATACATAACTATTTGATGTAATGTTGTACAAGTAGAAAGCACCAACTGCATAGAGCAGTACATTTTTTGACTGGCACACAGTTGGTTAACATATATGCAACTTCTTCTATGTACATACATTTGAAGTGTAGTAGTAGTAATGCTATCTCCTGCATAACCCTTAATGGTTGCATGTGCAGTACCAGTCATGCTCACACTGACAACCTTTGACTAATTGTGTAGGGGCATGTAGCGTGACCATGGCGACATAAGAATGGGGCAGGATGGAGTTTAATTTCTCATCTGTGTATGACAGAAATTAATCATAACATCATGGTAGGCATACAGTGCATGCTTATTGTGGTTGCTCTCTGTGCACTATGCCATGCACTCTCCCTCCCATTTACAAATGGATATGGCTTCACATCTAATGGTGGGTGAGCAACATTAGTCCCACATTAACAAAATGGTGGAGTGTTAGTATGTCAACAATCCTGCTGAATTATTTAAGACACTTCTTCTCTTCTGAATTTGTCCGGCTTGATCATAGATATGGAAATTTAACATATTTTGAATTTGTGAGTGTTGGTTGGTTTGACAAAAAACAGACTTTTCATGTGCTGTATTTTTAAACTAGGGTGTGGTGGTCCATATGTTCATGCAGTGAAACTCAAATTTTTGCTTTCTATTTCTTTTATTTTGCTGCTTTTCTTGACATAACTTTGTATTGAAGTGAACTGTCTCTTTAATATTTGAGTCAGAAAAATGAATGATATTCTATTCATTATTCATATTAGATTCAGTTCTAAATGTGAAAATGTGGTAACACTGAAACCACAAGAAGTATGAGCCCTTCGTCCATCACGGTTTTAAACCGCTGCTTCATCATAAAGTCATTTTCTGGAGATGCATTGGTACTTTCCAGCCAGCTGACGTTTGCAGAGAAACAATGTTTTCTTACCCACTCATGATAGCAACAGAAAGCTAGAGAGAGAGCTTCATGCAAGATGATGATGATGATGATGATGATATGATATCATCCTTGATGGTTCAAGTGCACTAGACAGCAGTCTGCAAATGGTCCTGCTCGACAGAGCCCTCTCTCTCCTTCTTAACCCTTTGTACGCTAGCCAAATTATTGCTCTATGGGGTCTGTATGTACCACCAGTGTAAAATGCATTAATGGCTGTTTGACAGAACTCTCTGTCCTTCAAACTCCTTCCCTGCCAGACTTCATACTGCCCTATGGGAATGGTGTGTATAGTTACCCCACAAAAGAGTTAATCAGAAATTGGTACAAAGGAAAATGAGAGGAGAGGAAGATCTGAGGGAAAATTGGGAAAGGAATAATGCAATCTTGATGGAATGTGCTAGCCCTGAGGAGTTGACGCACCAGCAAGATAGCCTCGTACCTTAGACTCCATGAATTAGGTTGATATACAGATTTTCATTAAAGGCACGATATACAATTTTCATAAGGGATTGCGTCCTGCCGTGATGTACACAAGCAGAAACGATAGCGGGACAATATTAGGATAAAGATACAAGGACATTTTATTTGAGCCAGAGGGCAACTATGCATCAATATACTTTGTTAATCAAATATGCAACATTTTCTGTCTGAGATGTGGAGAGCTGGTTATTACATTAGATGGCGGGACTTGCTAGCTACACATACTGTGTTCATACGGAGATGGGGAGAGAGGAGCAGAGAGAAAAACGCCTTTCTGAACCCTGAGGGCTGCAATACATCACTGTATGAAGAGTTTAGTTTTTGTGTGGAGAAGGTGTCTGTGTTTGTGCGAGAGCTGCAAAAGATGATGGTAATCTTGTGAAGACTGGCTATATTTATCTTAGTCCTAGTAGAGGAAAGGCCTGAAAAACCCTGCAATCATTGCTCTATTCATATCAATATTTTAAATGTAATTATACATTATATCAATCTACTATATATGCCTATCGTTAGCATTCTTGACTCATTCTGATATTGGGACTAGTATTCCACATAAATCTCACAGAACAGTATTTTCTTTACCAGGGGTGTGGAGTTTACTTAATTCAGGTTTAAGTTTGTCGTTACCATTGGCATTAAAGTGTGTAGTTATCAAATGGGTTATTCAAGGCCGTGTAAAGAACAGGTCACCAACCAAATATCTTGAAAAGAAAGATACAAAGGAGAACAGAGAATGTGTCATCCGACAGTGTAATATTGAGTTTGGTTGGTTTGAGAGAGCTGCGTACATCCTGTAGATAGTATGACAATATAAAAAGAAAGTGGGAAAGAGTTGAGAGAGAACTACATGTATACTGACAGATGGGCTGTATTAACTTCTGAGGAGTGTATGACAATATATGCTGTGTTGTGACCTAGTTTCACAAAGGAGATAAAACAGTGAAATTGGATAAGTTGTGATATAGTTTCCACCTACAACTCATGCATATAAATTCCCATCATAAATCAAAGTCAGATCCCAGAAATAAGTTGTTGTTTTTTCGTTCATGCAAAGTCTTTACAGAAGTATATTCCATCTACAATAGGAATACTCTACCTTTAAGACAAGAGGCAACAACTCACATGACCCTTTCGTAATGAAGACTTAATTACCTACGTCATCCAAATACGGCTGAGTGCATAAAGTTTGATGGTCCTTAATCTGTGGGTTGTTTTAAAGGTGTGAATCATCTATGTTTGCCTGTCAGTCTGAGATTAGCTGCTACCAGCATGCAAGAGTGTGGAGGTTTGTGCAAAGACTTAGATTAGTCCATGATCTAATTTCTGGGGTGTGACATTGATTGATGACGGGAACATATAAACCTGAGCTGCGGGTGGAAATTGCATCGCAACTTATCCAATTTCATTGCTGGAACTGAACATGTTATTATCATGAAGCGGGATGGCATTTCATTTTGTATTTTGATTCATGGGTTAGGGTGCCAATTTGCACCTCTATGCGTCCCCTTTACTTAAGAAACCAAGACATATGTGAGATTACATATATATCTTACATTTTGAACATCTTCCTATGCATATTCTAATTGTTGTTGTAGGTTATGGAGAGAACAATATAATGTGACGTTGGTATCCTTAACTAGGTTAAATTCTTCATGCACCATTCATGCATAGCAAAGCATCGGACTATCAGGAAAACAAATGGTGAAAAAGCCTACATACATCACAATTCCTTTGGTCAGGGGGACATAAGAATATCTCAAAATGTCTCCATTATTTATTGAATTACCTTTATGCAGGAGAGTTGCCTAGGTTTGAACTTGAATGCATTGAAAGATGATTGGAGAGGAGAGAGAAATACAAATGGCAGCCTTCTGAAGATGGCCTCAGGGTGATATTGTTTGGCTGTATGCAATTTAATATCTGATTGATGGCTTGATTGTCGTGAATAGACACCTGAAAGATAAAGGGATAGAAGGAGAGAAATATTGACTTCTCCCCTACTTGCCACCTACTTACCTATGAGGTGTATATGAGAGTGTGGATGCAGTTAGAGTGCACTGTTTATTCAAGTGTTGATAGATTCCAGTCTCGCTGAAACATGCTTCTATAATCACAAAGAGCTGTAAGGAAAGCCCACAATGTTTAAAGATGGAATATATCAGCATAACATTGAGCTGCGCAGCAATCTAGCACCATCTATTTAAATAGCATCCACTCTCTAGTGATTGTTGGCCCCATAATCAAGCGTTCTGGTCACAATTATGCCATCAATAAACAATTTTGAGACGATTCCTTCTTGTGTTACCTTGGGAGATGAGAGTTGTTTAAAATGGAAAAAAGAATGAAAAAGAAAGCTATTGAGCCACGTTTGAGGTTTGCTACTAGTGCACCATAACTTGACCCCTCCCACACTAGAAAACTGCTGCTCTATGTTATTTGTCTATATAATACAAGTGTTAAGATATGACAAAATGGTGATATCATAAGTGGGTTAAAGTGAGTATGCTGTCAACATATATCAGGTAATTCAACCCATTCACCAATCCACTATGCTTGCAGTGTAGGGAGTTTGCATGAGTGTATGATGCAGCTTGCGCTCATGCGACTAACATTTAACTGACTCGCATTAACATTCAGACTGCTTGCTGTCACATTGAGTCTCTCACAACTTTTAGTGATCAGCTTACACCATCAGCTGACCGCTGCGTGGGGATTTTTGAATCCCTGCTGTAGTGGCAGATAGCGTTGGGGAGAGGAGAGAGGAGAAGAGAGAACAAGAGAAGAGAGTAAAAGGGGAGAAGAGAGGAGAGGGGAGAGAGGACAAGATAACAAGAGGGGAGAAGAGGAGAAATGAAAAGAGTGAACAAGAGGAGAGAGGAGAAGATGAGGAAAGAAGACAAGGGGAGAAGAGAGGAGAGGAGAGGAGAGAGGACAAGAGGAGAAGAGGTGAGGAGAGGAGAGAGGACAAAATGAGATGGGACAAGAGAGGACAAGAGGAGGAGAAGCGATGAGAGGGGGAGAGGGGCCAAGAGGAGAAGAGGTGAGAAGAGGAGAGAGGACAAGAAGAGGAGAGAGGAGAGAAGAGAGGAGAGAGGAGAGGAGAGAAGAGAGGAGAGAGGAGAAGAGGAGAGGAGAGGAGAGGAAAGGAGAGGAAAGGAGAGGAGAGGAGAGGAGAGAGGACAAGAAGGGGAGAGAGGAGAGAAGAGAGGAGAGAGGAGAGGAGGAGAGGAGAGGAGAGAGGACAAGAAGGGGAGAGAGGAGAGAAGAGAGGAGAGAGGAGAAGAGGAGAGGAGAGGAGAGGAAAGGAGAGGAAAGGAGAGGAGAGGAGAGGAGAGAGGACAAGAAGGGGAGAGAGGAGAGAAGAGAGGAGAGAGAAGAGAGAAGAGAGGACAAGAAGAGGAGAGGAGAGGAGAGAAGAGAGGAGAAGAGAGGAGGAGAGGAGAGGAGAAGAGAGGAGGAGAGGAGAGGAGAGGAGAGAGGACAAGAGGAGAAGAGGTGAGGAGAGGAGAGAGGACAAGATGAGGAGAGAGGAGATAAGAGAGGAGAGGAGAGGAGAGAGGACAAGATGAGGAGAGAGATGACAAAATGAGAGAGGACAAGAGGATGAGAAGAGAGGAGAGAGGGAGAAAGGACAAGAGGAGAAGAGGGGAGAAGAGGAGAAATGAGGAGAGAGTACAAGAGGAGAGAGGAGATGAGTAGGAGAGAGGACAAGGGGAGAAGAGAGGAGAAGAGGAGAAGAGAGGGGAAACTAGAAAAGGATATGAGATGGAAGGAGAGAAAAGAAGTATATAGAGAGGAGAACAGTACAATGTAGGTATGGTATGACTGATGATGAAAGGAGAAAAGAAAAGGGGAGAAAATGAAATGAGGAAAGAATAGAGGAGGAGGAGAGAGAAGGAGAGAGGAAAGGAGAGAAAATAATAAAGAGAGAGAAGAACAGTGAAATGTAGAAGAGAAAGTAAGAGTGGAGATGAGAGGAGAGGAGAAACAAAGAGCAAAAGAGGGGGAAAAAAGAAGAGAAGAGAAGAAAGCAGGGGAGAGGGGAAAGCAGAGAAGAAAGCTGACACGAGATGGCAATACAGTAGAGGAGAAGAGAAGGGAGGATGAGATTTGAAGGTATAGATTTGTGTAGAATAGATTTGGAGAGGAGGATAGAGAAGAAGACAAAACTGGAGAAGAAATAAGAAACTTGAAGGAGATAAGATGTGTAGTAAAGGGAATAGATCATGAAAGAGGAGAGCAAAAGAAAGAGAAGACAAAGACAGGACAAGCGATGAGAAACTAGAAGGGAATAGCAACATGGTACTTGGTGTGGAGACTGTGTTCCCGCATGCCTCAGCCCCCGAACCCCCAGGCAGGCTAATGCAAGGCAAGAAGCGGTTTGATTCCTCAGACTTAACCAAATTTGTCACATCCGCATCGTGGACCGGCCCTTTGAATGATGAGAGAGAGAGAGAGTGGAGTCGGGTTGGAGACAAATACATTAAATTGCACATGTGGGGCTGGGGTTTGGTGGAAGTAATGTAGTAATAGCCAGTGCACAATGCAGCATGCAGTTAGTGTGTAGACAATAAAGTACATGCTAACTGTTAAGAGGTAACTTTGGTCACTCAGTGTACGATGTAAAAGCCTCTCAAATGTAAGTGAACACTGCCCTTGAGAGTGTTTTTTTTATGGTAATGTGGCATTTGCTCTGGGTTTCATAATATATGTCAGAAATAGGTGTATGGGGTAAACATTGTGATGGGGTATGGGATAGGGTTGTGGTTAGTGGAAGGGTAGGTATGGGTATAATGCTTTGTCCAGAGTTGAAGTCGGTCGGGGCTAGGGTTTGGGACAGGTAGAGAGATAGGGAAAGGGAGCTTGATGTACAGGCCCATTACTAATAGATTATTGTGCAATATGATATGTGTTTTACTTTCATTCCTTATAGTAATAAGATTGAACATAAACAAAAAAGACCATCTTGGGACTTAAACCTGTATACTATATCTACAATATCTACTGCTAATTATTGATTTTATAATTGATATGTGCTGAATCTTGTTGTGCTTGTACAACATCTTGTAAAATACCATACACATCCTTAACCATACACCTCAATGATAGTGGACAAATTAATCAACAACAAAACAAGTAAACAAAACATTGCCACATGTACATATGTGTTCATGAGCTGTTAGCCAGATACAAAGTCGTAAAATTTGGAAAGCTCGATCTTGAGGCAATATCTCATTACTGCATGAAGGCAAACCACTGAGCTGTAGCCAATATCAGGTAGAGAGAATCTAATGCAAGGTTGATGAAATGGCGTTACTAATTTGTTTAAACTTAGTGATGATAATTATATGACAAATGTAAAGATATTGATGTTGGCGATGAAGGTAGTATCTTATCATCTTTATTATAATGATAAGAGCTTCAAAGGTAATTAGGATATTGACTATTGTGGGCATAGTAATTGTAATTCTCTACCTAAATAATGATAATATTGAAGTATTTTTAACACGCATATCATGTATGTCTCTGTGACCAATACAGCCCTACTGGGGACAGGTGCCAGATCTAAATGTGTGCTTTGAATAAAATGTTTTGATGCTTAATGTCCTTGTATATCCACCATATATGGCCTCCACTTATTTTAAATGCTTACAGACCATCTGCAGTATATTTTATGTAAAAAAATATTCCCCCAAATTCGCTTGATCAAAAATGCATGACATGTGAGGAGTACTTTCGTACTGGTCAACTCATGACCATGTACCTGCCTAGTCCCATATTCAGAACACTGAGTGGTTACTTATACAGGACTGTTGTGCATGGTACTGAGAGGGTTAACCTGCTCAGTCCCATAGGCAAGAAACTGTGTGGTTATCGATATGAAGCTGTCCGTGCTTGATACTGAGAGGGTTACAATCGCCTGTGCACCAATCCCCCACTAAGTGCTAAGCACCGCCCCCGTAGTTGACGGCTAACAAATGTAATCTTGCAAAACGAGCAGACCTAACGCATATGCACATGAAATCAATAAGAATCTAACTTTCTACCGCTGCTACAACCCCAATATCCATCTGCCATGCAATTTTCTATCCACCTCCCGTCTATTGATTAGCGTACATACGAGGTGTGTGGGTCTTTTTTTCCTTTTTTTTTTTTTTGCCCCCGCCTTAGGCGAAGTGTACGGAGCAGGTGTGAAGTGCGTTTGGTGAGAGCTCTTGAACAAGCCTGCTAAAAGGGGATTGGGATTGTTAGTGGAGGACTGGTGAAAATTTTGCATCGGGATGTGACATCATTTGTGCAGATATCGTATGCTAATGATTGCAAGACAACAGACCTATATAGCTTGATTTGAAATGCATGATGCTTGGACGTCAGAGTGTATCTAGAAGCGACAATACTCCTGTGACCTTCAGCTAATGTAACATACTTTCTTGCAGCACTGGTGGAGGAATTTGAAGAATGATGCATTTCACTCTAAAAAAGCAGTAGAAAGCAGATGCAATATCAGCATATATGTATACTCAATGAAAACTATCACAAACATATAACAAAAAAAGTAACACATTCAAGTCTCATAGAGCAAAAGTTTATCTGGCACACAAAGAGTGAAATAAGAAATATAATGGTATGGCCATACTTGAGCCTATGGTCAAACACCTACCTGAAAGGTATGGAAGATGACCACAACAACTTAACAGGTGGAATATGCATGATTGGTGTAAACCTTGTTTGGTGTGTATTCTTTATCTTGTGTTCTTTCTTTCTATAGCAGATGCAGCCTTCAAATACATTATAACTGAAAATTGGGAGAGGAAGAAAGAAATTAAATTCAAAGCACCTGCACACAGGCTCTATCTAAAAAAATCATGAGCAACTGATTAGTACAAATCGGTATAAAGTCCCCAGCCATGTATGTTTGACATGGTAGTAGTGTCTATTTACATCCATTGTCATGGCGATATTTCTGCATTTGACAAATGTACTAGCCAGCGGACGACACCCAGTACATGCAATACCGCGGACCTTTTCCCCCCGCTTACTGTATCGGTGACTTAGTATCAGTCTTGCAGTGAGAGGTCACATCTAAGAGACGAGCGTGGACAGATGTACACCGAGGTGTAGAGAGGAACCAACCTGCAAACAACCTCTTGCCTCCAGACAGGAATCCCCTGTGCTTGATAAACGGGTGATTGGACGATTGCTTGTTATTCTTGCAGGCACACTAAATCTCCCACACCCCCCCCCCCCCTTCCCTGTCCACCCGTCTTGTTAAGCATACATCCCCTGAGGAATGGATAAGCTTTTCAAATGAGATTTGCACTGTCTTGCTTCTTGACGGATTGCTTCTTTTCTCTATCTGTACGTTCTTAGTCGCGTCTCAGTGAGTTGAGCTCGCAAGAACGACAGGAGGTGAGAAAACGCACGGGGAGGGATAGAGCAACTTGTAAGAATATGTATATTGAAAGTAGATTGAGTGTATTTTATTGTCCTTTTAACACAAATTTCCACAATTTCTCTCAGGTATGTTCACTTAAGCCATCTCAGGCAAGAGGGAAACAGGGCCATTTTATGACACCTTAGTAAAGGTCCCAATCCTTCTGGTTCCAAGACTTTTGTCCGACATGTTTTTTTAAGTAACTAACGAGGCTAAAGTTTATATGAATATAGCCCGTGGTCTCTGATGGGTAAGATTCATCACACTGTTATCAGACGTATGACCTTAAGTCAAAAAACATTCCATAAAGTCTGTTCATGCGTGTTGATGTATGACTTGTCAGAGTTGGAATATTGAAGCGTGGTGTAATTTCCATTTTGATGCGAGATCTTCACCAATATTTCAACTGCTATTTGTAGACCTCTAACGTCAGAGTTAACAACTACATAATAGGTAAACACAAAAGGTTTCATCTGAGACAATCTTATCATTTGAACTCAGTGCAGCTCTTGGTCAAACACATGTTACAAAGAGTCAATACCTATAAGTCAATATCAAGTACTCCAGTAGCATCTTGGAAGATAACATCTCGGTCAGGTCAAAAAACACCATCCATTCTCATCACTTTCAATATAAGCCCAGCAAGGGGTGTATTCTATCTTGCGTAAGTGGGCTGTAGACAACAACTGATGGTTATTCCTAAGACTACCTGAGGCTTGAGAAGGCAACATCTCCTGAAGATCTAATTAGATTTATCTTAAGGAAATATTTATATGAAAGAGTTTTTTATATTCACATGGTATCAATTAATTATATCAAAGCAATAAACCTGTAATATGCTTAAAAATTGACTCTTGCATTTTCATTCCACATTTCAGAATTAAGAGGATCTGGAAGTTTTCATTGTGTCAAACACTCATTCTAATGAAAGCGGTATAAATGACACTGAGTAAAGAAGTGTTGATTTAGATTTTTATAAAATCTTTTGAATATTTATGCCATATGTGTTGTCTAGCTCTGATGTATTGCTTTCATATAGATTTAACACATGATTCATGATATATATAGCCCTTGATTTTTATTCACGCAAGTCAACTTCATTCATTGTCTATTTTTCACTATTAATGAGTTCATTTGTGGCATGAATGTCAAAGGACATGAGTCGTCTAATAAATATTAGTTCACAGGAAGAGTGTGATGCTTAATATTGCTTTAGGTCTGTAGCTTATGACATCTAGTATGAGACTCAAGAAGATTGATCCAGTAGAAACCTTTTAAACCATGTCTTTAATCATCCGGACCCCCAACGTGTCTCTGCCTGAGAAGCGTTCCGCTGGACGGCTCAGCGATGTCTTGAAACAGCATGAAAAATGAATTGCATCCTTCATCATATATTAAATGAGTCGAGCTTGTGTGTTGTGTGTGCCCGGCTGCCTGCACGCCGCGAGGCAACTCGCATTGCCGTGAAATGATGATCGGGTACCAAAATATTGGTGCTTTCTGAAAGAGAGGAGCGCAGGCTAGGGCGTATTGTAAGTAGGTGAAGGTGATATTGGTTGTTATTAGGATGAGGAATGTAATTATAATGATGATGGTGATGATGATAATGCTTGACCAGTAGTTATGATGAAAATGATTATCAAAGACCAGTGGTTATGATGGTGACGGTAATGATAATAGACTAATGTTGTGGTGTTGATGTACTGTATAATGAATTAATGTAATGATGATGAAAATGGTCATAGAAATAGTATAACATATTTTGTTTAGAAGAGACTAAATGACTGGTGATGATGGTTGTGATGAAGATTTAGGAAAACACAATTATCAGGAAGGGAAGAGAAAAAGGAAGCAGTAACTAAGAAGAATAAAGATGAAAGTGAGCATGGGGAAATAAGAGACAGGGGAAGCAAGGATGAATGGAATAGAAAAAGGACAAGATGGAAAAAGGGCAAAATAGATAGAGAAAGAGAAGGACAAAGGGGAAGAGGGAAACGTGAAGGTGACAAAGGGGTTATAACACTCACAGAAATGAGAGGAAAATAAAAAAGGAGATCAAGAAGAAAAAGGTAGAAAAAAGTTGATCCCAAAATTACCTCATCAGAAAATATACCTATCCTATTTTCTGTCATCATCGGTTCATATCTACTTCAGATAGCTGAACAGCTATTTATCCACATGCATATCAGTTAACTGTCACTATGTCTAGCTCTATAAATTGTACCTGTCAAATAACCTTCAAAATAGACAATTCTCTAACATCATACATCAAAATAAACCAATCAACACAGGAAGCGGAAATTGATCAGATTAATATGATTAAGGAGCTATGCCAAATAGCATGATGGGGCTACAAATAAATCAATTTGAGGAATTAGGTATCATCGTTCAGGAGGATTTCTTCACGTCTTGTGATTACTGAGTCCCATCACCCTTTATCTACTTCCAGGGAATAAAAATGTTAGGGGAAAATGGTACATGCTTTTGAAACGCTGGACTGATCAAATTATCAGGCCGTGGTCCGTGGCTACATGGATGTTGGAATAATTTAATGAGCACTCAAGTTTATTGGATTAATCAGCAGATAAATGGATTACATTCTAAGGCAGCTACGAGAAGCTACCAAAATCTCTTTAACTCTATGGACTACGTGAGCATTTTTGCATTTAGTGATACATGGAATTTCTATGCAGCAGTGTTCTGTTTTGGACAGCTTGAAGTATATCGATCAATCATCAGGTGTCGTCCTGAGGTTGGTTGGCGGCTTTTCACCTCCATCTTGTTCTGGCTTCAGTTCTTCTTCTGATGACTGCATAACAAAGACCTGTATACTATTTGATGTTTTGCCATTTGATATTGGGTTTCTAGGGAATTATCAAGGAATCAAGGATACAAGAAAAGAGAGGGAGAAAGAGAGAGAGAGAGAGGGGGGGGGGGGGAAGAGAGAGAGAGACAGACATACATACAGACAGAGGGAGGCATAAAGTGAGACCAACAGTAAGATAATAGAAATTGCTAACATACAATATAGAGAGGGAAAGAAAAGTGATATCCAAAGGGAGAGATGAATTAGTGCAAAGATTGGAGGAGACAGAGAGAGACACACACGTAAATGGTAAGTGTGTGGTTGGGGAGGAACCAGGGTCTGTGCTATCCCTTCTCATATTTCTAAACAAAAGAGGAAGTTATTGTGTCGTATGTGTTCCCTATCTATCATGAACACTTTGTATATGATGCCAGGGGAGACCCAATTCAGTACACAGCACACACGTTGTGTATACATACATTGCTCTATATATGCATTATTACATGTTATGAGTCTGGTAAGCAATATGTGGTAACTCCACTTATGCCCCAACCCACTCAGATACACAGCGCACTTAACGGCAGAATTTTGGAGAGAAGGGAGCCACGGCCTCGTCAATAGTTCATCCGTTCAATACTCGTAACATTTTTCTTTTGAACGCGGTAATTACCAAGGGGACGTATGGAGAGACCCGCTGACCTTTTGGCTAAATTGAGTTCTAATGTATGGTCCCTGGCTCATGTTTTTCATTACATGCCCAGGGTCTGCACATATATCAATACATCTTCTGAGAGCTCATCATGAATTGAGGTGAAAAATTAGGTCATTATTACGTGTTGGGTATTGAAATTAACAGAGCACAGAAAAGGGAATTTTGTAAATTTTCCGGACATTTCTTCTTTCATTCCTTTGAAATGTTATCATGTTGTTGGTTGCATACTATACAATGTATTCATCTTTCTTAGACATATCCCCTCACTATTAAATGCAGTAACACTTATTAGAGATGATTTGATGGTCATGCCAAATCTAATTATAGTGTGTGGACCGTGAATCATGCTCTCTTTACATTTTGTTTCTAACACTCCTTGTATACATCCAGCCCCCTCCTTTCCTTCCCTCTCTCCATATCTGTTGTTTTCTCTCTCTCTCTCCGTTGCCTTGTCTCTCTGTTGCTCTCTCTCTCTCTGTTGCTCTCTCTCTCTCTGTTGTTCTCTGTCTCTCTGTTGCTCTCTCTCTCTCTCTGTTGTTCTCTGTCTCTCTGTTGCTCTCTCTCTCTCTGTTGCTCTCTCTCTCTCTCTGTTGTTCTCTGTCTCTCTGTTGCTCTCTCTCTCTCTCTCTGTTGCTCTCTCTCTGTCTCTGTCTTTCTCTCCATCTGCCTCTATCTCCCCCTGCCCTCCTTTGATCCTCTCATCTCCTTCAATATATATATCCCTGTCCTTCCCTCTCTCTGCTTCTTTTTGTCAATGTATGTATGTTTCTTTCCTTTCTTTTTCTCTATCTTGCTCCTTCCTATTCCCTCTTCCTCTGTCTATCTCTCTCTCTCCCTCTTCCCCAATCACCCTTGTCTTATTATCAGTATGTTGTATAGCTTGTCCTCCCACCCTCAATGCCCTTTAGATACTTCCTTCTATGGAAGTAATTAGCCACACCACACTGAACAGATGAGGCATGCAAGATTGTCTCAAATCGGTCTTCCTGTTTCTAAAAATAATATTCCAGGTTCTCCTACCTCTTTAAGTTTCTTCCTCAAGTCAACACAAAATCAACCTTTTCTTAAGCACTGCAATTGATAATTTTGCTGTATTATCTAGTGGTGGTAGGTATGTGTGCCGTATTTGATAACTTTTGAAACCTTATTTTTCTCACACTTTCTGAGGCATCAAATACATGTTTTAAAACTGGTGTTATGTTAGCATTAATCCTTTCTGAACCAGACTTACTGCTGCTCTATAAGGTTTCTTTGTATTACTGATGTACAGCGCTTAAAGGTTTAATTCATGGTGTGATATCTTGTGTTGCATTTTTAGTATATTAAGTGAGGCTATTCAGCTGTCTTTGATATGCTGAAAGAGAACACTTTCAACAGGCTGATGTATGTAGTTTGCCAAACATATGACAATCATTCTACTTTACTTTCCAATCTAAAGAAAATATATTATACATGTAGAGCTCAATCATTTTCCATCATATGAAATTTTAAACTTGCTTTTTAACATTTTTCCTTAATTGAGAGTAATTTGTCAATAATTCACATGTATCCACGTATGTGAATAATTTGTAGCTACCAAAATAGGATGACAGAAATATTTTAGATAATTACTGTTAGGAGGCCTTAATTTAGGACTAATTTGTCGTAAGATCAAAATGATTTTGCTTGGAAATATCCATGCAACAGGAGTAATTTTTTTTCTTGAAAATGATGCTGAACACATAGCTCTAGTCTTTCACAAAGATCTATTACCAGTGTCAATGCTGTATGCTCGGGGAGGAGGGGGGGGGAGGTCAGAATGTGCCCACACTAACACCATGCACCGTTAATTGTCTTTGCCTCCCTGATCCAGAACAATACCATTGCGTGAGCATGAAAATGACATTTTGTGGAGGAGGAGCTGCAGACGCATGCAGGCATGATGCAATAAGGCAGGTTGGCGTTGGGTGTGTGGGTGAACAAATGTCCTGAAATAATGCAGCTAAGAAGGAGTCTTTTCAGCTTGTCATGATGCTGTTTCTGTGTAAATGTTATGGGGGAGCAGGAGACTTGAGTTCAATGGCTAGAGAGGCTGGCTTAAGGTGTGGAGATATTCCTTTTTGTTTGTAAAGGTATTGAATCATAGAGTTATATGTGTGATCACACACATTTCCATATAATAATGCAAAGCACAGTGTGGATATCGATTTCTGAGCTTATTGCCTAGTAACACCATGTAAGCCACTGGCACATTCTTAAACAGGTAGTGCATACAAATATCATAAAGTAGTAGTTTATCTGGATTGGGATGGCTAAACTCTTATTTTGCCAGACAAAATGGCAGTGTATGGGATTTGTGTGCACTCAATGCGTGTGTGGCTTGCAAAGAGTTAAGGTATCACAGACACATGAAATCGATAGGTCAACTAACATTAGCGGGATGTGCCTCGATGTATGGGTGTATAATTTGATACCTTGCCCTTTTGTGGAGATGTGATACCATATTACAGCGGGAGCAGCGTTGTGTGCCCCTGCATAATGTACATATGTGAATTTGATAATAACTCATATCATAGGTTATTTTCACCCCTGTTTCTCTCTCTCTCTCTCTCTCTCTCTCTCTCTCTCTCTTCCATTATTCCTTTCACCTTTTTTCTTTTCATTCTCTCTATTGTGTGTTTCCCTGTATATATTCCACCCGTAAAGTTCCCTTTTCCTTTCGTCCCATTTGTTTTTACGTTATCTCCCTATCATGGTTGTTATGCTTTCTCTTTGTTTTTCTGTTGTTCTCTGTCTCCCTCTTCCTAATTTCCCCTTCCCCTTGTTCCTTGCCTCTCTCTCTCTCTCTCCCTTTTCACTCACCTTCTCTTGTACTCTTTTCATCTCAATCAATCCTATTCTCTTAATCTTTCTCCTTTCTTCTCCCTCTCCTTCTTCCATTTCTCCCCCTTCCTCTCTCCCCTTCCTGTCTCTCTCCTTCCTTTCTCTCCTTCCTCTCTCCCTCCTCTCCCCCCTCATCTTTCCATCTCCATCCAACCATGTAACTATCTCCCTCTCCTGTCTATCCCTTATCTGGTACCCCCGTCAACGTCTCACTCGCGCAGTCCCACTCGCAAAGTCCCCAGTGAATTTCAATTCGATATTCTCGACTTGTTAAAGGGTAGACATAGTGAACTTATCTTGTCACTCTTCTTCTTGCCCCGTCCAAATCACGCAGCTCCTTCCTGCTCCTACCTGGGATATTGTCTGTGATGGCAGCTGGGCTTTCAACGGCTAAATCTAACCCTCTCTCTGTCTCTGTCTCTGTTCCTCTGTCTGTCTTTGTTCCAGACAAAAAAGACTACGCTATTGGATTGAATGTTCTTTGAATTTTTGATTGGATTTGTGAACGTCCCTGGTACGGAGATGTGACATGAGCACATGAACCTTCCCTGTGCCAGATAAAATGCTGCTAAATGGGATTTGCATGCATTCCTGGTGATAAAACCTACATCTGGCACATAAAGAGCTTAGGATTAAATGGAATATTCATTTTTTTTCTAGGCCAAATAATTTGCTGCTGTATATGCTGTGTGTGTATTATTCATGCTAAACTGCTTCAAGAGCATAAAAAGAGCTAAAGAGGAACGTATTTATTACAAAGAGGGAGAGGGAGAAAGTAAGAATGTGAAAACTAATACTGAAAACTTGAAATTAGTAAATTTATTTGACAAGATGACGGTATTTAGTGGTAAGTCTACTATTACAAAATATAGCATCCTGTTGGTGGCAACCTCAAAGCTTGTCTGAGGTTTGTCTTCTTAGCAAGAAGTAATATATTATGTATTTTATATGCATACGTATATAAATACATACAAACATACATATTAATATGTATACATACATACATACAGTTATGTTCATGGAAGCTGCTTGCCAGTGCATTTCAACTTTGTAAACTGTAATGGCACAAATGGTCGTGTGAAAGACCACATCATGATATGAGCAAAACTGCATGGTGGTCTCTAATTGTCCTTTCAACTTTATTTCAAGGGCATGCTTCACCCTTGTTCGCCCATTTGCAAGTCCATTATGCTGTCGTTTCCAATGTCATTGTTATGTGACTGGGTACATGGTGGCAAGTTTACCAGAACACTGATGAAGCATGCACACACCCGCACATTATGCACACATGGGCACCTGATAATCAAACATGGCTTAAAGGAGTAGTCACTGGGATTAAAGGAGTCTAGTCACAGAGTAATAATGATATTGATAATTAAACATTTTTTGATAAGGCATAACACATAGGCATAATTGCCTGTCTCTATGCACTCACCAGAACAGAATCCATATGGAATATTAATGATGCACTGGGTTTCTAGTTCATCATTATCAAGTGCTGTCCCTTTGAAAGGGGTTGGTAGCTATGCACCTCCATCTACTTCTGCCCCCAAAATGATACTGAAAACAACAAAATAGTGAATTTATTTGACAAGGTAGAGGTATTTAGTGTTAAGTCTACTCTTGCAAATAAAGCATCCTACAAGTAGTAACCGCAAAGCTTGTCTGAGGTTTGTCTGCCTAGCAACAATAGATAATGCATTTTACATGTATACTTATATGAATATATATATAAACATAGTTATAGTTATATGATATTTATAAAGAATAAAACAGATATGTTTTCAAATTACTTCTGAACTTCTCATGTCTTATTTTTTCAAGTTTCTGAAGTTATTCCATTGAACAGTGGCTGCATGTGAAAATGATCTTTCCCCGTAAGATTTTGATATAATTTGCAGGACATAGAATGATGACTTTGTAATAGAGTGAAGTGATCTTTCTGGTTAGTGCTAGATATGGTGGAACAAACTAATGGGCAGGAAACTGAGTACTTGTTGATATAGGGCTATCCATGCTTGGCATCAATAGATTTAAAGATGCTTCCAAAAAATGCAAAATTGTTCTGCCCCTTTCATGGTCAGTGGAAACGGAGTGAGAAATTAAACCATGACAAGAAGTCATACCATGATGGGAATTACTAACTGGATCTTCATAGCTCAACTCTCTCTTGTGGAGAGTAGAATACGGCTCTATGGATTGTGTGTGTGTGTTAAGGCATACAGGTGCAAACTTGTGTAATTGGCATAATAGAGAGAGGATCGGTACATCCTTGAGGTGCCATTGGCAATTATTGATTGATATCCAAAGTCAAAGTTACACACCTGTGCAGATCTTGTTATATTTACCACAATCTAAATGCTATAAATATGATGATATCGTTCATTGTTAGGTAATAGCTTGTTAACTGATATCCACATGTGCTTCACATCATTACATGCAAAAAGTCTTCTGATGTGATCACATGACAAAATACAATTTCGAAAGAAGTCTTAACATTTTGACTGCTACTTTATCCCATTCTGATGAACTTAACGCGGAAACAACTTGGCTCTTATAAGCTCGGGGTTAACTCTGAAGAGTGTACATTGTCTATCGGCCAGTGTACAAGTACTGCAATGGTAAATATCAACTCTCTATGACTCTTTCCTCTCTTAAAAAAAGGATATATGATTTATTACTAAATATAACTAGAAAAAAGTCTTCAGACCTGAAGTGTGTTTTTTATCAACATTTGAAGCTATTATGTAACATTAGAACTTTAGAAGTCAATGAAAACTATGTTTCTTTTGTTTACTTGGATCAAACAGTGGGATACATCCAATTGTAAATTGAAATCATTTATTCTACATCTAAAGACAAATAGCAATTTGCATAAACAATGAACTCAAGTAATTGCCAGAGAGCTGATGGCATGTAAAGAAAACTGATTATTGAATGTACGCTTGCAATAAAAAAAAAAACGCAATAAAATGGTGCAAATGATGGATGAAAAGTCGCGTCCTGCTCCGTGCATATCCTCACAATATGTTACTGTTGCCTACCTGCCGTAGGTGGTATCACATGGTGAAGGTGGATGTAAGCTGGCATATGTCAAGGATATTAGCATAGCTGCGTAGTAGTCTGCAAGCACAGACCTTATTGTGAAACTTTCACAACTCGTGTGTCTGGTAGGATAAGACTATAGTCTAACTTGCTATTTGTGTCCCAATATCTGGAAGGCTTGTTCACTGTTTTTGTCTATACCTAGTCTTGGTAACCAAACTTTTTAACATATTGACAAGGGCATGTGACTGGATGTTACTAGAACTTGCAGGAGAGTGTGTGGAATGATGAGACTACAGCATGACTTGCTGGATTTGTCCTGATGTCCTGGAGGCCTGTACACTGTTTATGCCTACACCTAGTCTTGCTAATCAGACCAACTGACCAGGGCATGCAAGCATCAAACCTGTTAATCCCAGCTGCAGTAGGAGGTATGATGTGCTGTTTGCAGAGGCTATGGTAGCTTCTAGTAATGATGAATGATGCAAAGGCTGCGTTGTCGAGGGGGATCCGGCTGCATAGTAATGACAATGTGCCACAGCCAGGGGAAGTCACCGAGCGGCAGAGACCCGTATCGGAATTCACAGTCGACATAAGAGGGTCACATGCCTCTGGTTGCCATTGCTATGAATTACAAGCAATTATTTCCCTGCGATCAAGACAATCACTCGTACCTGTGTTATGCGTTGTGTAAAATGCTCTTATATCTTGTATCCAATCAGCACTCTTCCTAAAGACATTTCAAATATTTTTTTGCTTCATTTTAGCACATGTGTAGTGTATCAGCAGCGATCATTAATAGAGATTAACTACAATAATTAAAATTGTGTTTTATTCTTCCTTCAGTACTTTTCCAAAATACATTTGTTTTTATCTCCAATTTTTCTAACTGTGTTGTACGTCAGCATCTATCACTACAGAGATCAAATGCGACAAGTAAGATCATGTTATATCTTGTAGCCGATCAGCACCTTCCCTAAATATGATTCAAATGTCCTCTATTTTAGAATCTGTAAACTGCGTTAGCAGCTACGACTAATAGAGATCAAATGGGAGGAGTGATATCCAGTTATATCTTGTGTGTGATCAGCACTTTTCCTAAATGGTTTCAAATATCCCGTACATGTGCTGTGTGTCTGCAGATATCACTAATAGAGATCCAATGTAGTGATTAGAATCCTCTTGCATCTTGTGTTGGATTAGCACTTTCCTCTGAAATACATTTCAAATGTCCTATTTAGACATCTGCTTGATATGAATGAGTGACATTGATTCTCTCAGTACAAGACCAGGCCCCCATATTTTTATTGGTTGGGATTAATCAGACTCCATTGTGAATCCAATCCTCTATTTGTAATGTACAGAGTTACGATTCATAGCAATTGCTAGTAAAGTTGTGTTCAATCATAAATCGTTATAAGATAGGGCCCAATACATATAAAACGTGGCACAAGCATAGTAATGACTATCATTGGACGGCTCTTTAAGCATCTATTACCACCATCAAATGTCCCTGGAGTAGATCATTTCATGGACCAGTTAGTCCAATTGAACTTTCCAATATTGCAAATATGTGACTAATATTGGGATCGTGGCAAATTTTGTGCCCGTGGAGTTCATTAAAAATGTTGTTGCTGGATGTAGCCTAGCAGTTCAGCTTGTGATGAGCAATGACTTTAACTATTTATAATGACTCTTGGCAAAATTTTGCATAGTGTCAACTGTTTTAGGGGTTTCAGTGAAAGAGCTTTCTTTGGAAATTTCAATTTTGAAAAAAAATTGTAGGCATATACGCAGTAATGGAAGGATAGCATGCTCCATCCTGTAAATTAATAAAATGAATATGTGGGGTTTTTAGTTCTAAAACCTGCCACATTCAGTCCATTTTTCTCTCATATCTATAATGATGATATCAGCATATCTATAGGCCCCGTCGTATGAAGAGTTGTGATTGACCTGAATTGATCACAAGTCCAATCCCTAATCTGTAATGTACAGAGTTACGATTGAGAGCAATCGCAATGCAATTAGTTGCGATCAATTACGACTCTTTATAAAACTTTATATAGCCGAATCAGGTTTCTGTTGTTTATTTTTTATATCGAAAGATGATTATACCTTATTGGACTTTCATTTTTTCATGTCAACATGATTTATCTCAGTATGTGCCAATGGACTGGTGTACTAACATATTCAAATTTTATGCATACCAGTTAAACAAAGGTTGCCCCTGACAACCGGAAAGCTTGCCCAAGGTTTGCCCTGGCATAGCAACAACAAATGTATGCAAAGTGGATTCCAAGTACTGAAATAACTCGTTACTAGGCCCCGAGGGAAGAAACATCCAAAAATTTGACTACATTAATAAACCGGTCGATCCGGTAAATGGAACACATAATATACACACACACACACATCTCATAATGAAGCATTTTGTCTGGCAGTCAGAGGGTGAAACCACAATGCAAGGGCTATAATTTCTTATTTTGTCAAGGCAGCCTGTTTGAATCTCTTGAGAAAGGTTATCTTCCTCTCAAACAAGTGGTCCATGTCCTGTCTGCAATGAGTTTACCCTTCTGCCCAAGTTCCCAGTGAACTTCCTTCCAACACGGCTCCTCCCGTGGTCTTAGAGTCTACTGTTCAAATAGAGCTAGGATCGGGTAACGCACGGCGAGCAGCGGGCTGAATTTTCACGGGCAGAATCATCGAAAAATGATTCCATCCTTTTTTTGAAGAACTCTCCTTAGTATAGCGGCGACCGCTTCATGGTGAATGATGATTGAATGATAGGGTAATAGGCCTCAGCGAGACGTGATGTACATGTAGTTATTAGTAATGGCATTTTGATGCAACATTGAATTTGCATTATCATTAAATATATGGCACCAAACAGCATGTCGCATGGCTACACATCCTGGCCAGTGGAAGAGTGCAGAGACAGCCGCAAAGTTATTAGATGTGTTTATCTCATCATATAACTTTCATATTTCACACCACAGTGCTCATGCTCAATATCAAGATCATTTTATGAGGTGTAGAGGGTCTGTCCCATTGTGCAGGCAGAGACTAAATTGAGAGGAGGATGTTACAATTTTTCAGGCTGATCTATGGCACATTTTAAAGCACTCACACAAACCAGGCTTCAACCCATTCTTAACTGAGCCCGCATGTATGCTAGCTGGCTTTTCTCCACTCAAATCATGAATAGTGCGACTCAGGTATAATCTGCTGTGTGAACAATAGATGACAGGCTATGAAAAGCTTGACATTCTAACCATGAGCAATGGGGTTAACTTGAGAAGTGTGAAGTTTATATTGCTTTCACTTGTCTGACCATGCTTAGAAATATGTGCTCATATGTGCTGCTACAGGAAATGAGGTTATTAAATCTTTGGATTAGAGACAGTCTTGCTCAGACGTACAAACTATGACCTCATTCTGAGTCTAGCAGAAACTCATGAATTGCTAATTTCTAAAAGACAAACATCTAGAACTAATTCATCAAAAAAGTAAAATCAAGCAAACATTTGGCAATAAATGGCACAGTTTACTACACTTTGCAACACAGTGTTTAGTAAAACAAATTTAATCACTTCTCTTTTGTCTTACGTTGCTCCAAGATATAAGACGTGCCAATGCGTGCTGGGAAGCAAAATAAAGCCATTGAATCTTGTGCAGCTCAGAGCCGGAATCCAATCGAGATCTCGTGAAGGCGGTATTGTGTTCCTTTATGACTTTGTGTGACGACAAGTGGGCCAAGGCCACAAGGAAAAGATCGAGAGAGAGAGGAGAGGAAAGGAGAGAGGAAGAGGAAACGAGGGGAAGATGGTGTAAGGTAGGAGGGTGGAGAGATCACACGGGGAGATAGAAAAGAGGAAATGCAGACTGGTGATAAGAGAGATGGGCAGAGGAGAGATGGGAGAGGTAGAATGGGAAGGGGATAAAGAGGGATTGGAAGAGGAAAGAGGAGAGAGGGGGAAAAGGGAAGTGGGAGGAACAAGAAAGAGAGAGAGAGAGAGGGAGGGAGGGGAGAGAGGGGAGGCAGAGAGAGGGGGGAGGGGAGCGAAAGAGTAAGCAGCTAAAAGGGGAGAGAATTGATGGGAGGGATGGAGAGGAGAGAGGGGAGGGTAGAAAGGACAGAGATGATAGAGGGAGGGGACGAAGAGGACAAGGCAAAGAAATGCAAAGTGGGGGTAGGGGATAGGGGGATCCAGAGAGAATAAAGGAAAGAGATGGATTGATGGTAAGAACCAGGAAGAAGTGGAGGAAACAGGGAAAGTAATGGATGGAAATATAAAGGGAGAGAGGGAAGAAGTGCAGTGATGGAGGGAAGTTACAAGCGAACAGGAGAGTGGAAGATGGGGAAAGGGTATTGTATCTTGATGAAATATGCGTCGAGGAGGAGAGGAGGTACAAGTTCAAGTTGAGACGATGGAAAGAAAGAAGTATGCAATGGGTGGAAGGGAGTTATAGATAAGTCCACTAAGAGAAAAAGATAAAAAAAAAGAGCCTGGAGAGAGAGAGAGAGAGAGAGAGAGAGAGAGAGAGAGAGAGAGAGAGAGAGAGAGAGAGAGAGAGAGAAAGAGAGAGAGAGAGAGAGAGAGAGAGAAGGAGAGAGAGAAGGAGAGAGAGAAGGAGAAGGGGGCTGTTCGGAGTTTGAAGAAAGTCGCTCAGAGCAGAGAGACAGAGGGAAGTATGGTGACGGAAGAGAGTGAAATTTGAGAGCCGGTCATGTAGCAATTAAAGATCGGAGAGAGAATGGACGTGACAAAATTATGCCTCATTTCATTCTCCCAGACAGGGTCCCCAAGAAGACGCAGAGAAAACTGATTGAAATTATTCTGTTGAAAGCATGAATGCCCAAATCAAAGTAATTTCTCAGTCTTCCATCTATATCTCGGATATTCTCTTTGGCCTCAGCAGGTAAAGGATTAATCAGTTTCCCAGAATTTCAATCATATCTGAAATATTGATTTCTATACGTTTTAAAAGATAATGGGTAGTTCATTTGACAGGATTCTATCCATAATTAAAGAGCGTTAGTAGAGTAAATACAGTCATGTGACTTCAAAGTGTCTACTTGCGATGTGGTTCTTTGTCTGATTTTATCACCAAGTAAAAATAAATGTGCTTAGTATCAGAATGATAGGTCAATTTAGCTGTGCTAACTTCATGTATGTTTGGCACATCAATTTGATAGTGTCTATGTTTATCATTCCAACCACAGCAGCTTTGCAGTTTTTTGTGGGAGATAAGGTTTCTATTAGATTCTCATTTGCTACACATATATCCAGACACTTGGACTCTCTATCTCGTGAAAACCACTTTCCAATCAATCCTGGAGTGTGTGATGGCTCCGTCTGTGCTCCTTATTGGACAAGTTGAAATGCTTATCCGGTGTAAACAGTACCAAATGCGCTTGATTTGTAAACTGCAGAGAGATGGTTTGTTTGGGAGAAAGGGTAAGGCCAACTGCATTGTACACTCTGCGCATCATGGGGACCGTTTTCACAGGATATGCCTCAACACTAATACCAGTACCAAATCCAGTTCCCTTTGCATTTGGGCGGTACATGTATATAAAAAAAAAATTCACGAAATGTCTCCCTGTTCAGAGGGTAAACCTAGGTGTACGCACTGTACAGTCTATATGGGGACTGTTTCTCTGAGCCTGACTTGACATGAATACCAGACCCAATATCAGTTCTCCTTGCAATGGGATTGTACATGGAATTGCCTCTACATGAACCATCCACCTGTTAAAAGGGGCCCTCAATCTCTGAAGTTCCTTGAGGTTTGAGTGCATTTCTTTTAATTCCCAGTCCCTAACCTTCCGTTGTAGTGTGTTTGATGGAGGAGATGGGGGGGGGGGGGGGGGGGGTAAGGGGTGAGGAAGGGATATATGTCCTAGTTCGCAAGCTACCAAATCTCACATCTTCGTGTAGCTCATCAGTATTAGTAATGCCAGCTTCTACTACCCCAAAGTAGAATAAGGAATGTCCATGCATCTAATTAAGAGAGAAGCAGGCAAAATTTAGTGATGTCACAGTTTACTTTGCATGTTAACCCTCTTACTACCATAGGTGCATAACAGATGTAACAAGTCAATTGGATTTTACTGGCTACGTGGTGAGAGGATGAATTAATGATTGTGTTTCTACTGGGCTGTTTCTCTTCGCTGCAACTCTGAGTGTCTTCTGGTAAATGTATGGTAAAAGAGTATTTATGAACGAATGTATTTATAACTAAGAGGATATGGACTTGGTACAAGTTGGTACAATATTCTTGATGTATCACGGCTCATGGTTCACTCTTGAAGATTTACATGTACATGTATATATAAAATGGAATGCTTGGTGCATGTACTATACCCCGGGTTTTTGACCACTTTGACTCGACTTTGACTTTGACTTTGACTTTGAGACCGTTGACTTCTAAATCTTCTCATGCCCATAGAGTTAACACACCACCTGGTCCCTGTAAGTTAAGTCTTTATGCCCCATTGAGGCATTTGTGCACTGGTAATACATACGATTCCCATAGGACAGTATGGGGTCTGGTAGAGAATGAGATTCGGGTTAACACCACTATGGCATGTATGGATAGAGATAGGACATCGCAGAATGACAGGACATGTGATTACACAGTGAGGCATGCAGACAAGCTTCACGCTCCATAGTCATATCCTCCCAGCCACCCTAACCCCCCCCCCCCCTTCCCTCAATGCATCTCCACATAGGACCTCATCTCAACACGGGCCATCATCAATAATTAGTCCGCCTCGACGTCTATTCCCCGGGAGGAAGCCACAATAGGCACGTTAATTCCACTCGGAGAGAGATGTATGAGACGACCAACAAATCTTGCTCTCTGCTTGGCTGTATGTGCATGTGTACAGATGAAAGTGAGGGGGGGGGGGGCGGGCGGGAGGGGGGATGCTTGGTTGACTGGTATACAAGGGGAGGGTAGGTGTATGATTTGAAGTTAGCGATTGCATGGTATTGTCTGGTATACAAGAGATGTTCGGGGTGCGTGGTGGAGATCATATGTTTATTGTCAGGTATACAAGCTGAGGGGGTGATAGTTGGTAGAGAATGTATAGTGTTGTCTGGTATACACAGGGTGGGATAGATGGGGGATGGGGGGGGGGAGAAGGGAGTGATTGGTGGTTATTAAACACTGTATTGTATTGTGTGGTAGATATGAAGGGGGATTGGTAGTTTAGTTAAAACTGTGTTAAAGGTGTGTGTGTGGGGGAGGGGGATGATTTATAGAGAGTTTATTATATTGTCTAGTATACTGGAGATGGATGGGATAGGGGGAGGTGATTGGTAGTAGAGATTGTATTGTATTGTTTGCTATGGATGCAAAAAATAAAGAATATTAAGGAACTTTATTAGCGCTGGGATAGTAATTAAGTCTGTGTGGATTGTGTTGTGTAAACCAGTTAGAAATGCATAATTGGAAACTGCATTGCTACTTTGTAAACAGCTACAAGCGTTGTCTAGGCCAGAATCAGAAATTGAGTTGATTTGCTTTGTAGATCACTATATATTGTTCTGACTGTGGTGGAATATAGCAGCTTTGTTATTCCTTGTGAAAATCACTTGTCTTTGTACGGGAATGTCAGGTTGATTATTCATTAGGGGTATATCGCCTTGATTATCATTTCAATGCCAATTTAGGTTGATATCCCTGTGGATAGGATTTATAGTTCTCTGTATTTGGAAACTGTGGAATAGAATTTAGAGTACTACTATAAAAAGGGGAAGTATATGGGCAGGCTTTTACATGCAGTCACATTTTCTTAAAATGCAAAATTTTATGATATGAAAATATTTCTTTACACATCAGCATTCCTACAACATATTGTTATGTCTTTTCTTATATTGCTTGTGCAGATATGCGTAGGTGGGAATATACTTTCAGTTGTCAAATGCAAAGTTGAATTAACAAACATCTAGGATAACTACTCTTGGTAATACTACTCTTTGCATCGTCCGAGGCAAATCCAAGTTTATGCAAATACAGAAACATGCAATCAATATTTTATGTATGTCATATGAGAGAGCTTGTTAAGCTTTGAGAAAGTGGGAATTTTTAGACAGCTTGAGCACTGCACACTAATATTGACAGATTGGTGCTGTTTCTACTGTGTCCCAGATACTGATAATTATGTTGGTATCATGGCACCGTATGCAGTGGCTGTGCAGTCACAAGAGTTAATGAAAGTGATATTGGCTATGATTGCTTTAAGATCCATAAGTGGTTAATGTGAGAGTGAAGTTGGTGATCTATAATATGCATGTAAATTACAGCTCAAAGAAATTGGCATATGGAAAGGGAAGAAAGGGAAGGAGCCGCAGTTTTAAACCACGGTATATTTTGTCCAGTTCAGCATGAAACACAATGCTTTAACCTAAAAAGCATCATGTTTCATGCTAAACTGGACAAAATATACCACGGTTTAAAACTGCGGCTCCTTAATTTTCTTCCCTTTCCCTTTCTGTATGGCAATTCCTTTGAGCTGGAGTATATATCAGAAAAGAATAATGTCGAAATAATATTAAAAAAGGTTTATATCACATGACCACAGAATAAAGCAAAGAAAAATAGTTTCATGTTTCTTTGAAATGTGTGTTACAGGGTTGATTCTTATGAATCTAAAAAGCAAAAAGGATATATATATATATAACAACTTTGTTTGATCGTTGTACTACTTTGATACTTAATAGCTTGCTAATAAAGCATTGATGGTAGCATGTGACATCTCACCGGTCACTAGCCTCTTGCAATTGTGGTTAAGTATGAGACTAGATCATAAAATGCAATAGAATAGATGATGAACAGATAATGCAATATTGCTTTAACCTTCAAAATTTGAGATTCGTGCATTATCATGTGATGTTGAAATGACCCATTATGCACTTTAGTTAAAATGGTTTTTGTAATTAAACTAAATGTGGCAGTATTTACCAAGGTTGGATCCTCAAGTAAATGAATGCAGCCTTCATCTTTCATCCATGCATTATTGTTCATCATCATTCTTTTTTATTGATATACATATATGAAAATTTCTCAGTCTTAGCACCCCCCCCCCCCCCACATACACACACCATTTCCCTTAATTCTGAGTTTGAACAACATTTTATCATCTATCCTGATTGAGATGCCTTTCTCTCTCTCTCTCTCTCTCTCTCTCTCTCTCTCTCTCTCTCTCTCTCTCTCTCTTTCTTTCTTGGTGTAGGGTATAAGGCATCTATCCAATCCCCACTTTTCCATCATACTTTGTAATCTTGCATGGGTCATACATAATGAGTATGGAAGGATCAAGGTATTTGGGTGTATCACATTCAGTAGAAGCACATTTTTTTATTGCAAAGAAAGTGAACAATATTCTTTTCAAAGGATACACAACTGCAAACAGATGAAAGTTGTGTTTGAGATAATGCAATGGGCTTACAATTCCTCTGATTTACATTTTTTATACACATGTCATTTTCTTGTTCGATTGCATATTTGTGTAGGCAGTACATTTTGTATGAGTGATACTGCTATAGAAGTAGCATGATTATGACGCTATGGAAGTCATTGAAAGTTCAAGGCCTATTGATATTAACATATGTGTTTGATTGGAAGCATCATTGTAACTGTCATTACTACATGTACACAATCCTCATCCATTATTTTCTCCTTCTTCTTCTTCGCTCTCTTCCGTTTCTCCTTCATTTCCCTCCTCCCTCCTTTTTTATCCCCCTTCTCATTTTCCTCCTCCTTCTCCCTTCACTTTCCTCCCTCTCCTCCTTCAACTTCCTCCTCTATCCTCATTATCAAACCTTCTTTCATTCCTGCATATACCTTCTCCTCTTTCCCCATCTTACGCATTCTTTGCGTCCTCACTTTTTCTTCTTTCACAATGCACTGTCTTATAACCATTGTCACTATTTGTCATAATCCCATCCATCAAACTTTGTTATATTTATTCATCTTCATGTATTTCTTTCACTATTTCTTCATCCATATTCTGTTCCATCTTCCTTTTGATTGATAGTTTTTTTAAGAGATATTCTTCTTAGTTTTCTGTTTTTTATCTAGGTTTTGTATTCCTCCCATTTCAACCATCATGGGTGATTTCTAATAACAGTGCTATCTTATGGAGAGAACAGTTAAGCTTGAGCTCATATTAGAGAAGATGTACAGTAAATCTTGTTATCTAAGGTAGATGTGAAAATGATAAATATTTCAGTGGCAATAAAATGGTCTCCATTAAGGTGTTTACTGAGGCACTTGATATAACACACAACAAACTGTCACATATCAAACTCATATTCTACACATGATGGATCACAACTTTATTTTTTTTTTATGTTTATATATATACATATTCAAGGATCAGTGTCTTCATGATTTCATTTGCCGTGAAAATAAAGAATAAGAATAAAATGTACCATTTGAGTTGTAGAAATGGCTTTTCCGTGGCTATTATCTCAAGCTTTAGGTACAAAAAAGTTTTTTATTATTATAATATTTGTAGTTGATATCAATATCAAATTAATATGCTTAGGGCATCACATAACAATTCTCATGCTGAGATATTTCTCCCTAACACTTCATTATAAAGCTACAGAAGGCAATGATCATATTTATTCATTGTTCCTATTTTTATGTGCCATATGATGCCCTTTGCCTTTTCATTTGTTTCTTTAATACCCATGAAAATGTTTTGCGTCCCATCAAATTGATTGTTTTTTATCTAGGGAGTATGATATTGACATTTTAAGAGATGAGGGTTTCCTCTGTCTGGTCCCATCTTTATGTCGATACTTTACGCCCCCCGTTAGACTCAAGACCTTATTGATTGTCTTGTAAGATGACAAGAGATGGAGAGGTTGGTGCTCCATTCCCCGGAGTTATGAATTCATCGGAAATTGATTGTTTTCACTCTTTCTGTGTTGATGGCTTGCTCCAGCAATACAACTAAGCCGGAGCTCAACATTTTGCGTGGGAGGGCAGAAGGGAATGTGCTTCGTTTTATCCATTTTCAGCTGATTCTGATTGCATTTGAGGTATATTGCTCCTCCATATGTCCACCTATATGACATTGTTTGATGCATTATTACACTTGAAAGTTTGACATTATCTTGTTAAATGCCAGTCAGATCAACGTTTTATTTGGCGGAGTATGCTCTGTTCCATGTATGACATGTTTGAGTGTCTAACACAACAAACAAAGGTCGTCTTGAAGGTTCTATTTATATCGATTTGTTATTCTGGGAGTATGACAGATAAGGTTATTTGCTTTACCTGATATGCTCTGTTTTGTTTTTTACTTTTGTCACATATTCAATCAACTGAGATCATATGGTATGATAAATATATTGTATAACTTTCTGTAGTAATAAGATTGATTGACCAAACTTTTTTTAAAGTAAGTGGAGAAAAAGGAGACCACACAGTGACTTAGTCTGTATCTATTGCTGATTTTCTCAGCTCATTTTTTTTCTCACAGATTGATTAGGCAATCTTATTACTCTGGAGACTACCAGTATGACAAAGATTCTTTCATCTATCATCTCTCTGCCCCAAAACAGTTTATTTTCTGAATATACCAATATACACCTTCTGTGTTTTTGTTGTTTCTTTGCAATTTTGCTTGCAGAACAAAAAACATTCACCTATGGTTTACATTGTACAATTACAAATATGGTAGTGGGTTTTGCAGGTGGGTATTTGGGCATTCTGTCAACACTTGAAAAATTGTGGAGCAAACAGGTTAACACTAGTGCCACATCTTATTAAACAAAGATGTGGGAAATAGATAGAGTTGCACTGTTGAGTCAGAATGTTGGATATAACACCTGCTGTTAATGAGGCATAAGCAGGAGGAAGCATTACACACATGCCACTGACAAACGAAGCATACTCCCTCTTTACTCTTAGTTCTGTTCCGTTGTGGAAACACTTTGAAATGACGCTTTAAGATTGCACACTTTGCTGTACCAGATAAAATGCCAGCACCCTTTAGGGTATGTGTGGATTTCAGCAGTTACACTTACAGTTTTGGAAAACAATCAATAAATAGTTGTATAAATGTACAGGGGGAAATGGTATTGCCCAACTTATGTGAAATAATGATATTCAAATTTTATTAAAACTGTTGCAGATATTTTAGAGGTTTCCTATAGAGGTCTTGTAAATATTCCTATGCCTGAATAAATGCAACTTTGTAGGATTTGTGGACATTGATTTATTAGAAGCGTGACAGGGACAGATGGTGAAGAATCACAATTTTGTGTATTCCTTATATTCTAATTCTTACCATGCAAGTTTCTTGGAAGTATAACCATTTCAATTTGTAAATGTCTTCTCAAAAGACAGGCTTGTGATCATAATACAGTAGAAGCTTTCTTTAAGGACAGCTTATATAGGGGAGACATAAAATGTGGTCTTCATAGGCATGTGGTCTTTCTGCACAGGTGGTTGCTATGACAGATGTTTGCTGTATCATGTCCTTCATGTGAGACTTCCAAACCAATTCAATGAGTAAACCATGTGTAATTTAGATTAGAAATTATCCCAGAATGAATATAAACTCTTCAAAAAGTTCTGATCCTTTAAACATTGGTAATGGAGATGACATTTAAGTCGGTCGCAATTCAGCGTCTGCCGTAGCGAGCGTGCCTTTCCCATCTGTATGTCTTAGAAGGACTGCACCTCTTCACTCATGTTGCTCCTGTCATGTGGTCTAATCAATACCAAGTCACAGTGCTGGGGCCTGTGCCCTCCATCAGGCCACGTGTCCCTCACCACCTATGCATTTGGCAGAGTTCACTGAGGAGATAATTGGTCTCTCCGTAAACTCTGTGAACTACCAAGAGGAGCGGGTGACTCTCTTTGGGGGGGGGGGGGGGGGGGTCACTGGAATGAACCAGTATCAAATCCAGAACCAGTATTGGTACCATTTCTCCAAACCACTCCTGATACCAGTACCAAATGATACCCATATCGATATGAATACCAGTCATAATATCAGGACCAATGCCGCTATCAACACCAATACTGCATATCAATACTCTTACTTGATACACACACTAGTACTGATACTATGCCTCATTGGTATATCTTACCCACAAATACAGCTAGTTGAATTGCTTGAAAATCGTATTGATATAGAATTAGTAGAATTTTGGTATTGGTATTGGTATACATATGAATATATGTATAGATATTGGTAATGCTTGTGTTAATATTATTAATGTAATGTGTTCTTGGTATTGGTGTTAGTACTGGTTTATCCTAGTATTGGTTCATGTGTTCAAACAGCCCTGCTAATCATATCAAATGTCACTCTCACTCTCACTCTCATGCTATTATCAAAATTATTTCTCAATCCCCTGTTTCATCCCTACCCTTTCAAGAACGGAGTATTATTTTACCCTCTCTTTAACCCTCTGGCTTTCTGTATCTCTCTCCTGCTCTTCCTGCTTCCCTCTTTCCCTCTCTCTCTTTTACTCCGTTCATATTCACCACCTATCCGCAAAATAAGTGCAACATTTGCAACAATTTTGCCGATGCATTAATGATAGATGCGTATGTGAACGGGAATCACAGAAATAATGTGGTATTTGCTTCCGCCTTTTTTTCGCTAATGTTGCAGCTATTTTGCGGATCTAGTAATGATACTGCAATATTGCAGTAAGCGGATCTTATAAACTGCATCCACAAAAAAGCTGTAAGTTTTGCGCCTTGTGCATCTCGCTCTGGCTAATCACACCGCTCATATGGATATTAGCGGAACATGTCAGGGGTGTGGAGATAGTCCAGCTGTTCAAAACAATGCAACATTACGGCATTTTTGTTGTATATAAACAGTGTTTTTAGAGGCTCGCTGGAAACTGCCTTACCGACGTGCATCGGTAATAGTAGCGGTATTATTATGATTATGGTATATGAACAGGGCTCATGTGTCTCTCTTGCTCTTTCTCTCTATCTTTCTCCCTCTATTTCTCTTTCTTATTCTCCCTCTCTCTCTCTCCCCCCTCTCTCTCATTCTTTCTATCTTGCTTTATATCTCTACTTTCTGTTTATCCTCTCCCTTTATACATGTGTATACAATGGTAAATGCGGAATTGTCAGACCAATTGGACTTGGGGTTGTGTGTGTATGTGTGTGTGTATAGGGGGGGGGGAGGGGGGTTGTCTTGATGTACTCTCTGTAGAAGAAAACTTTGTGAAGAGCGATGGACATTTCTGTTCCCTACATTGCTGACATTTCATGCGAAAAAGAATAACTTCATTAACATATGATTCATCCGTAAAAGAGTGTGTAGGTGTGTGTATGTTCGGGGATGGGGAAGGGGGGGGGGGGGATGTTTGGTGGTTGAGGGAGTTCATTGCCCACCACCCCTTGCCCCTAGTTCTCACACCCATGCCCCGGGCAGTGAAGCGCGCCTTACACGGTTCAGCGAGCTCTGCGCTCTCTCACCCCGGTCCTCCTTGCCTTGCTTCGTCGGCCAGGTGGGATCTTATAGCTATCCCACGATGCCGTTGGGGCACTCAGAAATGAAGCAAGGAAAATTGACAGAAAGAGAGAGAAAGAGCGAGAGAGAGAGAGAGAGAGAGAGTGAGAGAGAGAGAGAGAGAGAGAGAGAGAGAGAGAGAGAGAGAGAGAGAGAGAGAGGAGGAGGGAGGGGAGAGACAAATCAATTATGTGGTTTGCATATCTGAAGGCACCTCATCAACCCATGCACTTGCCACCAAAATATTGCCATTTGCCTGTTTGGTACATGGTAAGACATATATCTAGGAATACATTTGGCTCATGCGATCAGGATTATTGGCTCAACAGATGCTATATTTAGCCATCCAGAGGCAGGTATAGCAGGGAGTTGGGATGATTTGATTATGACCGCAGGTTGTGCTGTTATTGGGGGTAATTCTGTTATATGATATCGTGACTTCACAGGAAATATTTTGAGCAATAAGCACAATTACAAATGCATGTAGTGTGATGGAGCTACTTTGTATGGACAATTGTTAAATGTTTGTGCTTGAGGGAAGTTATTTATAACATTTATGGTAAAGTTTGCTCTATTTTTACCCTGTTTATGTTTCTTTTTAGAATAATTCATGTCTTATGCAGAACATTACTAATGTTCAAACCATATCACACAATCAACATGATGTATACATGCTGAAATACAACTCAATCATTTTGTCACATGTTAGGGTAATATTTTTTTTTATGTAACAGTATTTTTTCTTACGGTTTGCTGTCAATATTTATTTGAAATTGAAATTTATTTGAATAGCTATAACAGATGTATTTCAGTTTATAAATTATTGTTTAACCCTCAATATGCCATTGGAGCATTTGTGCACTAGTAATGCACACCACTCCTATCAAGCTGTACTGAGAAGGAGCAGCGATCATGAACATTGCAATGTGATTCTTATACAGAAAGCGTGGGCTGAACTTGAACCTCTCAAGTAGTCTGCACTTTTGAAGAGCCTTGTGCCATGCACATGCAAAGATCACACTCTACTTTCCTTTAAGAGGAGGGTAAAGACCCAGTGACGTGTTATAACATTATCTGGAAAGAAATTATATTTGAGGTGGAAGTTACATTTTCCGGCTTTGTGAACCCTGGTCCAGTTAAGATGTCAACATTTACCATGGAACTGCAGTAAGCAAAGAGATGTGACTTGATTGTGTCCTATAAGGAACTTTAAATTTATTTACAGTCTGTGGTCTATTGTCCATACAGCAGACAGGGCTTAGTATCTTTGTGGAGAAAAGCCAGCAGGCAAATATTGAGCTCAACAAAGAACAGGTTAAAGTTTGAGCAGCAGAACTAATCTGATTGGCTCTGTCTATCATTCTCTTCACAGCCAGGTCTGGTATCTATGTGTAGTTATTGGTTATTTATGATATATTCCCCCCCCCCAAAAAAAAAAAAAAATATAGAATAATTGATCCGAAAAACAATATCTTTACACCTCAAGATTCAGCATTTTCATAAAAGATACATATGAAAATGACCCACATGAAAGATATCTGAATATGTCATCAAAATGGCCAGTGTGTGCTACAAGATGCTGGTGTATTTTGAGAGTGTGTTTCATCCCAAGAGAGTCACAAAAGCAAAAAAAAAAAAAGACACCTGCTTCCCTCAACAAATTTGGACAACGTCATTTGAAAAGGTTTACGGTTACTTCACAAGTAGGCATAATGGAGCTGAGCCAAATTTGGAGGGGTGCATACGTCTCCAATTTGTCAATTGTGGGGTGAAATTTGAGGAGAGTGTGAAATTACATGATTAGCTTTAGTGTAATTAGATGGCTGGGACCATGTTTTATTACAAAATGTTACTTAACACTTTCCATATGGGAGCTGTCATAAACCAGTTACATGTGACGTCTTTTGAGTGACCAAGATGCAGTGAGCTAAGAACTTGGTGTCAAACAGTGTGTGGCTGTAATGAATTGACCTTATTCAGCCCCCTCCTCTAGCATTTTACACATCATGTAATTCAACTATTGTTAAGAACCACATCTTCTATTTCAGTGTAATGCAAAATTTTCAGCTGAGAGGTGATCAGGCTTAGCAGATTAGCAATGAGGCATTCATCTCAAAATGGAGGGAGGTATATTGGAAAAATAGGAGGAAGAAAAATGCAGAGGGGAAGCAAATTAAAAAAAAAAAAAGTGTGGGATAGAAGGGAGAGATAAGGAGTAGCATGAAAGTGAAACAGAGAGAGAGAAAAAAATATCTGACAGGAAGAAAGGTATGAAGAGAGAGTGAGAGAGAGAGAGAGAGAGAGAGAGAGAGAGAGAGAGAGAGAGAGATCAAGTTATAATGAAATATGGATGAAGTTGAAAGAGATGAAAAGATTTGAATAGATACAAATATACAGAAATACAGGGGGAGAAATACATACATAAAATAATTAAGAGAACGAGAGAAAAGAGAGAGATAGAAATATTGTGAAATAAAGAGAGGAGATATAGATAAAGATGTAATGGAAAAGAGAGAGAGAGAGAGGAGATACAGGATGACTTACTAAAATGATAGGAAAAGAGAAAAAAAGAGGGCAAGAGAGAAAAGACAAGGGAGAACATATCGGCAGAAAAATAGAAACAAAGAAAACAAGGAGCAAGGAGAATAGTAACATGATGAAAACAGAAGGTGTTCATCTAGTCTTAGATTTACCAAATTGCACCAGTCAGTCTCTCTGATGTGTGAAAAAGTTGTGTCGAGTCTGCTACATTCCTTGTCAAACTCAACGGCCCCATTACGCATCCTTGAAACCTGCCATTATGAGACATTTAAAGGAGAAGAAACTCTAATGACAACTTGATTGGTATAAAAGCAGAAACAGCAGAGAAGCAATCAGGGAATATTTGAGGAAAATCAGAATAATGAGAAAGTTATGAGAAAGTCGCCGATGCTGATAGCGTGCTTTGCCAGGTCCATTAATCAGCAGAAGATGGGCTATTTAGACAACTTTTGCACAGACAATGACAAGTCCACAAAACTGATAAAATGTCAGCAATTCTGATTATTTCTGGTGTAATTTGTCTGGACAATTAAGGTTGGCAGTGCAACTTTTGATAGGAACATTGATTATGATCTTGAACAATCCAGCATCTTGTATCCGCCTTTCCACTCACGCCTTTGCGAATTGGTCTCTGTAATTTGGTCACTCTTGGTTTTATCAAGAAAGTTAACTCTTCGTGTGCAGATGTTACATATTTTCCAGTGAAGCACACCAATTTCAAAGAGGAGCATTTTGTTTGGCACAGGAGGGGATGGGCTAGGACAGACAAAAGGAAATAGAACTACCTCACTGATTGCTTTCCAAGGTATTTCATGGGAGGGCTCTTGACTCAAGCCTGTATGCCAAGGCTTATGTCATATTTTTATAGGTTAGTTCAATGTATGGAACATTCCCCACTTCATTTTAAAGGTGATATTCATAGGAAATAAAATCAAATAAATATAGTTTATTTTATAATTGATGAGTTATTAAAGAAATATATGCAGCTAACATGCCATGAAAGTGTTCAGTTTTGTGTTTAATGAAAGTCAATTTTCACTAAATTGACTCTCTTCCTGACCTACAAAATCGCCTAAGGGAAAGTGGCGTTGTGTGTACGTCACAGCCGGGATAAGCTTCACAATGACCATTGTGTATCACACCTGTTAATCCACTAGCAACTGCCATCACAGTTTCATTAACAATGCCTGATGCTTCTGGCGGCAAAGAAGCTGCGGATTGGCATGTGTGATGCACAATAAAGCCTCCCGTTTCTTACGTCAGACCTAAAGGCCGTTTCGGATGACAGTAGGTCAAATTTGTCCCCGAGAATACGGTGATTGTTTTCACCATAATTTCGCTTTTTGGAAAGTGATATATTGTTTGAATATCATCCGAGCTAATTGTATGGCTTATAAGCTTTCTGTAGATGAATATCTTCATATTTTTGTATTTTCTATGAATATCACCTTTAAATTATTGAAATGCTTCCTCTAAAACGTGGCAGACATTTGATGTTCCATCCAAGTTTAACTCTGTATGTTGCATGTGTGTCTTTCTGGCACCAGTTCTACATACACACATCCCATCGAGTATTCTGTCTGGTATGGCAAGTGGTAAACTTGCTTTTGGCCTGCGGCTAGAGAATAGCAGAGTCCGCACCGAACACTCCTCCTTCTTTATGTGAAAGCACAAGATGGAGAGGGGAAAGGATAGAGGAAGCATGCTTTGAAAGTGGTTTGTCATCGTGGCACGAAATCAAAGGCCTAGCATGTGAGGAGGTGTATGCACAGCTGGCGCTGTTATCTTTAATTCATTCATTACGCCGGTTACTTGTCGCTGGTGACAGTGAAGCATGCTCACGCCGTTGTGAGCGCCTGCTGCTAAAACGCACCGATAAGTCACCAGGGCTGATTTTCTTTTGTCTTCCTTTCGCAACTGTTGTCCAATCGTAAATTTTGAATTCATTGTAGATTGTAAAACGGTGATGTATCTTGCACATTGAATTAGAAGAATTTGGAATAGGTTTATGGTTACAAACACCTGCACGAGGCAGAAAATGTGTCAACTATTTAAGCTTTTCTTTCACTTTAAACAAGGAAATAATTGAGATTAATGGGTAATTATTGTGAAGGAGTTGACAAGCTTTATCTTAACTGGTTTGCGTTCTAGATGCTATAATAAAAACAAACATCATTTAGTTCTTCTAAACATAAGGTTAAGTCAGATCATCAGAGTCTAAAGGGTAATGGAAGAGAGTGAAACAGATTAAAGACAAGGGGGGGGGGGGTGCACTAGTTGATAAAAACATCTGCCTAGCTTGACATTGAGTAAGTTCTCTGTTTCTGTTGAGTTGATGCTCTACATTGTAGCTCCTCCACTCTACAATAAAGAGGGAAACAGGAATGTTGGGATGACATGGAGATTACAGAAAGCAAGCTGTACCATGGTTGTACAAGTGGATCACTGATCGCCCGTCTTCATGTAGGCTACATCTACATCACAGGCTGTGGCGGTCAATGGGGTAGGACACCTCAAGAATTGGTGACCTAATTCCTGGCGTTTAATGAATATCTTGTCCTCAAAAAGGAGCCTCAGAATCCCGCCTTGAGTCACTGATTGCTCAACCAAATGTGCCTCTTCGTTACACAGATCTGTATTAACTCTTAGAGGGCCTTGGCTGATACATTTTTACTATAAAACTGTTGGTCTAGAAAATAAACATCTGCCCTTCTTTCCTTCTCCCCCTTCTTCCGTCATCTTACTATTTCTCTCCCTCGTCCCTTCTTCTCCTTCCACACGTCCCTTCTTCCTCTTCTTCTACTCTACCATCACCTCGTAAACCTCCTCAGATTTCATTACTTAATCACCAACTATGAAACACATAAGAAATACACAGAGTAATTATATTATCAGAAATGCATACATGAAAATAATTAGGGTAACCTAACATGAACAGAATAAAAACATCTGACATAACAAGTGGTGTATTCGTGACTCCCGTTAAAGTAATGGAAGATTGCATAACTAAAAGGTCTACTTTCTCCACTATTATAATTCTCTGTCCTGAACACTGTGATGATGTTGGAGTTGAATTGTTTGGGACAGAAATAGACATCTAAATATTGACCCCATTAGCCTGTGTGTTCAATAATTAGGGACTGGGTTAGTGTATTGAGGAGTAAAAGACAGATGGGTATAGCATTGATGCGAGAAAGAGAGTTTGTATTAGGCTGGAGTGGGGGGAAAGGAAAGATGTTAAGTTGGAAAGAGAGAAGATAAATGGGGAATTAGAAATGATGTAAGAGATGAAGAGAGGAGGAGAATACATGGGGAGGGGAATAGAAGGGGTAGGGGTAGAGGGTACAAGACAGAGAGAGAGAGAGAGAGAGAGAGAGAGAGAGAGAGAGAGAGAGAGAGAGAGAGAGAGAGAGAGAGAGAGAGAGGAGAGAGAGAGAGAGCATTTCACAAGAGGAGAGGACACAGAGAGACATGACAGACAGACATAGATGGAGACAGAGAGACAGAAAGGGAAACAGAGGAAGAGGGAGGATACAAGGAGAAAGAGAAAGGGATGGACAGACCGACCGACATGCAGGCATAGATGAACAGCGGAAGTAAGGGAAACAGAAGAGAGATAAAGAGGGAGATAGAAAGAGAGATAGAGAATGATATGACCAGTAAAAACCAATACTATGATGGAGAGCCATAAAAGCAGAGCCCATCATCCATTAAAAATTAATTCTCTGTCCATTTATCTTGTAAATTCCAGCCGCCGTTGGAACAGACGTAATGATTTGTCATGGTCCGGTATTGATTTATATTGCCAAATAGCACAATACAGCCACTAAAGGGTTAGTTGCTTCTGCTCTATAGCGATCCACATCACTTAATTTAACATAATTATTACTCTTTGAAATATGTTCCAAGCTTAGAGACCCAATTCATATTGTAGGAGGCTTCTGTTCAATTGGTAATATGAAGCCCTGTATTACACAAAAGTGTGTTTAGAATAGGTGATAATTTTCTTCAGAGATGTGTTTGTGGAAAATGAAAATGTGTAGATGATAATTTTGATATGAAAATTTTCATGGCATCTTCTCATATGCTGCAGCTAAATACAAAACATTTCATTTTTGTGGAGACCCATAATTAAGTGTCCCTGACCTGTAGGGTCAAAGAAAAGGAAACAAATGAGGCTATTGATTTCATGTTATTCATTTTGCTTTTTTAGGTCTGATAACATGCATGCATAGATGTACCATAGCGATGCAATTCATGGGGGTATGTTGAAAATGGTATGTGTCCACACATGCTCATAAATCCCTAATGTGGAGAGCTCTTTTTGAGTTGTAGGGCTACCTACTATCAACTCTATCAAAGCTTCTAAACAAAAAGCAAAAATTACATAGGAGCTCCAGATGATGTAGCCCCCACAGAAAACAAAAGAACCCATGGTAAAATGATTTTTTCACAAGGTATGATGCAAACAAATTTTTACTCATGACATCAGGCTTGCAAAAAAAAAAAAATCCAGTCAATAATTTTCCCTACTTCTCATGTTAAATCTATTGTGCAAAACATAGTGCAATTTGTTTCATGATGTCAAGCTTGGTAATGCAACCATTGCAAATGCATTTTCCTCCTGCTCTCCATGTTTTAACATGTTGTGCAAAATATCGTTCAAGGTGCTTGTTAGTAATCCCTGTGAATAAATGTTTGATTCTAGCCCTGCTTATGCCGTATTGAGGAGACTTCCCAATATCCTTGTGCACACTACACCAAAAAGACAATGCCTCGGATGTCTTTAGGGGAACCAGGCCAATTAGCAATGCTGGGAGGTGTTGCCATGACGCGGTAGGTGGCCTTCCGTGACATTCTGGATTCCGGGACGGCTGATGGAATGAAATAGAAATGAATGGAGATAGCAGAGCAGATGTTATTGAATCAATTGTTAGGAGGGGGTTTAGCTGGGCCTGAGCTGTCAGAGTGGTAATTGGTGAGGGTCCTTTACACGATCTAATCACGACCACTCCGCGATCCCACCCCGAAACTAAATCCCATACCCACGTAGGAGCGGTTTGTTAGCCGAATGTATCGCATGGCTCTGCATATGTATGCATGTCATGGGTTCTGTCAGCGAGGGAGGTATTGCGGGGAAATCTTACATTTCATTCAGGTAAATCAAGCATAATTGAATAGACCTTTCCACCTTGCGCTCAATTGGTTCAGGCCAGCATGGCTGTACGGTCTCTATGTGATTGTTTCACAGGTATGCAACCTCTCTGAAGGCAATGCTGTTTGCCTGCATATGTTGATTTAAGCCACAGTGGATGGGATGTAACAAAGTTTTGATCTTCCATTGGAATGATTCAGCTAGCCAAAACTATAGCTGGAATATCATATTGGGATAAAATTTGGGAGGGATGGAGATTATGACAGTAATGTGCATTTTTTTTAAAATAATTTTGAAAATTTCAATTCATTATGGAGAGTAGCAGTTTTCGCATGTTACAACAAAAATGTGACTTAGCCGGTCAACCAGACATTTTTATTTAACACACAAAATGCTGTGGTGCACTGAGAGTTAATGTGAAGTATTTGTCACTCTGCAAACACTAATGTATGTGCAAAATGGCTCACTTTCTCTGTTTTCATGACAGTGACCAGTGCAAGAAATGGTTTTAGACTTGTGATGTAATAGGGAGAGTTTTGTAATAGTAACGAAGTTTAGAAATAAAGTTTACTAATAGAGACAGGGTATTGGAAATGGTTTACAGCAATACGCATATACCCTGTCAGTATTATTTTTCAAGGTGGAAAAATGATTTCATACAAATATGCATAAGGCATCTAGTCATATTGATATCTGTCAGTTAACTCTTCCATTGCTAAACTGCATAGTGCTCAGTGGGATTTGTATATATCACTGATGCAAGAAGGCATTGATAGCACACAAAGAGTTGAAGTGAATCCCCTGTTGTAGGTATCAGCTACACTGCCAGTACTGATGTATGACCATCATGGTACAAATGGCACACTTTCTCTCTATTTATGACAGTGACAGGTGCAATAAATGGTTTTAGGAGCAATAAACCTCCATGAACGCTTGCAAGCCATATATGTAACCCATCACAACTGAATCAGGACAATGTTGTCAGCTACATGTAGGAACTTCTGTGTTTTTTTATTCTCTAGATTCTTGGCTTTCAAATGCTGTACAACCTACATGAAAGGATCTGGTTGCATGGTTAAACCATTCCAAGAGTTGAAGGGAAAAAGTGTGTTGTACTTTCCCCTTTTCCATGTACAATGCTACTCGTGATTTTATACTGGCCGATAATGGTCGTATACTTCCCATTTGCAACCATTAGCTACCATAAAAATGCGGACCAAGTTGTTCACATTTCTGTGGCTGTTACACATAGGGACTTACTGGCTTCTTTATGTATACAATGTGTTCACAAATGACTTAGCAGGTACAGAAAGATGATGAGATACAGGGAGAGAGAGAGAGGTGGGAGGGGGGGGGGGGGTAGACAGGGAAAAAGAAAGAGACAGACAGAGATGGAGATAGAGAGGGATGAATACTGAGTGAGAGGTAGAAACAGAGAAGGTGAAAGGCCCCAAAAGAAGACCGAATGACTGACAGAGAAACACAAAGCTTGAGATAGACATGTGCAATGTGTACTTGTCAGTTCAGCAAAACATTACTCATGCATGGATCAACCATGTGGAGGTGTTATGAATATATGGTCTTCCATTTTTACACTGTGTTTGAACAAATCTGTTGGCAGAGTCTTGCAATTTCCGGCACCTTGTCTCCATCAGGCGAGTATCTCAAATGTTCAGATGGGGGATATGAAATAGTGGCAAAGAGAGAGAGCATGGTAGAGCAACCGAAGCGGGGAAAGGAGGAAAGATGTGAATCAATAAATAAAGAGAGGAAAAACTGAACAAACTGTGGAATGAATTAAACAAAATCAGAGAAGAAGATTTTGAGACACGATAGAGAGACAGGAATGGAAATAATAGAGAGAGAATGAGGGAAAAGAGAGAAATGGAGGTATATACACAGACAGAGAGACAGGGTTAGGGGGAGGAGAATAAAGAATATTACAGAGTGAGATGGAGAGAGAGGCAGAGATAGAGAGAGAGAGGGAGAGAGAGGCAGAGAGAGAGAGGGGGAGCAAAAGAGAGAGATAGAGAGAGAGAGAGGAGAGATAGAGAGAGAGAGAGAGAGAGAGAGAGAGAGAGAGAGAGAGAGGGGGGAGAGAGAGGGAGGGAGCAAGAGAAAGAGAGAGAGAGAGAGGGGAGAGATAGAGAGAGAGAGAGAGAGAGGGAGCAAGAGAAAGAGAGAGAGAGAGAGAGAGAGAGAGAGAGAGAGAGAGAGAGAGAGAGAGAGAGATGGAGGAAGGAGGAAGAAGTAGAGACTACTATGAAGGATATGCTGGAAAGATAATGATGGTGCTTTTTGTAATATTCTAATATTCCGGACAGCTGGAGTGTAACCAAACTCAGTCCTTAACTGATGCTTGCAGGGCTGGCGCCTGTGTTTCATGAATAGCGTCGCTGTATAATGAGTCCTTGTAGAGAGAGTCAGATGAACAGCAGTCCTGCCAATCTGCTCTAATGTATTGCTTATTTAACAAATAATGAGTAGCTGGGTGACTGACAGTTGATATTATGAGAGCAAAAGTTTAGAGCCGATCGAGTCTTGTATTAACTGTTAATTTTTTGTAATATGCCATCATTTCATTTCAGTTGCATGTATTTTGATTGGTTTTGCTTGATATGTAATGGTCATTTTAGTTTCATGTTGATACTTCCCTACATTTATCTCAGCTGCGTTCTGCAGGACAGACCAGTTGAGTAGCCCCCTTCAGTTTGAGCCCATTTACTATATTTTTTTTTAAAGGTGTGAATACCCTAAAACACAATTATTTTGCCTACCCTTAAAACTTTTATCGTGCTTGTACATTACGTCGATACCTCTGAAGGCCATCCACATAGAAGTAAACAATGGACAGATATTGATTGGCAATCGCAAGCTGATCATTTTGGTATCGTCTGATAGTTGGGATTTTGACGCATCAAGACAGCTGCGATTTCCTACATGTCTTTCAAAGACTGACAAAACGTGTTTTGTAAAATTCTTGTAAGAGCTAATTCCTAGAAGTAATTGCTTCAAATACAAGCATGAAAGATAGCTTGAACATTTAACTACTGATAACACACATCAATGTCATCTATGTGTTATGAATAAATAACTTGTTTAAAATACAGTCGAAAGAAGTTGCCATGGTTAATTTTCTGGGTACCGGGTATATCCTGTAATGATTTCTGAGTGGGTGTAACAGGGACAGGGTGTCCCAGGGTCCCGCAGTGAACAGGTTGATTCGTCAGGCATCTGTCATTGACAAAAACACTGCCAGGGCTAATGCCAAATAATTGAAGCCACACTCATTCTAGTTCCTCCAGTTCTTTCCATGTGGACATAATCTGGCATAGTTAGCTCCACATCTAGGTGCAATATGTCATGCCCTCCTAGAAAGTGCACATATACCTGCGCTCAAATAGCGTAGGCATGAATTATATATTTGGACAGTGTGTTTGGTGAGTCATTTGTGAAGAGCATGGGATTTGGCGGCAGAGTAGAAGGGAATTTATATCAGGCAGGTGGTGAATAGACTGTTAGTAATCTAGTTTTCGAACATTGTCTCACTGACTTATCACTTTCTCGAAAGATATATATGATATTTTGGTTAAGATAGGAAGAGAAGTGTAGGGGGAGGGGGTATGATAGAGAGAGAATAGGGGTGGGGAGGGGGGTGTTTGACATCTGTTCCTGACATTATGTATTCGCAGTTGTTGCACTTATTGTTTGGTGAATACATGGTGAATACATGGTGAATACATAGCCAGGTAAACACCTATTGAGAGGTGTAATGGAGGAACCATCAAAAAATAGTAGGTAAAGAGGATGACACAGCTAGATCATACTTTAATGTATTACAATAAATGTACATTTGTCATAGTATGATCTAACTTTGATCATGAAATCTGGACAGGGAGTGAATGAGAAAACCACTCAAGATGGAACACTCAAATAGAAAATCACCCTTATATGCTTCTTTTTAGTAAACGTATGCATATCTATGGCACAAATTGACTCGCATGGTATTTGAGTAGGCTGATCCCAACACATATATTCCATTTTGATGGAGAGTCCCTTTAAAAATAAAAACATTTAAATTGTTGGGAGATGCTTCTAATTCTCTCCTATTACAGCCTTGACTCCCAGTTTGCCCCCCTGAGGCCAATTATGCATGAGATATGTGTCAAATTACAGCCAGGAATTCCTTAATGTGGTGACACGAATCCTACGCCTGCCATGGGTAATGGTGTGAGATTTGGAAATGAAATAGCAAATTTTGTATTCCGAGGCGCCGCAGAGTGACTCAATTATTGTCTGAGAAAACATACATATTTGATAAACTCTGAGAATATATTTTTACAAGCCTTCCCTTAGAGTCCTTAAAGTCAAAGTTTCAGGCAAATACATGCATGCCTTAGAGTCATATTCATGTATACATAGATATTAGTGGGAACAGTTTTGCGGGGGACAGAGATGTAGGAAATGTTGTGTATATGTGTTACACACATACACTAACACTGAAGAATGTTGATCTTAAAGTCTACTTTAGACTAAGGCAGATAAAATAATACTGATTTGGGTAATTGGGCCAAAGATGAAATTGTGTCTTTGTTAAACCAAACTGGTGTTTATATTAGCCCCCAAAATAAATTAGAAAGTGGAGAAACAGTTTAGCCCTGGATTATCAGACCTTAATAACCAATTGGCCTACTACACATCTTCATCACAGTGGTAATGAGAAAATAGAGCATTTTTCTCTAGCGTTGAATACCATGGAGACCTCTCTTTCCATTACCCATAAGTCTGTGAGAAAGATTTAAACTGTGCCAAACGCAATGAAGTCATGTGTGAAAGGAGGGAATGGGCACATTGAGATGGGAGCTTGATCGATTTGTGACGAGAGTAAAATGTGAAAATGTGCGAGCAGCAGAGCAACATGTGTTTCTTCATCATGACATGCTGAGCAGGGAGAGTGACAAGCTCTTCCACATAGTTTATCCTGCAAACAGAATCGCCATGGCGATATGTGAGCATCACTGCTCTTTTATTGGCAAGGTTCCGTTTCTTTGTCTTTCTCTGTCTTACTCTGTCTATTTGTCTCTCTCTCTGTCTGTCTGTCTGTCTCTCTCTCTCTCTCTCTCTCTCTCTCTGTCTGTCTCTCTGTCTGTCTCTGTCTCTCTCTCTCTCTCTCTCTCTCTACATCCTCTCTCTCATCTCTCCATCCCATCTCTTCTCCATTTCTTCTCTATCTCTGCACCCAAGTGACAATAAACTATCCCTGCCTGTAGACTTGACAACCGTGATCCCTTCATAATCCTCCAATTTCATGAGAAGACAGCGGCGTGTATGTATGGCATGGAGCAATGATGAAGTTGCATACAGGGACTCAATTATGAATGAGTGTAGGTCGGTGCATGTGCATAGAATAACTGATTATGACACCGTATGTGCTCTAGTATATGATCATACGGCTTTATCATACTGCATGTGCTTTAGATATTACATCAACATTTTCTCTTGATCCAACTCATATTTGAGGAATTTATTAGCAGATAAGTTTTTTTTAAAGTTTTGAGTTTACTATATAAATTCTTTTGTAAGCATGTAAAGAAGAAATAGAACAATAAATTTAACTTTTTCTTTGCCAGGCAACCGTTTGCTCTTTGGGACTTGTGTGTAATATGTGTGCAAAAATACCCCAATGATACATGAAGAGGTGTAGCAATGTTTTAGTCTCCTTTTGAATCAAGCTCTTCTTTTGTTAAATGAAAATCGAAAGAAATAATGTCTATAGTCAATCCAAAGATGTTTGTTAGGGTTACTGCAAATACTTATAAAATGGAAACATACAAACACAAGTATTCTTGAAATTTTAGTACATTTATTGTAGATTTCATTCATCCATCTATTTCACAGTCAGAGAAAGAGTACATACAAAGGAAAATAGAAGTTATACTTGGTGCAGAACTACCATGAAAGAACTAGGACGAAAGACCAACTGCCTAAAAGACAACATTTGATGTTTCCTTCCAACAAAATTTTCCATTGAAACTTCTATATAAAGATCGCATTTCTTGTCCCCCTTGAACTATCTTTCTATTCAGGTTTTACTGTAATATATTTGAAAAAGCCCACGGTTCTATACATTCTGCACAGCTGATATGGAGGATCTAGGACATGAAGATGGATGGTTATGAAGGATGGTCTGGTATTACCGCTAGATCGAGCTGTGCTCTCAGGATAGAAGAGAAGATCCATTAGTTCTAGGCTCATTGAATCCAAACATTGATCAAAATGACAGGCCAGTTGCCATGGGAATGTAGTAATGGCTGTATGTATAGTTTGTGTGTGTATTACTGTTCTATAAACTAATTTACAAAAGCACCAATTATGTAGTAAGAAAATAGATCCCCTCTGCCAATTATTCCTTATAAATCATCCTGTGTATACCATTTACAAATGCATCAAATTGCAATTATTCAACAGAAGGTGAAGGTATGAATTGACGAATCAAATTCAAATTATCATATACACATTTACTGGTGAGTGGTATTTAGGAAAACAATCAATTTGATGAGGCTTAGATGGTTGTAGGCTATATAAATAGGGCTTTATTATGCTTTGGAAAAGCCAGTGGATATATCAGTGTCAAGTAAATTGTCTGGATCAAGATGGCTGATATTGTGTATGTAGGGGGGAATGGTGAGTAGAAGGGGGTGGCTTTCATCAAAATATTTAGTCTGTAAGACAGATGAGAGAAAGGAATAAATGTTTGCTTGGATTGGGACCACTGCTACCCATTATCTTGGAATCAATGTTCAGCGCCCCACCCTCCCACAAGTGTGTGGATCAATCACTTCTCAGCTAATTGAGCCAGTGTTAATCAAGCCTGGTGACAGTGAGAAGAGCAGTGGTGATAACGAGGAGAAGTCGCGAGCCAAAACAAACAGGGCTCAGACAGCTGATCTAGGACTATAGAGGGCCGTCTGTACACAAAATATGAAGGAAATCATAAAAGAATTGTGAGCTCTGAGTATGGAGGGCCTTCTGTGTCCTATACGGTATCGGGATTTGTGCTGCTTAGTATCTGCTTAGAGTGGAAAAAAACAGCCCACATGTATGCAGGCTCAGCAAAAAACAGGTTAATCTATTGCTCAACAAGAAGCAATAGGGAAGAGAAAAATGAATTAAGCTTGAGGAGTTAGAGGGGTCTCGGGAAGAAACAAAAAAGGAAGAAGATGAAGAAGAAGAGCAAGATCAAGAAGAACAACAAGATGAGGAAACTATTAAAAAAGGAATGAGGAAGAAAAGGTATAAGAAAATGTTGAATAAAGAGGAAGAGAGTTTAAAGTCAGTTCACAAGAGTTCCAAGATAGTGAAGCAAAAGGAGTAAAATAAGAAAAAGAAAAGTTGCTCGTCTTGACAGATTATCTTTGTTTGCAATTACAGTTGAATTCTTGTCCATGACTATGCAATTTTTATTCTAGTTTGAAGCAATTATGTTTATAAAATGTTCTCATACACATTTAAAAACAAATGTGATTCAGGTTTGACTAGCATACATGCTATATCTGACTCCATACCATCATTGGTTGTAAATCATCTCTGACAGTCTGTAAATATCATTGTCACATGTGTGTTGAATTTATGTATCCATGTAATCTAATTGTTGATATAAATGACATGTTTATGAATGTTGATCTATTCTTGTCATTGCTGCTGCTGATGATGGCGGTAATAAAACAATCGCCTCTATGTGACATACGTTCAATGAGGTTGCGTATCACAGTATCTTGGAACAAAGAGAGACTTCTTTCCAACAGGTCCCTCATGACTCCTGTGCGATAGAGATGGACATGACCTCAGCTGTCATGCAACCACTTGATGATCATCAACTAGATTTCTTTGTGATAGATTGCGAAAACGGTGAAATATTGAGTGCCTCCTCTGCGGTCATGGAGAGAGTGGTGAAATAATTTAGTTCTGGTTGCCGATGAGTAATGGGGATGAATCACAGAATGTGGGAATAGGCTGAGAGGTGAGAGTGGTATCTCATGTGATGAGAAATCAGCGCTGATATGTTGAATGAATCCTCTGCAGTCTGCACAGTCATGCAAAAGAGTGAAATAGCCCAATATAGATTTGAGAGAAATTGCAAAATTGCTTTTGTGTCGCCTGAATGAAGTTCGGTAAAGACCTAGTGATCACTTTTCCTGTTAGTCTGTTGGTCTGTTGGTCTGATACAAAAATGTTTAAGTTTTTCTTTAACTTGCTCTCATTTCTGTATTTCTGCATCAATTGCAATCAAACTTGGTACAAATGATCCTTGGGTAATACCACATGAGTGGTCATGAGGATGATGAGGTCAAAGGTCATCTAGGGGTCAAAAGGTCAAATGATATGAGGCCATGTGCATCATTTTTCTCAGTTTTTGTTTGACTTTCTCTCGTTTCTTTATTTCTGCATCAATTGTGATCACACTTGGTACAAATGATCCTTGGGTGATACGAACATGTGTCTTCATGAGGTCAAAGGTCATCTAGGGGTCAAAAGGTTTAAAAAAACATATTTGAAAAAAATTAGCACTGTTTATCGATTGCGAAATCAGGCGAGACTCATGGTTCTCGAACCACCTTGTTTCAAATTTTCCTCTCTTTTCCATGGGAATAAACTCATTGGTGGATTATGATACTAATCTATTATTGCATTTTTTATGTTTTTGACTGAATCAAAGGAGAAAGCTAAAATATTAAAGTCAAAATGACATGTTGCATAAGACTACTATGCTGATGATAAAGCAGCACCATTATGAATGATTTGATAAATCAACAATGATAGAGTAATAAAACGTAAATAAAAAACAAGCTGAAGGAGACCAAGGAAGAATAAAGATATACTGATGGCTAACATCACAAAGCTAATGGGCCTTGTTCAGCTGTATCTATTTATTTATTTACCATGATGAACAAAAGAGTTTAAGAGGAAGATGATGCCATGCATTGTCATATGTCATAAAATATAAAGCTTGACTTATGTATGACTTTCTCTGCAGTATTTACAAGCCCTCAATACATGTAGATGATGCCTTCCTGGTATTATTTGTACAAACCCATTTCCCCTAACTACTACAATTGGGCAAGATGGGGGAAAACCCACTTCTCAGAAAGCAAACAAAACAGATTGGTAATTACTGTAAACATAATCCTCCCACCCTCTGCCACTGGGATTGATAATTACTAGGCTATTAACTAAAATGTCACTCTTGAGCAAAGTTGCACAAATGTTGGTACTGACTTATCTTTAAATGTATTTGCATTGATCAAGTAGTCTATACCAAGGATGTAAGGATTTCTCTGCCAGTACCTGGCATTTCTGTTTGCTGGTGTATATTTGAATATATATTTAAAGCATGCTTTACTAAACTGGGTCACCAGACTATAGACAAAAATTTTTTTATGCAATGATTCCCATAGTAACTTGAAAAAAGTAATGAATGAACGGTAATGTAATAAACTTCCAATTTTGTCACGAAATGTCATGCTTTTTTCATCATCCAATGATTAAGTAACATATGTAATGAAAGAGAAGGAGTAGAAAAGAGAACAACAAATACTGCTTTGGGCAACATATACAGAATAGTGTAATATTTCATACTGCCCCTTGACGATCAAGCCATTGGGGTAAATATTGCTGCATTTAACATGTCTGACACATGTTAATACTATCCATGCTTTACGTTACTCTGCTCGGTGTCTTTCCAGTGGATACACTGCCATAGTAGCATCCAGAGGGTTAACCCTTCACCTGCTATGTGTGTCTTTCATGAGCATTAATGCACACAAACCCCATAGCGCATAAGGTTGTCTTACACACACCGGGTTAAAGACACCATGCCAACATTTCCTTCCGAGTATTGATGTTGTACCGACTCTCATAACAACGCTGATTGGTCGTTATCGTCGGCCATTGATTTTTGTGCTGATATGCAATAACGGCACACCTCTGACCTTGTTTCCTTGTTACTCTACTTATTTAGCTCCTGCTTCTGCTCTGCACGATGTATGTCTGTCCAGTAATGGGCCAGTTTTGTATTGTATTCACATATTTGCACCCAACTGCGTAGTAAATGCATTATTATATTCACGTTTATTGTAACAGATATTGCATTTGCGGTGTTCCTGGCGAAGGAAATTGAGTTTCAGTGGGTGAAACGTATCGTGAATCATTTAGATTTTGCAAGTTGTACAAACGTGAACAAGCTCCAGGTTTACCATCTGGGACATGAAAGTCGTGCATGATATTTGTATACAGAAAGAAAATGTATTCTGGTTGGTGTTGTAATGTCATGTTCACTTTGTGACATGAAATATGATTAAATGTTGGTTTTATCTTCCTTGATGCCCTAATGAATGAATATACAGTACACAAACATACATACACAACATACACACACAGACACACAGTAAACATGTTTCTTGACTAGTATTATTTGTGCAGATGTGTGTATAGATAGGTATAACAAATTAACAAGAGTAGCAATAAATCATAAATAATAAACATTCTTTTTTCTTTTAAAGATTTATCTAGTAAACGTAACCGACTGTGCTTGCGTGAGTTGCAAATTAAAGCGTTAATATACTCAAGCTTGCAGAGTGATACCATATTGAGTGCTTTAACCAGAGAAGTAAGATGATAACCTTGCTACTCATTATTGCATATTTATTTTGCCAATTTGAAGAACAACAGCTTCCTAATGAAAATGTTTTACCATGATGTATGGGTAATACATAACATTAGCCCTGTTGCATATAGATTTTCACTTAGCGTAACTTACCATCAAATGTTCCTACCATGGAGACTGCCAATTAGAGCTTGTCATTGAGCTGTTGCCATGGCAGTTACCATCAATGGGCAGTAGAAAAAAGCGAATATCATGTATTGCTCAACTTCATCATTGTGTCACCAGATAAAGCAAAATTTGTCTTCAGAAATACCCTCACAAAGAAAAAAAAAAGATGAAATAAATTGTATCATATTTTGTCAAAGTTTTTAAATGTTTTTTTGTTGATCAATTATTAACCTGGATTTGTTTTTTCTGCACTCTTTTCTCTCTCCTCCCTCTCTCTCTCTCTCTCTCTCTCTCTCTCTCTTTCTCTCTCTTTCTCTCTCTCTCTTTCTCTCTTTCTCTCCCCCCTCTCCCTTGCCCTCCCTCCCTCTCATCTAAAATGCAACACCCCGTCGGTACTGTCACCCTTCCTCCTCTGGGTACACCATCCTGGGATTTCTTGGTCAATACAGCAGGTAAGTGAATCACGCTGAATAATTCCTCTCACTATAATAACCGGCATAACCTCAGATGTGGCCCGCTGTCATGGAGGAACCAACCTCAAACTGCCATTGGTGCATATTGGCACCAATGATACCAACTGACATACCTGCCAGCCAGTAAGATGTTGAGATAGTCCTTGAAGGAGCTTCTTCCTTCAAGGAATGTCCCATCAAGCTCCAGGAATAGTCTAGATGATTCTTCTACCAGGGGCCATATTCATGATTTGACTAATCCTAGTTAGTTGCTAAAGTGCATCCAGCTGTATACATGTTTGGTTACTAACCAGACTGGTCAAGTTTCATGAGTATGGCCCCTGCAGCCTACCAGTAGGATTTTAAAATGTTCCTTGAAGGAGCACCTTCTTGTAAATTCTCATCAATTTAGCTCTAAAGGGATTCTTTGAGCACTGGGGCCCGTAACACAAAGAGAGACAATGGACCGTCGATAGATCAGTCATACAACTGATGTATTGATTGTACGATTGATATTAATCGTAAATCTATATGACACAGAAGTTACAATCCGTATCGATTGTAACTTTCTGGGTGAAGTAATCGTATCTTCTCCAGATCAATGGTAAGTCTATGATCAATTGAAAAGTAATCGTAGCCATTAACATTGTGAACAATTTGCTATTTAGGGCAAAATCAGCAGTAGAGCTATGTATTTATTGCTTTAAACATCATACTGAAAAGTACACATGGAGATAACTTAGAGCAAGAAACTCTTAATGTGCCACTGTCGCAATTTATCACCAAAATTACACACAAGTCCCATTGACCATCATGTGGTGTGGCACTGAGGGAGTGTATACTGTGTGTAGTTCTACGAAAACCAGGAAGAACAGTCGTGAATCAAGCCTTGAAATTCCTCTTGCCTAGAACCGGGTGCTTTGAGTGGTACCTTGCGCTAGAAAAGCACTCCATTAAAACAGGCCAGTATTATTATGACAATCTTCAGTCACCTCGGCTGCATCTTGATGTCACCAGTGCTTCATGCGTGTAAACCTTGTTTGCATGAGGGAGCCGACGTATGCATGTGTTATATCTATAGTTGGATCAGGAGGTAGTGCACAAGAGGTTGAACAATCATGCTCTGCAGTGATTGCACTTACAGGGTCTATACCCCAATTCTCACTTACAGGGTCTATACCCCAATTCTCATTTAGTTTTGTACGTCCAACTACAAAACATCACTCCTTATAAGCCATTTTTTTAACATATTCGCAATTCCCCCCCCCCCCCCCAAATGCTTAGTTTCATGTTAGGACATTCACATTTATTTTGTGATTCAGTTTCAATGGGTAAAATGCACTCTGAATCTATCAGTTGTTGCTACTCGGACATACCTCAGACAAGCTTTGGGATTACCATTAGTAACTGATTGTTTGAACAACGTTATACATTTTAATACATAATGAAAATTGTCTGTTCTTGATTGACTCTCATAAGAAGAAAAAGAGAAATAGTGTTGTTAATAGACCGGACTGTATTTGTGGAGTCATTTTAAATTTAAATATCTAACAGACAGCCTGGAAGCCAGGCTAGGTAATAAACATAGCCAATAAACCGTGTTTGTTATGTATGCGCACTTTATCCACATTGTTCAAACAATATGTTACCCAAAGCTTGTCAGAGATTTGTCAGAATAACAACAGCTAATAGATTCAGAATGCATTCTATCCAATACAGCTTAATCACAAATACAGATGAATGCAATAATGCATTACTAGGGGAGTGAGGGGGAAAGTTGTGGATACAGTACAAAAACGGCTTATCGTGGCAAGCATGTTTTCTTCTTCTTTTTCTCATCCATACTTGCAAATCTATGTGGGTTTGAAAAGATAATCCTTAACCTACAGCTATGGGTGTGTGATGCAGTTTATATCTGTTTACTTGACATTCCAATTATAGATTAGATTCATATATTTATAGGCCCTCATGTCAAAACAGGCATAATCAGGAGACATCTGCCTCTACCCTATTATCATTCCACCCCCCCCCCTTCCCCTGCATCACACAGACAAATCTCCCCCTCTCAAACTCACTGGTGATCGATATATATATATGAAAATAAACGAACATTTACAAAACATCAATTGTGCATAATGGATGAGTTGATACAGCACATTTGCAATGCATGAGCTTAGCGAAAGAAAGGGAGGGAAAGAAGAGAGAGACAGAGAGACAGAGAGGGGGGAACCATGTTATTAATGAGCTACTCTAAATGGGTCGGTCCTTTGTATACACTGGTGTAGAAAATCAATTCTGGTGGGCTGCCTGGTACTGTTACTGTCACAAGAGGGCAGTAGATAGGTTTATGAGAGAGATATTGAGTGGAGGGGGAGTTCACATTTTCAGTAGATATAAAACTGATAATAGCTAGTGCTTATAGGTTTCTGTTGATCTATTGGACAATTTTGTAAATGCATGGAAAATGTGCGATTTTCAAACAGGGCATTTGTTTTTAGGGATTATATAAGTGAGTTTAGTAATACACTAAAATGCAGTTACATATTTTAATTGTGTGTGCTGATGGATGTAATGGGCATTTGACAAAACTGGTACATTCAGAGCTTTGATAGGTAGTGATTATATACATTGAAAAGATAGGAATTAGACAAACCAACACAAATGTTTTGTCTTTATCTTCTCAGGAATTGAAGGCCTATGTTACATTTGCCTGGTAATAATCACTATCATGGACAATCATCGTACAGATTCATTTTCCATTCAACGAGTGTAAGGAATGTCCTGATGTAAAAAGGCATACATATTGACCTATTGTTCTAGGCTGTTAAATGTGCTAAGGTTAGTTCTTTCTCTGTGGCTTCCCCCACACAATGAGGAAGAGAGGGTAGAAAGACTTGTAATGGAATCAGAGAGAAATAGATTCCACAGCCTTTCAACTAGGCTAGATTGATCAAATATTATTATCATCATTATTATTTTTATTATTATTATTATTATCATTATTATTATTATGGTCATTATTATTTTTGTTATTATTATTATTATTATTATTATTATTATTATTATTATTATTATTATTATTATTATCATCATTATTATTATGATTATCCCCTATAGCATTCTTAATGCCTGTTTGATACCATTTCTAGGCTAAATGGCCTTCTGTGGTGAGCTATGAGGGGGCGGCATCTCTCACCCATTTTCCTGTATAGGCTTTCTGTCCACTCCAGCAGGTTTTCACCATGCTCTTAATCGAGAAATGAAGTGGGGTCTTTAATGTGCATAGAGGGTAGCTCTTCTTTACACAGGACCTCCATTTAATGTCCTATCTGAGGGATGGAGTGCTTTCCCACAAAGACAGGAGGTGTAAAATTCCCACAATCTTCTTGCTATGGAGTATAATATCATAAGAAAAGATTATATTATGATAGAGCTGTTGTAATAACAAATTCACACATCAATTCTTTATACACCAAAAAACCCTATATTTTTGCCTGGCACTAAAAGAGTTAAAAAGCTTGTCACAGGTTAATCTAAGCAGTGCAATGAACTTTACAGGAACTATTTGGAATGGTTCACCACACCTCACATCCCAAGATATGTTGGCATACCGTTACAAGCTTGGCTAAGCAGGGAATATTGGTTCCCTCTGTACCTTGATGTATGTGAACATCCGGCTTCTGAACAACCCTCGGAAGCACTCCGACATCACTAATCAATCCATTCACTTGGATTTAACCCTGTCAGTGCCAAACTAAATGTATGTCTATGGGATTTGTGTGTATTGCTACTGAAGTAATTCACATGTGGAACCTGGGGGTGTTTCATCAAGCTGTTCGTAAGCTACGAACGACTTTATGAAAGACTGGTGATCCCTTCTTGTGCTAAATGCGATACCACACTTTGTTCCTGTTTTAATGTATTGGGGATTCATTTTCGGCATTCCTAATAAAATTTGACAACTCATTAGCTTTGTATTCAGACACTTGTTAACAACAAGAATTTTCATTTATAGACATCAGATTTGAACTTAGGCTGATGGGAATCAAAATAATTGAGAATGTGATTTAGCACAAGAAGGGACCACCAGTCGTGAGTAAAGTTATTCGTACCTTACGAACAGCTTGGTGAAACACCCCCTGAACAGTTAAAGGCTGATTTTCATTCCTTAAGGATGAACAAAGGAAGTGCTCACTTTTCCAGCTGATAAAGTCACAAGGCTTCTATATTTCATCTAACATAATTTAACACACACAATGGATAAAAAAGCAGATACGAGACTTGCATATTAGCTCTTTGAAATAACATTTGATCTGGTATTTGCAACATGGAAGAACAAACATAAGTATTTCAGTTTGTAGAATATAAGCATTCATTGGATGCATATACACAACAGCTCAAAGAAATTGGCGTAGGGAACGGGAAAGGGAAGGAGCCGCATATTTTGTCCAGTTCAGCATGAAACATGATGCATTAGCCTAAAAAGCATCATGTTTCATGCTTAACTGGACAAAATATACCACAGTTTAAAGCTGCGGGTCCTTCCCTTTCTTCCCTTTCCCTTTCCCTATGCTAATTCCTTTGAGCTGTAGTGTGTATGATTATGTCCTTTGCTTAATACCTTATATGCCATTACTGCATGTTGACACATAAGCCCTGTAGAGGTGAAGTTATCAGGACACACTTAAATGTGTGTGATGCTACATAATTTCCAATAGCTACCATGACATAATATGATTGTCATCATGTGTTTCAACCCTTTGTGTGCTAGACAAACTGCTGTTGTGTAAAATTTGTGTGTATTTCTTGTGCAATAATCTATCAATGGCAGATAGAAAGTAATATTTATTTAAACTGTACACGTAACACTTTGAATTTTACACTTTCTTATTTGAATGAAGTGCAGTGAATGTGACTGATATATGAGCCCCACAATTTGTTATGTCTCTGCAACAAGATAGCCAATGGCATTCTTTTTTTGACCAATTTCTCATCTAATATTGATGTCATGCACTGACAGCTTTCCAAATCCTTAGAGGCCTGAGTATAAGGCAGCTTGTCAAAAGTCCCTGCCGCGTCTTTTGCTGTCAAAACCCCATGCGTCTTTTCAATGCGGCTTTCCTGATCAGCGTTCTTTTGTGTTGAAAGGAACGGTGGAGTTCAAAGGCTTATTCATACCAGCGTTCCTTTGTCCGTCTTTCCGGCCACTCCTATTTTGTATTCGCATAGCGAATGATCAAATCTAAATAGCTCCCTCTACGACCAAAACTCTCGCATTCGTTCGTTATGACTGTACGTAAAGTGAGTTCTGTAATTTCGGGCGTGCATGAAGCCACTGAGTGGAAGGGCACTTTAACTCAATAAACGACATATTAAAAACGTCATCAAATGTTACTAATATTTTCAATTTGTTGCATGAATCATGAATAATCTTTCCTCTAATGGACGGGGATTAATTCATTCTGTCTAATATGATAAAAGTATTTCTACATGTAATTTGGTTTCCTCGCAATTTTTTACTATGTGCATGCAGGCTTTATTTATTTGCTACGTTTATGTCCCTATCAGAGATATAGGATGGGGTGACTATAACTTGCGCATATTTTAAAGATGATATATGATGGTGATATTAAATCAAAGATTTATTCTCAATTCACCAAAGAAAAATCGTCTAAATTCATAAATACCAAATGGACGGCAAGATACTAAAAGTCCATTTGCTCGACGTAACTATCAATTCGTTCAAAGGTTTTCGAAGGTATCGCCATCTCAAAATTCTATGCCGATCGGCAAATGGAGGCTACAGGCTAAAGAAAGTCATGAAAAAAATAATTTTGACCTCATTTCACGCACGATAATTGTGCAAAGAAAGTCAGGCAGATAGAGGTAAGATATTCATGTGTGGATGCAGGTTAAAACGCCATATAATCGGTTGAAACTGTTAACTTATCGTAAGTTCATGTAAAGAAATCGGCAGTTTTCTGTAACTGGCTAAGCCCGCTTAATAAACTGCCGATTTATCATGACTATTAATGATTTCCGACCCGCCCGGCCTTGACAAGAACTCCCGGTTAATCGTAGCTATTGATAGAGACCGCCCATATCATTTTAAGAAACTATTCATTCGTCGTAACTTCGAAACCGGCATTTTACCGTAAGCCGTATCGCTACTAAACTACCGATTTTTCATGTCTATTGATTATTTCCGACCCGCCCTTGATATGAACTCCCGGTTTATCGTGATGATTAATAGTCAAATACCCGTCCTTTTGATTGAGAAACGGCTATAATTAATAAACACCGACACGCTCTTCACGGGGACTACATGTCATTAAACCGGCAGCCAATAGGAGGTATTCACAAAGTAAGGACCGCCCTTTTAAGAAAATACCGATTTATCGAAATGATTATGGAACTAGCACGCAATCGTAAAAAGCAAGACCAAACCTTTTCAATAAATTCCTGTTTTATATTAACTTTTAGGCCCGCCCTTTAAAGAAACTACCAGTTTATCGTATTCAAAAGCCTAATGAAACCAGGCCCAGAGCTAATGGTAAAGCAGTGCCAAACTCTTTGAAGAAACTACAGTCAATTTTACCGTAACTCCCGATTAACTTTTGGTTTACCGTAATTCTTAAAGCCCACCCTATTTATGATAAATTGAAGATCTATCCTAACTACATTGTGGTGTATCATTCCGAGCAACCATTTAAGAGACGGTCATGCCTACTTCATCGCAACTTGGCTATTAGTAAGCACTCACCATCTTTGATAATTAATTACTGCTGATTGCATGTTCGCGAATGTAAAATAAAGCCAGACCACCCCATGAAATAAAACTACCGGTTTATCGTAATGATTGATAAAGCCAATCGGCCCGTCCTTTAAGAAAACTGTCATACCATGAAATAACCCCAAACACTCTCTTTGAAGAAACTATACCAGTTTTCATAACTATTGATAAAGCCAGGCTCGTGTTTTGAGACCGTAAGCAATCGTAGATCTTAAAAACGCAGGCCCACCCGTTGGATAATCTACCCGTTTTCGGAACTACAGAACCGCGTCATTGTTAATAAACTGATTGTTTTATTGTAACTATTAGTAATTCGCGACCGGCCTTGAAATAAACTACGAGTCCATCGTAATTATCGATAAAGCCAGGCCCGTCTTTTAAAAACGGCAATCAATCCAATAGCTACATAATAAAACAAGGCCTGACATTTAAACACTAGATTTATTTTAACTATGTGGCAAAACCCGCATCAGTTTTTAGAAAATATGGATTTATCTTAATCATTATATTAAGGCTCAACCCGACCTATTACCCTTTTAGTCCCATAGGCGATACACTGTGTTGTAATTGACATGGGATTACCACTGCTTGGTAATGACGGGGTTAAACAAAAAATATCGTAACTACTGATAATTCCTGACCCGTCCGTGAAAGAAACAACCAGCTTATCTAACTTTTAAGCCAGGTTCGTCTTTTGAAACCGATAACCAATCCTAGCTTATAAAGCCAGGCTCGTCCTTTAAATAAACTACTATCGTAACTATTAGCGAAGCCCACCTTAAACTGCCTATGTATTGTAAATAGATCACAGACCCTCCCTTGAAAGCAACTACCAGTTTATCGTCACAATTGGCAAAGCTGATCCATCGTATATCTCCGCCCTACAAATGGTACATGTAATGCATACGTCCTACCCACATTGCATTGTGCAAAGATGATACCATCTATTTTCTCTCCCCCACTTGAATTTAACAAAAAGGATGGCAAAAATATTGGCAAAAATGGAGTGGCATTTGAAACGTGTATGCAGTCCATCGCCCTTTAAAGAAAATACTAGTTTATCGTAATATTGACAGGCCTAATTAAACCATACCTGCCTATGAAATAAATGTACTGTCGGGTTATCGCAATTATTAAAAGAGCCAAGTCCGCCTAATGGAACAGGCATTCAATCGTAGCTAATAGTAAAGCAAGGCCAGAACCCACAAATAAATCCTGTTTTGACGTTTTAAACATTTGGTTTACCCTAATTCTTTAACTCTTAACCCGCCGCTGTCGCATTTTTGCGACTAAGGGGTAACGTGCCGCTGTCGCAAATTTGCGACTCAACTATAATATTTTTACCACTGTTTTTCAAACGCATACATTTGACAAACTACACCATATACCAATCTAAAATTTACACGATCTGAAAGGGAAAACATTGGGCTTTCCAAAAATGAAATAAAACATACATTGTGTCTTTTTGAAATTTTGGAGTATTATGCAAATAATTGCAAGAGATGACATAATTCTTATCAAGAAAAATGTCCAGTCATGAGCGGACCGGACTGTGTGCACTCATCTGAAAAGCTACGTGTAATCGAGATTCTCTGCGCTGATTGGCTGATTGATCTCGGACAAACTAGCGGCAGAATCAAATGGTTTCCAAGCCTTTTGACGGATAATAAGACCCTCTTGCTTTTGCCTATTTCAGAGTCAGGCGCTCTGCAAACGTTACGTAATCATCGTTATTGTTAGCGTTTGCCTTTGCTACTACAAAATTCTACACGCGTGCCCACCATTGCCATTCATTTTCAAGGTCGGATTATAAAGTGAATGCGTGATCGAAAATGACTATAGGTCAGCGTGCAAACGAATGTAACATGAAGAAAAAAGACCAACCCAGAATAAGCGCGCGTGGTCAGTCTGGTTCCTATTCTAATGATTGAACGATTTTTTATGTGTGATGATGAATTGTGCCTTTCAAAAATATCTTCATACTGACCAACGTTTCAAAACAATATGTAGTTTTGAAGGCTACAGTATCCACTATCAAACAGTTATTTATCTAACATTATATCAACTGAACGATCGAGCAACACCGCATCGTAATTAGATTGAGGGGGGGGGGAACGACTACAGCCAAATTGAACTTGATGCTCGCCTTTAGCAGTGTTTAGAAATGATCACCAATGCGACAAATAATAACACATGCATATTTATCTATCTATGCGTCTATCTATCTGTCTGTCTGTCTGTCTGTCTGTCTGTGTTTCCATATATCCGTCTGTCTTTCTATCTATCTGTCTATCCATCTATCTATAACTCTGTCGGCCTATCTATTTATATATCTAACAAACTATCTATCTCTTCATATATTCATTTTAATACCTGTCTATCCCAATCTATCTATCTATCACTCTCTCTCTCTATCTAGGTATCTTTATCTCTGTTTGTCTATCTATTTATATATCTATATATCTATCAAACTATCTATCTATCGATGAATTTGTAAATTTATGTTATTAAATTTATCATCTTTATGCATATCTCTCAATCTCTCCAGCAGCAGCAGAAAGTATGTTACGTTAACACATTCATTTTAGGAAATATCGCCGTGATAAAACTGGACTCGATATCAAACAGTATCACCAAAAATAATATACGACTCTGATTCAGATAGCCTTTGGATAAGGCCTCGCGCTAGATACTCGATTTTTTTCAGATTATTTTTGGAATACTTTGTAATGAATTTACAATAAAATATATTTTTTTTCTTAGTACAATATTTTTGTAATATACTTGTGTGTTGTTTATTTCTTTTCCTGTTTGACCGCAAATAACGAATTCCCACCCAATTGAATCGAGAGAGTTATGAGGTTGGAGCATTCAAACAACTATACTGAACTGTTTCAGAATTGCATAACTAATACAATTTTGCGTTTCAAAGCGAACTAATAAGTAAATACTATAAGACAATGAAGAGCAAAAATTGATATCCCCGTCCAATCACCCGCGCCACAACAAAGAGGAAGATCTCGAAAATGGAAATAGTTTGCGCGATGACTGTCATAGAATACGAAAGGGTATAGGCTAGATAACCACAGCTTACACGTGTAGAAGCAGTGGAAGAATCTATACAACAGAACTATCACAGATACAGACCTGTATTATATAAATGATAAAAAGAACTAATAAGGAGTTTTGACACCCTCTGCATTATATGAAAACCAAATTCGATCACACAATTTGTTTTAGGGATAGGTTCGGGTTTTTTTTTTTCAATTTTTCGCGTCTTTATTTTCCTCCAAATCAACATGTCATCAGGTACAACACACACACACGCACACACACACAATTTTCATTATTTTGGGAATATTACTTTTCGAGGAAGGGGGGGGGGGAGGTTGTCGGGGTTCTCGCGGCACTCCCTGAGAAAACTAAAGAGGGGAAGGGGGTAGCGCAATCCCCCTTAGAAAATTAAATAGGCTGAACTAGTAAAAGTCTTGTTACTTGCGTCTCCTCCTACGCTTTGGGAACTGTTCTAAGTATCATAAGTTATCATTTCTCATCATTATAGGATCATACGTTCATCATCGTTTCGTCTGCCAAATTGTTCATTATAAAAGCGATGCATTTTATTCTTCAACCTATTCTTTGAAGTACATGCATCGGTTGCTAGGTCTAAAAAATGATAAAATGATCTGTCCAGCTTGAATTTTTCAAAAGCACGGATTTCCTGTCTTTTCACTGCAGATGAAAATAAAGCCCTATATCGATCAAACGCGTCTTCGGCAACTAATAATCCCCCACTATATTCAATGGAGCTTCAATCCCGGATGCGATTTTTTTTTCCGTGATGTTAACGCGTCACAACTGCCAATTCGCATTTTCTTGGCGTCTTGAATAAAGACCACGTCTGGTCTGCGCGCGATATGCGAATATGCGATATGCATGCGAATTGCACTACTACCTATAGCGCTTGCTACGCTGCTGCCTCTACGTACGTGTAGAGTACATGTATATGCATTATTCAGCTCGACAGCAATACCATGTCTGAAACTGGATGTGAGGGTGCCTCAATTCCTCAACGGATCTAGGCCATGTCCATGTAGATCTAGATCTTCTTCTTGTTCTAGATCATAGTCATTAGAAATTCAATTCATAATCATAATCATAAATTACTCTATTCTAGTCATAGCCACAGGACTCGGTCTTAACTTAGAAGAGTCTACTAACAGTAACAAGTTAACATGTTACTGTTAGAGCAATTTTGTTACTTCTAAAGTTAGACTACATTATGATATGAATTAAATTTCTTAATAAAAGTAACAACTAACACTAGACCTAGTAACTAAACTTAACCCTAGACAAGACGAAACCGTCATAATTCTAAGACTAATTAAGTTCATGGACATCATTAAAACGCGTGTTAATTAATGGCATGCACAAAATTTGAAGTTTATCATTTTCAACTTTGACCTTTGTCTTCATAAACATGACTGTCAATTTGTAGTTTCCATATCCATGGTAATGCGGCATTAAAATGTTCATGAATAAATTTTAGGAAGAGTCACCAAGTTTGAGGGAAAATGATCAGAGCACATAGATATAAAGAGATGGCCCATTTGGTAGGGGGCACAATGTGCCCCCCCCCCCCCCCCTTGAGTAATATAGACTAATAAGTCTTCGCACCTAGATCTTGGAGGAAAGTATCCATGCTGAGTATATGCACATAACTTGATGATTCAGTACTTGTCTGATTGCAATATAGACCTAGAAGCTAGATCTAGGGCCTATACCAGATATTTTGAAGTGAGAATATTATTGGCAATCACATTATTATTAGAGTCTGCCAGAGCTACTCAGAAAAGCATAGATCTTGATCTACACATGTATTTAGTATGACTCCTACATCTGTTGTTCTACCCAGTCAGTTAAGACAAATGGATTTACATATTTATAAGGTGAACAATTTTAAATACACAGATTAAGTATGGAATTCCATAGATTGCAAGATCTAGTTAATGCACATTCCGAGAGGTGTATAAAGTTCTATTAGATCCACTAGAATCTTGTGCACACTGCGTTCGGCGATCATCGTATAGAAACTCGAGTCCACGCGCATGCGTACTACCTACCTATATCGACAACGGCCTGCAATCAAGTCGCTGTGAGGAATAAAATTAGCCGATGTGACGAGTTAACATCACGGAAAAAAAAATTGCATCCCGGATTCTACCTCAATAATAGACCGGCCCGCTAACCTGTATACGCATGAATGACTTGGTGGATACCGCAACCGAGACGGCTAACAACAATGTAAGCTATTCAATTTCGGGCCATGTACCGTGTATAACAGTGATCAATCGATAGCGCGCGTGCATGCTGTACACACACAAAAGAAACAATGTATAGAGCGAGTTCGGAATTCGCTGCTTCTAAAGGAATTATATCCCGCGTGTAGCCCTACCCGCACAGTCGCTTGCGCGACTGTGCATGCGCCGCTGAGCATTGGCGCGCGCAAGGGGTCCAAAAGGCGTGAAAGGACTTGATATGTCGCGCTTCGCTTGCATCGAGTCCTTACGAAGTACCTAGCCTTGTAGAAATAAAGCTGACATTCTTAAAACTTCGGTCTAAGGACTGCTCTGCCCCCCCCCCCACCTTCCCACTTGCATAGGGACATGGGGCTTGGAGGCCATGGATCCCCCCCCCCCCAAAAAAAAAAAAAAAAAAAGTTTCACGCCCAAGAAAGAAGGAGAAAAGGAAATAAGGAAGAAAGAAAAAGGGTCCTTTTTGCGCGCTCACTGTGCTTACTCGCACCTTTTGAAAAATAATTTTGCCCCTCCCCTGAAAACTAAAAGAAAAAAATCCATCACAGAGAACAATATTCGTGTCAGTCTCCACCCCCACCCCCCCCCCCCAATCCGTGGACACCGATCGACACCCAGGGACAGGACACATATAGGCCTATTTTGTCGATGTACCATTAACCACTTCCAACAACAAACAACAAAGTTTACTGAATAAAAACATGGTGATGATGGCCATGGTGGTAATGATGAGGATAATGATAATAAAAATAAAAATGATTACAATAAAGCATCATTTATCTAAAGGGGCGTCTATTCCAACCCGAAAGATCACTTATCATTGCTATTTTTTCCCTTCTTTCGAGTTTAGATTATTTGTAAATACGAAACTACACAAAGCCTTAACAGTTTGGGGAGCAGATGATAGCGCTCCATTTAACTGTTATTCATTTTATGTTTTCATTTCCATTACCATGTAATTTCTTCATTTATGTGCTCTCAATACACATAATAATACCAGTATGAATTCATTATCTATATCATGTCGTTCTATTTGCTATATGCTCTTTCATTCTTGTAGCTCTTTATAGTAGGCCTACATAATACAAAAAATCTTTACACGGCGAAAGTGTCTATAGACCTATGAGACATACACAATGTATGGGCCCGACACGCCTATTCAAAGTGACATCCTTGTTGATCCAGTGTATCTTGTCATTTCCTGTATTTTATTGATTTTTGTGTACTAGTAAGTCGCAAGCTCTACTGAGTCGCGGGCAACTCTATTGTGACGAAACAAAAGGCTTCTCGCTCGGGAGGTCAAGTTTATTGAAATTGTAGCAAAAGTAGTACTTTACATCATACAGTATGTAGACATGGGGGCCTTCGGAAAACAGTCTGAAGTAGTGAATTCGGGGATAAAAAGTACGCCTGAAGTTGATATTTCTATTTCAGAAAAATTCGCGTTCTAATTTAGCTTTGTCGAATCACTGCTTAACACTATTGAACAGGCTTTTTTTTTATTAATGTTATTGTCCCCATGGGAAATGAAATCTGTGCAGTCACGATGAAAATGAATAGATTTTATTTTCGAACGCGAATGTATTTTAACATTTATTTGTTTCATTTTCTTATCCTAGTTTTGTATAAAAGAATGACAGAAATTGGACTCAGTCTGATTTGTTTAAAATATTCTTATCAGCGAGAACATTATTTATTTTTTTAATCAACATTTCTAGAACAGTAGGTCTATATCCTTCAACTTGAAACAACATGTTTGTGGTAAAGTATATTCCAGGAAACAATTGGAATTCAACGGAACTTATTATTACCGAAACTGGCAAGCAGAGATTAGAGATATTTGTTGAAGCGGGACTTTGAAAATTATAAGTAGGCCTACATGTCGCTGAAGATTGGAGAGAGGCCTACGTACTTCAATGATAGGCATAATCGCCGTGAACCCAGCGTTGTGAACATAGATGGCGCTCTTGCAAAAAAAAACAAAATCAAAAAGTTGGTAATGGTATGAAGCGACATGGCGATGCTTGTCTCAAAAAGATTAAAAGGAACGCGTGCGGCTTTCCCGCAAAAGTGGACGCTCGCGGCGTGAATGGAAAGGGCACTCACGCGTGGTAGAGAATAATAGCAAAGGAACGCTATTCGGCGTTCCCGCTGAATACGCGGCGTCGCCGGTGCACAGACTTTTGACAAGGTGCCTAAATAATTGTTTACCTCGTGTAGCATTAAAAAGCAAACAGCCCTTGTGAACTGCTATAACCATGGGATCAGAAAGAGAAGATGTTATCTGGATGTGGAGATGGGACTGGATTAACCCTGTGTATACCAGATAGATAGCTGCTCTATGGGTTTTATTAACAGTTCATAACAAGTCAGCCCTGTGTGTGCCACAAAACATGCTGCTCAATAGGGCTTGCACCAGAGTATAATAATCAGTAAACCATGAACATCTCACTTGAATATCTTGTAAATGGGCTATTCCATCTTCAAAGTTTGCCAAAATGGTGATGTATATCTCATTGTTTTTTACAAGATTCTAAATAAATATATTTCATTGCTTTCCATGTTTCTGTTTTGCTTTCATGAGCCACTTTGTATTTTTAACCCCAAATTGGGCATTTTACAATCCAGAAATGTGCTCACATTTTTGGTAAAAACATTTATGACTGTAACGACAGCCTTATGTACCATCAAGTGATTTTAAGTATTTTATCCAAAACAATGCAGCATAATGTTTCACTTGCTACACCTTAACTTTTTTAACAGAACCCTGAGTCTTTGGCACTTTCCTACATTGGGAAGCAAGTTAATAACTCATATTGATTATACATGTGGGGAGAACTCCTAGTAAAAACACATGACTGAACAGGTTGTGCCTATGTAGACTATAGATGGCAGCAGAGCTGTTTGTAGCACCGCAAGATTGCAATGCAACAATTATGGACTGTACTCTCCTGTTTCTTGTATTCATGACTTGAGTGGTTAGGATATCCCTCTGTGAAAGGTGTCTTTGTATAGTTGCCAACATGTTTGATTATATTGTCCGTAGTGTAATGTGAATGATAGCATATGATCAAGCAATCTTTATCTTTTAACCAAAATTATTATAAACTCTTACAAATTCTGACATGAATATTTATTTGTTTAATTTAATCAATACAAAAATTGAATTGATACTCCTTGAAGTCTTTTTTCCCAAAAGATGTGGTTATCTATATTTATTACAAATCTAGGATTTAAGATCTTTTTCTCAGGCTCAATCTCCTTTGTTATTTCTGTTTTTGAACATTTCAACTTTTCATTACATAGGTTTTTGAAAGTATAATATTTTTTCTACCTTGTACAAATTTAAAAATACCTTTGTATTCATATATCTATTTAATTGCTAATAATTTTAATTGCTTATAACATTTTTCTTCTCCGGCGTTTCATTCAATTTGTCTTCACCTTGAAATCAGCGCCATCGCAACCTATATTGTTCTTATATATATATATGTATATATATATTGTGTACTATTTTTCTATCCTTACAATGACAATCTGTTGAAGCTCTCTTTTTCATGCTTGTGCCATATTTGTTCAGATTTAGATGTAGGTTTGTGAAACTGGGTGTGGAGTACAATCACATTCAATCATGGAGCAACAAATTCATCTTGCTCTCGACTCCTCAAAGGCAAACAAGGCTACTGTATATTCCATGTATTTCGCAAGTCTCATTTTTTACGAGTCAGGACTTCACAACAATTTTGCAAGTTGTTAAATTCACGATCATGGATTACTAGTACTAGTAGTACATTTGCTTGAGCAGGTCATATTTATAATTTTGAGTGTTGTTAAATTTGCGAATAGTCCAGATTCGCGAAATTTGCGAAATAAAACCTGCGAAATATATGGCGTATACAGTAGGCTAGGCTGTGGGAATAGGCTCCTTACATGAAAAAAAAAATCATGATACACTGGTATGAATAATTCAAAGTGCCAACAAAACTCCAGAGTTCTTTGTTTCAAGTAGGGCACATGAGCCTCATTTCCACCAGGTTATTTGAATGTGTGTGGAACACAAGTCATGTCAAAGGAAACCAGATTTGGCTGTTTTCACCTGTGTGCATTTTCACTGGTCAAATAATAGGTAGAAAATGTACACATACAGTCAAAAGGCATCTTTGGCTGTATTTGGGGGTTGCTGCCTAGCAACATCCACTCTACACTGCAGAAAAGAGAAGGAAGGGAAGGGGAAGAGAGAAAAGAGGAGGTAAAGGGGATGAGAGAATAAAGGAGGGAAAGGTAGAGAGAACGAAGGGAAAGAAGGGGAGGGGGAAGAGAATAGAAAAGGAGAAGGGGGAGGAAAAATACAGGGAGAGAGAAAAGAAAAGAAAAGGGGGAGAAAGGGTATAGAGAAGAGAGAAATATATATTTCTAAAAAGAGAGAAAGAGGGAGATTGAGAGATGGGTGAGAAGTAATAAAAGAATAAAGAAGGAGAAAAGATTGAATCAGAGAGGAGAAGAAAGAAGAGGAAGTGATATTGACTTCAAAGGTGATGAGGGGCAAGGGGAAAACTGTTGGAGCTTCGTATCAACCCTTTTGTCATTAATCAAAACTCCAACTTCTGCATAATACTTTATGATGATTTGTTTTCACACAGGCTTTGTTTGTATCACAGGGACTAAGTGATCCTGAGCCCTCTTATGATTTTGCCATGGATGCAGGGAGTATGGAGATGCTAGACAGAGAAGGAAAAGAGAGAGGGGAGTGAAAGGGGGATGGGGATGGGAGAGGAAGTGAAAAGAGGAGAGGAAGAGAGAGATGAATAAAAAGAAAAAGGGGATAGAAAAACAGAGAGAAGAAAGAGGGAGAGAGAGGAGAGAGGGAGAGAACAATAATGAGCAGAAGCCATTTGGAGGTGTATACCCTCCACTTCCACTGTACAGGAAATAACTTGATTAATGCAAAGGTTGCTGAACAAATTAAAGAAAACTTCTTCATTAGTTTCTTGAGAGAGAGAGAAAGGAGAGGTGGTGGTGGATAATTAAAGCATCTGTAGGAGTTGTGTAATCACAGAAGCATTTCCAGTTACGTGTCTTAGCACCCAAGGGAATGAAGTGTAAAGGATTATGGAGTGCTCGGTTGTAAGTGCAAATGTCATATGCTGCTTTGGTTAAATTAACACGCCAAGATGAATGGTCTGGACAAATATGAACATGTGGTAGGAGACCTGGAGCTTTGGAATCAAAGAAATATAGTTCCACTTGCTGTTCTGTAGAGAGGGTGAGTGGTTATGAAATATAATAACACATGAATTTACTTACCGATGCTTTCTTTACTTTAATAAAACCACACTAATGGACTGTGCTTGTTCATCAATCGTTTGGCTTCTCTAGTGGTCTGACATGAATTTGACAGAGGTCTGTGGTGATCATATGATATAAGCAAGTGTTCATTTTGAATGCTATTGGTATAACATCGTTGTGATCTGAGAACTACAAAATACCCTAAGAAACCAGCATGATCAAAACTACCATGGCATTTGTTTAGTAATATGTATTGGACATTGTTGCAGTGAAATATTGACACCACGAGTACATCTGCTTAAATGCATCTGATGATCATGAAGATATAATTAATGTCAAAAATAGAAAGTTGTGGATGCAATCTAACTCTTGAGGTGTGCTGTTGATAACATCATCACAACCTATAGAAATATACAATAAAAGGGAGTGAACAATGATATGAGAGTGAAAATGATCAAATTTGAAAGCAATCATTCCATGTTCAGAAAGCATGTAGCATGTTGTACAGACAATGCTTTAACAGCTGAATTACAAATCGGGTCTGATACAGCAGTCAGCTAGATGTAACTTCATTTGACATTTATGATACAGTGTGTGAGGCCAGGAGATGCAATTAGTATCCTGGGGACAGTTTCATGAAAACAAAGCAGAACCAATATCAAAAACCAAATCCTGCGTTAGTTGGATGGAATTGCACATGTTATGAATGTTAGTGAGCTTTGATATGTAATAAGTATCCTTATATACATTTTCATGAAATTAAAACAGAGCCATATATCAATACCAAGACCAGCATTAGATGCATCGAATGAAACATGTGAAATGTTGAATGAGTTCAGATGTATAATTAGTATCATGGATACAGAATCATGAAGTTCAAGGAGAACCAATATCAGTACCAAGACTGGTGTTAGTAATATGGAATTACCCATGATAAGTTGAGTGATGGAACACATTGCCCCAGAGGGGAGTACATTTGTCAAATAGGAGGTCAGCTTTAAAGATATCATTTTTTGGCTGTTTTTTATGTCAGAAACACAAAAATTAACTTCAATAAGGAAGGAGAGGGGAAAAAAGAAGATGGAGAAAAAAAGAGAAAAAGAAAAAGAATTGGTAGTGGAGGAGGAAGAACAACAACAATAATAAGAAGAAGGAAGAGGAAGGAATAAAGTGTAGAAGGACAGGCCCTGTCATATAAACAGTTACGCTTCATCTGAATCAAATGCAGATCCAATCCTTTATATCTAATTCACAAGGACATGACTGATATTGATCAGAAGTTCAGTCGTGATTAATTGCAATTCTTTATAAGGCAGGGCCCTTGATTTTAAACCCACCCTGGAAGTAGGCCATTGCATTCCTGTTAGTTTACAAAAACAATGTACATTTCACAGGTGATGCCGCATTCTCTTATGAGCGTTTCCTTCCTGTTTCCTTGATACTTACATACTCTATTTTTTTTAACTTAATAGAATCCCCTTAATGAAAGTATGATGACATCCCTGTTTGTTTACAAAAACACAGATTTCACAGGTACTGCTACATTCTCTCATGTCCATTTTTCCCTTTTCTGTCTGCATATTTACACGCTCAATATAACTTAATAGAAGCCCCTTAGTAAATGCATAATGACAGTCCCAGTTGTTTACAGAAACATTGTACATTTCACAGGTGGTACTGCAGTCTCTCATGTGCATTTCATCCTGCTTCTCAGATATTTACATGCTTTACATTGTCATTTTCAAATTGAGGAGGCTTCTGAATTAATAGTTAATGTTTGGACCTTTTGTAAACACATTCTAAAGGAGTAAACTTCTTAGTGTATTCCAAAAGGCATACTCTATTGGGTATCACTGCATATCAATTGATTTCAGCCAGTGTAAAAGGTGTTCTTTAGAGACAGTTGACTCTCTGCAGAATGTAATCAAATGTGTTGAGTAAAAAATCATCAGAAAAGAATAAAGATGAAGAAGAAAAATAAAGAGGAGAACATGAGAATGTGTACTGCAATGTACACTTAGTCACAATTCTAGGTGGTTCTGAATATCCCTGAAGTGAGATGAATATTACTTGCATGCTCTCAGGAATAGTTATTACCCTAGATTTGTGATTGAGTAGAAGCTGCCAGATTCGAAATTGCATCCTTACCACTTTTAGTCTTCAAAATCCTCATTGCGTTTTTATCGATGCTGTGTCCTACATGTATATTCCCAATCTATTTGGCTTTACTTGATACCTTCCTCATCTGACCTTTTCGTTCTTATTATCTGTTCACCTTTTCATTGCTTTTCTCCATATACTGATTTCCACTCCCTCCCCCATAACCGTATCTCCTTCTCATACCCTATTAAAAACCATTCCCTATCCCTGCTCCATATTTCTCTCTGTCACACAATGGAAAGTATAACTCCCCTCTGGTCCCTCCCAGTTTCCCTGTTTCTCCCCTGAACTTCCAGGTGTCATATCCGTCATCCACGCTCTCCCTCATCTCTCATTCCCCATATTTGATGCCTATTTGGCAGAATCGGTGGAAGAGGCATTTTGCTTGGTGGTGATATGCTGCTAATGGTGCCTTGTAGGCATTGCAATGGCCATATGGATTGCTGATTTGAATTTGGGGACTTCTCCGTCAAGTCATAAAGCATGACACATTTGGTGATGTATTGCTATGTTTAATGAGGGGTAGATGGCTTGTTATGACTAGCAGTGGATGTACTTTTAGGTAATGGTAGTTATAAGCGGACCTAATAGCCGCACACCCCCCCCCCCCCTTCTCTGACTGCGTAATATGTCTCTCTCTTTTGTTTTATCAAGTATATGTCTATCAGACTGGTTGGTTGCCCCTGCATCCATGTTTCTCTCTTCCTCAATTCCACTATCCCTCCTTCCTCTCAATGTATGCATATATGTGTTTCTTACCTCCCTTCTTTTTCTCTTGTTATTCTTGTCCAACTCTATCTTTATTTTCAACCCCCCCCCCTCTCCCTCTCTCTGTCTCCCCCTCTCACACTCTTCTCATTTCTTTCCTTTCCACCTTCCTTTATTTTCCTCTCCCCATTGCTCTCTTTCCTTTTTGATGTTTGCATGTCTCCCCCTATACTATACCATACACCCGAATACTGTACTATACAATACCACACACAATAACCATTTATGCCAGTTGATACATGCACCCTGACAGATAGACAGACATACACACGGAGTACCAACATACAAGTACCTTTTATCTTCTTCCCATTTCCTCAAGACTTTTCGTGGTACCTTTCCTGTCCTGTCACGTCACCCTGCCAGCTCCTCTCACTTCCAATCTTAAAAGGAATCTGTTGCTTTCAGTTTCACTACGCCATTACCCAACCTGCTCGCTGGCCAGCCATGTGTATTGAAAAAAAGGGCAGTGAAAATTGAAGGTCAATAAACGTGGAAAATCGTGCTTATGTCATTTGAGGAGACCTAACCATATATACAGACATTTGATTAGGGAAAAGAACCTCCAAATTTGAGACAAAGGGGTTACTTTATAGACAGATTTAGATTAGATGCAAAAGGATTTAATTTGATTTTGAATTAAACTTTATTTTCACACTAAAATAATCTTAACGTTGTACATTTGATGTAAAAATAATTTGCCAAGATATATATATAAAAAAAAACCTGTACAAAATTGATCCCTTGGGTAAACCTGATGAATGAATAAATGTAGCAACACAAATGAAATGTAACATTTACAATAGAGACTGATGGGAATGAGGAAGAATGTACTATTTTCTCATGAGAAAGAGGAATTAAGCTGAAACTTTGTGTTTCATGCAGCAATAATTTGGAGTATACGAAATGAATGTAAAGATGTTTAAATCTCAAATGCCATTTGCTGCATCGCCTCATTCCCCTATTTCATCTTTGTGGATTTTAGGTCACCAAATCAAAATAAAATTATGTGCTAGGGGCGTTTTTGGCCACCCTCACAATGAAAAGTGCTGGTCGCCTTTAACCCCTCTTGATGGCATGACTGATGCCAGGGGCCTCTCAGCATGGCTGGAGTGTGCTTGCACTTTCCTCCAACACCTTGACGACGGCAACGCACCAATGAGGAGTGGGCGTGAGGGCAGGCTGACCTTTCAAGACCTTGCTGCCCCTGTTTGGCAAAAGGGAGCCATGCGCAGTTATGTATTGTCCAATTAACTCATTGGTTACCTGACCAAGTAATACTGCACATGATTTATGTATAGCGTTGGCGCAAAATGTAGAAGTGACACATGAAGCATTAAGTCATTTTTGATTCATTTCCTTGAGACTTTTCGGCGTGTCTTCTTCCATCACAGCACTCTGTCATCAAGAGGGGAAGTAAAGGGAATTGAGCTAGGATGTGCAGCCAACTACATGTAGAAGTGAATAGGTGTCGAATGTAGTGTAGGTTCTGTCCTCATGCTAAATTACTAATATGTACATGATATTTACTTTCACTAAACTCTAGCCGAATTGTCCCTACAGTGGACTACTCATGAATATTAATGAGTCAGGTGAAATGAGACTCTGTCAGGTATTTGTTGCCATGTTGCCATGTCTTGACCCGTGAACTAGAAATAGCTTGCATGGTTAAGTCGCTGCCCGGTAAGCAGTAGACTGCAGGTTCAAATCCCGTCTGGTTCCAAGATTTTTGACTTGTTTTTCGTTCATTTACAGGATGGAGCACACTATCCTTACTATTGGGTGTATGCCTAAAATTTCTTTGTAAATTGAAATTACCCCAGAAAGCCCTTTCACTAAAATCTAGCTGATATTTACTTGATATGCATGTTTGGAATATATTTGGAATGTACATTTGACATTTATATTTTTACTTTATATGAAATGTGCATGAGTATTTGTGGTTTATTTGGAAAATAGATGAAATCAGATTTAATGAATGATGGATTCATACTGCAGTGTCATTGAGGTAATTCCTCATGTGCTTTTTGTGTTCATGGGACAGGGCTCTGTCTTTATTAACTGTAAACATATAATATAGAAAGGATATGCAAGCAAAACATTGGAATCATAACTTTTTATGTTCTACTGCACATTTTTAATGATTCATTCTGCCTACTTGAAGCTGCTATAATTGAAAATTGAAATGAATGAATATGATTAAATTAATGTTTTTTCTTTTTCTCTTTATTCCATGCTCTGCCTGTTGCTCTCCACAAAAATAGGTAAGTGATATACAGTCAGTGGAAGTGATACATATTTGTCCTCTTTTTTTAGTCACTCACCCCCACCCCCCCCCCCCTTTTATCCCCTCGTCCAAACACGTATTCCTCTCTGTCCCCTCGATCTCCCTTTCTCACTATCTCTCTGCCCTCTCTCATCTTTTCTCTCTAGCATTGTCTCTCTCCTTTTCTTATTTGTTTCCCTTCCTCATTCTCTCTCTCTCTCTCTCTCTCTCTCTCTCTCTCTCTCTCCCCCCCCCCTCTCTCTCTCCCTCTCTCTCTCTTTCTATCTCTGCCTTCCCCTCTAACACTTTCCCCCTGTATCTGTAGGTACCTCTTTCTCCCCCCCCTCCCTCTCTCTCTCTCTCTCTCTCTCTCCCTCTTGAGAATCTGTACAAGCCTAGATTTGGTGTACTTCACAAGAACTTGAGATCTACATTAGATAGGAATCCTGAAACTTTCTCCTCGTACCATTTTTAATCCTCCTCAAAAGGTTATACTTTATATTAAGTGAAAATATTCATGAATCATGTATTTTTCGTCATCACAATAAACTTAAGCTTTAAACCATGCCAATGTTAACCTTAACCAGTGGTTATGTCAAAGCACTTACATTCATTTGAAATCAATGTTTGACAATTTCCAATGAATAATTGATTGCATTTTTGCATGCTGTAATCGAAATCCACCATGACAGCTTAGATTTTCCATCAAGGGGATTAACACGTGAAGCAACTTTATTTCAAATTTACATTGGTAACAGACTTTAATCCAATCGAGCCTCATTTTAAATGGCACAGAAGGAGTTGGTCGCCTTATTATGAATTTGTTTATGCTTCAATTCAGTAGACTTTGTTAGAGTCTTGTCATAGCTGTTACAAAGGAGCTATGTGCATGCTGCCATCTACTGTTCATATGTAGACAGACTTTTAGAGAACTAGATACTTTCCCTTGTCACCTTGCAACAGTTTTATTTCACACACAATATTCTTATGTAGATCTCTCATATTAAGGGGTACAGTTCAGGTTTAAAAAAACATGATGCTGTCATGGACTATGAAGTATACATTTGTTTAGTAAATGTGATATTGTGTGTACAAATATGTCAATTATAGCTGTATGTACCTGTATGTTAATTGCTGTATTTGTGATCCAGCGCTTTGAACATAGTGTGTAGCTATTTTACAGGTCCCATTCCTTCCATGATTAAACAATTATTGCCCATATGTTTTCTAAGTTCCTTTATTGGTTCTGATAAGGTGCAATATATGCCATTCATTTTACAGAATTTACACACATAATATTAAGGGTTAGGGAATTAAAGGGACAATTTTACAACATGGTGTACAATAGTCTGAGATAATTTGAAATATATAAGATCAAATTGCATTGAGCTGTGTGAAAACAGCATTGACCTGACAGATTTTGATTTTCTAATCAATTGTGCACATCGCTCCATCTGCTCTATGATTGAAGTTCATAGCCAGGATTGTTCTTTATCTTATGTTTTTTTTAAACGCATGCTTTTAATCATGTGACCTTGAACTTATCATACACTTGACGGAGTGTAGCGTGATATGCATGCACTCTAGTGAATCGCACCATGGGGTACTTTGGTACTTGTAATGAGTGTATGCGAGAGAGAGAGAGAGAGAGAGAGAGAGAGAGAGAGAGAGAGAGAGAGAGAGAGAGAGAGAGAGAGAGAAGGGGGGGGGGTGAAGGGGAGAGAGAAAGAGAGAGAGAGAGATAGGAGATGGGAGAGTCATGGAAGACAGAAGGAGAGGAAGACGGTGGAAGGAGAGAGTGATAGAGAGACAAAGACATTAAGAATGAAAAAAAGAAGAAAGATGAATGGTAATTACTTTTTCAATAATAGAAAATGTATAATACAATATTTCAGCTTTGCAATTTTACTTCCAAATATCATTATTTGTATGCACATCACCATATCTAATGATGACTGCAGATGAAATTGCTTTGGGGATTATGTTACGCCTGGTGCTCTTCAGCAAATAGGAATTTGCAGTACATATTGTCCCCTCACAATCATAAACATAATCCTATCAAAATACACACACCACACCCCTCTTTCCCCATGAGCTCTTAATGCGCCTTTTTATGCACATGATTTGCAAAATTTATGCACACAAATCCTATTGGGGAGCATTTTGTCTGGCACACAAAGGGTTAAAAAACACAACCTTGCCACAAAGAAAAGAAGAAAAGATGGGAAGAAGACTGATGTACATTTTCACAAACATGTTGAAAATGTAGAGTATTAGAGATTCTTGCATAATCTTTGGCACCTTGTTGTCTGCAAGTTTTCCTTCCATGGAGAGTTAATCATATCATTTGTGATGTAGGTGAGCTCCTATGTGATTAGACCTTTAGAAGAAATGCCTCTCTTTTCAAGCTTAAGATATGAAGCTCTAAAAAAGACATTCTCATTTTGAGACCTTTATTCAAGAAAAGAAAGAGTGAAAACTTGATTTTAGTGACCGTGCATCAACCCTGCAGATTGATGTGATGAATTGTTGGTTTGTCTGAAATTACACTTTAGTACAAGTCATGTTCTTGTACTGAAACTTCAATTTGAGCATCACTACCTTGGTGACAGAATCAGATTAATGCTATACACCGGATACAATTCTTGTAAAATTTGTGTACAATATGATTGTGAAGGGAAATTGAAGACATTGCTGTTGATGCCAAATTCCTTCTGCAATTTGAAGAAGAAGCTGAGTCTCTAAGGCAAAGTACCAAATACAATGTTTTCATGTATTATTTGAATCCTATACTTCTTACTTTCACAAACATGTTATGTTATTTTTGTGGTTCTTGAAATGTTACTCTGTATTTGGTTATGTCTGCAAAAGGTATACACTTCATTTGACATTCCTTTAACAACAATATTTCAAAAGTATCCCTTTCCAATGATGTTTAGTAAAACACCTGCTAGAAATATTACAATTTTGCTATGCTTTCTAGTAAAGAATGTACATTGTTTGTGAGATATCAATGTTTTTCTTTAAAGGGAATGCACTGTACTGGGAAGACAAAACACTTTCAAAAAGGTGATCGTGAGCAATCTTCTTGCCAATGGTCTTTAATTCATGTATTGTCTATTTTAGAAACTTGCTGAAAGTAATTTGCCCCAAAATGACCCACATTTGGAGTTATTAGGGATAAAATCACAAATCCTCAAAATGTTCAGGCCAAACATTTTAAGGATTTAATTTTTGTATTGTCTTTTTGTTATTGATATTTTGTTTCTTAATTTTGCTGAATATCATGTTTTGTTGTTTTTTAAATGAGCGAAAATAAATAAAATGATCCCAACTGAGAAATACTGAGCTTAACCTGTCACATAATCTGCACTTGAAGTAAAAACAGAAATAAGATGTCTCCCATGAATATGCTCGCAGAGTTTCATTTTTACCGTTCAGTCCGATTTAATCCAGATGTTTTTCAAATCAGTTAGCGGTATATTGCAGATCTCATGCCCCTGAGTTTTATAGGCAGGCACCGATGATTAGTCTGTAATGCTTGGGTTGAATTGTGATTACCAACTTTAATACCGGGGGAGATGTGTAGGCGTTTCTGATGGTTAAAACCCATCTACACTTGACCCTGTTTTTTAAAGAAATGAGAATGATTGCAACTTGTCTTGTGATTACAATTGATTCAGATCAAGTGCAATTCTTTGTGAGATGGGGCCTAGATCCTCCAAAAACTAAAGCTATTCCACAAATCTGCAGGTTCCAGTATTCAACGGGTTAAGATCGATGGTAGAATTTGAGATATTTTTTGTCTTGTAGATTAAAAAATATAATCTCCTGTTAAAATCTCCCACATAATTAGCACTTTAGATACTTTTAGAGCTCATTTCCATGTATAAGAAGGAGAGCTAAGGGAGGGACTATTCCGAGATTTGACAAAATATTTGTCATGAACAGTAGAAAATAAACCTTTTTTCGTAATGTATTCACAACTTTTCCTTAAGTGCATAATAATGCGCCATTTCAGTTACCTGTATTCAGTGATTCAGTTTCAATTGTAAGAATGCATTCTGAATCAGTTGTTGCTAGTTGGACAAACCTCAGACAAGCTTTGGGTAGTAACATATTGTTTCAACATTACACATACAACTTGCATTCATAACAAAAGTGGTGTATCGAGATTTTTACATTTTTTTTTGCTCAAGCCAAGCAGATACAGAAATCCTATGACAATTCAATATGGTCTGCCAATGAATTGTTTGGATATTGGATGCCATCTTGATGTCTTGTCTTCCCCTTGTGGTCATTATCGGCCTTGAGCGCGGAAGCTTTCAGGCTGCTCATCCTTAGATGACAGGATGTACCGGGCAGTCTCATTGACCTAGATGTCAACTGCAGATATTCATCTTATAGGTGGAGTGAAAATGTAATGATGTATATTCTTGGAGGAGGTGTACGAGGCAAGCTCTTCAGAGATTAAGGTGTGTCAACTGGGGCGCGAGAGGTATCGTAATATATAATATGCGCACCTGTTAATGACAGAGACTTGGCTATTGAATTTGATATTTTATCCTAGATGTCATCTCAAGATATACATCTTAGAGGTGGATGAAAATAAAATGATTATTCATGGGATAGGTTGCAAGGTGGGTTCTTCAGAGATTAAGATGTGTCAAGTATGGAAGGAGAGGTATCGTGATACATCCCTTGTTATCTCTAAATGACAGAGACTCTGCTGTTAAATGTAATATTTTCTTCAAGATATCATCTGGAGGTATGCATCTTAGAGGTGGATGAAATTGAAATGGTTTATATTCTGGAGAAGGTGTATGAGGTGTTTTTTCAGAGATTAAGATGTGTCAACTAGGGGAGGAGGGGCATCGCAATACATAACATTTGCACCTCTAAATGACAGAGACTCAGATATTGAATTGAATCACTTAAATCCTTTGTATGGTGGGCAAACTGCTGCTCGATGCGATTTGTGTGTATTATTGCGTGCAAGAATACACTGATGGCTCAAAACCCTGCACGCAACAACGTTTGCAAAACAGTTAAATGTAGGCCCTACCGTCAAATGACATATAAAACCTGGTATTTGGTTTTAATGTAAGCCTAAAGTTTTCCATATAGGAACCATGTAATGTGTCTACTATTTTTAGTTATTTCTTTGAATAGACATTTTAATGTACATATATATATTAAATAAATAAGTCATGCTCATATAATGAAGTCAGTTGGTTGAATGCTACCAAGTAGAGATAATTACATAGGAGTGTGTGTGTGACATAAGAATAAAAAAAAAACAGGCAGATGTTTGTAGCATTCAAGCCCAAACTTGCTTTGGTCCGAAAATGTTATGGAACCACTATACACATCTCATAAAGACCTATTCTCCTTCCCTTTCAAGGAGGTGAATCTAAGAAGTAGAGGGGGAGTGTAAAGACAGCAATAAATCAATACCAGTTTCTTAAGATTGTGGGTTGGCTAACGGCCTGATCCGATTGTTATGAAGCCAGCAGCTGATGTAGCCTACTCTAAGGGCAAGAAGTATTGATTGTGGGTGGCGTGGGTCTTTAAGACATGGGCCCAGGGGTTCAGCAAGGCACATGCACTGAATACACATGAGCTTAACGTCTTAAAAGTCCCCCACTCATGGCCAGCCCATCTTGTAGTCTGAAGGCACAGACGTACTTGAGCCACTTATGTAATATGTGTGTCTTAGTTGGACGAGCATCTTTAATTTGCCTGTTGTGTCTCAATAAAGCACATCTGCAGTATAGTGATATACCCTGGGCCTTGTTGCATATAAGTTTTCAATTATTGTAACTTAACAACAATGGTTACTACCATGGAAACAACCAATGAGCTTGCATTATTGCACCCTTTGCCATGGTAGGTAGTTGATGCAATAATTGAAAATCTTTATGCAAGATGGCCCTGTATGGAATTGTATTTATTCGAATAAAATCCACAATGGCAGTCAAAAGATTGATTTGCTATGGCTTGCAATGAAATAATTAAGGAGAAAAACATCAGGAAAAAACAGTTTTAACAAACATACATAAGGAATTAGAAGAACAATCATCTAACGTATCACCTCATACTCTGAGGAACTAATAATCTTATTTTGTCATAAGTTTGCTATAAATTGCATTCAATTTGTTCAGGAAATATTCCTTACACACAATCAAAACATCAGTACAGATGTTTCCTATTGAGACAATTAGAGTAGTGTTCGTACATTACATGACCTAAAGCAAAACCATTGAATTACCAATTTGTACAATTGAATTTGATTCTTTCTCAATTCCATATTGGTACATGCTACTATAAACAGAGCAAACAGTGGAACCGGCTGGTACCAACTAAACTGAAAACTTGTTAATTATACATCATGATGTTGAAATTGCTTGATAGCATGACAAATAATAAATCTTCTCTTGAATTGAGATGAGGCAGTTCATCATTATTTACACAACAGTCTCTTCCCCTGTACATGCACAAAACAGCATGTGAAGAGACCTTCAGTTCCTGTCTGCCTCCCTCTGTTGATCAACGTGTCCCAGGCAGACGACGTCTCATATGTGAGATGGTTGGAATTCCTGCTCTGGTGCGTGGGTCTATGGTGTCATGCCAGAGGTCATTCCATTCACAACATGCTATGTGGTCAGATACCCTGCTCATGTAACAGGCTCCACTTAACCCTTCAGATACCGCACACCCATCAGTCCATAGACAAGCTACTGGGATAATCCTGTCACTGCATTCAATGATGCTGTGACTTGTCTGTTTATTCGATGATGAACATCTGCAATACAATTTTGCATACAGCACAACATGCAACATGCAACAATGAGAAAAAGGAATGAACTGTTGTCACTGATATCCACATTTGTGATGTTATCTTGTTTGAATACTCTGATTTTAGATGTGGAATTCCAGATATTCATCCATACTATCTTTGATGTCAAATTTGGAAAATATCTTAGTATCTGTGTATAAACATTAAGCATTAACTTTGTGTCTTAAGAGAATTTGAATGAGAGTGGAAAGACAGACGGAGATAGAAAGAGGAGAGGGGGATGGAGGGGGAGAGAAAGAGAGAGAGAGGAGAGGCAGAGAGAGGGGGATATAAAAGAGATGAGTGGGGGGGGGGGGGGAGGGAGAGAGAAAAAGAGAGAGGGGGTGGGGAAGAACGATGGAGAGAGAAAGAAGGTACAAATGTGCTCCCTTGAGAGGAGCAACCTTGGTGTTGGATAGGCTTCGCTGCATGCAGGCCATCCACCAAACCACAGAAAAAATGAACTTCTTCTTTGTCTTATCATCACAAGCATAAAGCTTGGATATTAATCCACAGTGTCCCACTGCTTAGGAACAGACCACAAAGTAAAGGTTGTCTGTTTTTACTCAGGCTTAAATAGCTCGTTCCAGCTTTAGCAGTAAGAAAATATTTTCATGAGCTTTAGGGAAAATATGACATGTTAAAAAAAGTGTGTTTGATACTCATTCTTGGAAAATGTGGCTTCTTTCTATGACACACGCTCTTTAAGCTGGCATGTTTTAATTTGAGCATTTCTCAATTCCTAAAAAAGACACATTCTTCCTTATGTATCTTAACTTATTTGAGGCAAATTGTTCAAGCTACCAGTTCAGGAGACACCCATTTTTTGTTGTTGATTGCCAAACATTGTTAAAATCGGACAAAAATTTGAGGTATTGTCTAAGGTTACTGATAATGGGAACTCACTGCTAGAGATAGGCAACAGCCTAGCTGCTGCTGCTACAGCTATCAGATAAATCTGCATTAAAGTTTAATGGCTCTCGTGGGAGATAGACCAGCAAATATCAGGAGTAGTGGTCGCACAATTAGCTGATTTACCAATCCAGAGAGTATATCACTCTGAATGCGCTGTATGAGATGTATACAGTCAGCGAATAAATCATGCAATTAGTAGATGTACTGTACAGCATTCATACAACTATACAAGTACAGTGTTTATCAATGTAGTTTGTAACAGCAGAAAAAGAAGATACCTTGAATATATTGTGAAGCCAAATAATAATATGTTAGTTTTTAGGGATAAGTGCAGTGAAGGTCATATATTATATTATATATCATATCATACATCATGTCATACATCATATAATATCATATACGAGTGAAAGGTAGAGAATTACAATGTTGTAAACACATAACCAGGATCATTTTTATTGGAGGCAGTCTTGTTATATTTCAATGAGATTTTTCTGCAGTTTCATTTATTAGACTAGAGATGCCTCTTATGCATACAAAGTTAATTCCATAATTCAGTCATATGCTCATATATCAGTATGGATTTATTAGCAGCAGGGAACTTCCTTAAGTACTGAAGACATATGACACCTCTGTTTGTTACAATGAATTAGTTTAGGGATAAACCTTCTGATATGTACCTGTCAGTGATTGATAGGCATGTGAGAGTAAGTGAGAGAGGGGAGAGAAATAGAAAGAGAGAGAGAGAGTAAGAGAATGAATTAGTATTTGTCTGTATATTTGTATGTGTGCACATGTGTGTGTGTTTGTGTGTGTGTGTGTGTGAGTGTCGAAAAGAATGAGAAAAAAAAACAAGTTTGAGTGGGTGAGAAGAAAAGGGAAAGAGACAAATTATTTGAGAGAGAGAGGATAAAATGTAATGATAAGGCAGAAAGCAAGAGAGTGAAAGTGATTGATAAAGAGTGAACAGAGAGATAGCAAATAATGAGTATGATAGAGAGAGATAGGGAATGAGAGACAGACAGACATACATACAGAGAGAGAGAGAGATAGAGATAGAGTAAGATCGAAAGAGAGAGTATGAAAGTAATAGAGAGGGATAAAGAAAGAAAGAATGAATGGAAGTGAGAGTAAAACAGTAAAAGATAGTAAAAGATAGTGTGTGTGTTAGAGAGAGAGAGAGAGAGAGAGAGAGAGAGAAAGAGTAGCGAATAAACAGAGAGAGTAAGAGAAAGGGCTAAGGGCATGTGGATATGAAGTTAGTGTATTGATTGTTAACCTCACAGAAAACACATATAGTGCAGTTTATGTGTAGCATATTGTATGTGAGAGAGAGCGTGTATATGTATGCGTGTGTGTGTGTGTGTGTGTGTGTGTGTGTGTGTGTGTGTGTGTGTGGGTATTGTGTTTGCTGCTTATTGATGCATAGAATAGGGGGAGCAGATCAACATAGCCGTTAGGTGAACACCGCTGTATGCACCAAGAAAAGGAGAGAGATTGAGAGAGAGAGTAAAAGAGATATGATAACAATGAAAGGACTCATTCACAGCTACACCATTCGCCGGTGGAGAGCGGAAGACAGTGACAGAGTGCTCAGTCTCTAAGATTTAAATATGCACTGCACTTGAAGGACGCGCTGTCAACCAGTGGCATCGGTGAAGCGGTGTTCCCAAGTTTTTCAATCCCAGTGCGTGGTGTATATCATCACCTGTTACGGCTTCAGAACAAACGTAACAAATTGGAGCTGCGATGTTGTTGATTGGTGTTTGATTTGTGCAACTGTTTCCAGGGCTCAGTATTCCAAGTTTTTATCATTCGGGCGTCAGTAGCTGTAAACAAAATCTTTTAATGTGCAACGCAAGGAGAAATTAATCGTAAACAGACAGAGGAGGGAGATACGACTCCTAATTCCAGGGAGAGCTGTTTTTATGTGGTGATCAGATTCAGCGCTCACCTCCGAGTTATATGATCGTGGTTTTGTTTATCAGAGACTAATGATTAGAAAAGTGATTTCGGGGTAATGTGAGTGACATGCAGTATTGATCACTCTCCCGACACCAACCACAACATACACACATACACATACACGCACAAACACACACAGACACACACACACACACACACACACACACACAGATACACACAGAGATGGACGTGTGACATATGTGTTGTTGATACACCACTAATGGATTTAATATAGAGTTCTGCCTCTCTGTGTCTTGCACACCACTACTGACTAATAACAACGCACGCCTGCCGGCAGAGCCAGTCACTGAGCGAAGAGAGAGAGAGAGATTGGAGGACTTGACAGAGGCAGGCAGAGCAGAGCAGCAGAACGAGAGAGTGAGCGAGAGACAACGCTAGCAGACAGCATGCTTTGATTCCCAGTAACAGCATAATCCCAATGTCCGTCTCTGAGTTTTAATTATTCAAGGAATTCCTGCCAGGCATTGGTGCCACCGCAATGCCAGCCCTTCATCGGTCGTCGGTCGGATCCAAGTTAGCCGGAGCAAGCTGAGTTGAGCTGAGCTATCTCCCTCTCAGTCTTGGTGGTAATTCATAACCGGGTATCGCAGGCCTGTGCTACATCACTTGACCCCCTTCGGTGCAGCTCTGGTGTGTATGAATTCAATGCACCAAGCTCTTGCCTAGCTACGCTGGTCTTCTGAGACACTTCATTAACTTCAGAAGCTGGATCACAGACTGTTCCTCTTGTAAAAGGAAAATCTGCTGGTACATGCATTTTTTATTATTGATAATGCTCGCCTTTTGAAAGGGGATTAACTTACTGGCTGGCGGCAGTTCATTAATTGTGCAACTACATTTTTATGATGGAGTTCTTTAAGAAAGCGAACACCGTTGCTGCTATGAGAACTGCAGAAACCCGTCTGGTGGCTCTATCATCGATAGAGTAGTAAAATACTACCGTCTTCAAAGGATCCCCCAAGGAGTCGAAGAACAATATATTGAGCTGTGTGGAAGGAATAAGGATGTGAACCAGGAATTTCTTGTGGACATTTATGACTACCTCAACCTTTATCTTGTTGATTACTACATCATCATATATCTTTTGTGGCCTTGGTGTTCTGACAATTTTTGACCAAGCTATCCAGGGCCTTTTTTTATTGTGAGTGATCCTCATCACGCGATTGAGGTATTGGTGGCACGGACAAGTCACTCTACGACCCCCATCCCTACCTTACTCTTCCCCCTTGCAAAGAAAATCAAGGAGCATCCCTTAACCCCACCCCTCCAACTACTTTTGCACCTTCATCTACCCCCTCCCCTTCTCCCTACCCCCCCCCCCCCCATTCTCCCATCCCATCCCATCTCAATTGGAATACCTGTGGATATCACCGTCTGGAAAGCAACATTCCCCCGTTGCTGTGGAAGGAGGCAATTTTTGTGTTTGTGAGGAATTACGAGACTTCGGTGAGACTCATCTCTTCATAGGAAATCCCCCGAACAGAGTCTTTCTCTAATCATGGATGTGGTACATCGGTTCATGGCGCGGCACCCCCGGGCCGTCAAGTCTATCCAGACGTGTTGTCTTGTGCAGTGGGTCATCCTATCCTTCTTCACCAAGAAAGGTACGTCCCCCCCTCCACTCTCCCTAAAGCTATCTACACATGGTAGCAGTTTGCCGCTGTCACTCACATGCAGTCTGAATTTTGACACCAATGTTTCCCCCCGCGTGGTTTAAATTAAACCGTGTGTAACTGCCACAGTAAGTAGCCCAACGTATTGTCAGACGTCTATTCCGTTGGAGGGGAGAGAACATTTCATGTTTACAAGTGATAGTGGCAAACTGTTCTCATCTAAACATACTTTATTATACGAATAATGCACAGTTGTGAGTGCATTGGGGCCTTGCAGCGCACAATAGGAGGGTGTTTACTGTGCGCTGCACCGCCTCAAAGTCACAAACCTTAAAACTGTGCATTACTTGTTTTATAAGACAGGTCTGAATATAAAGGTTATTACACTTAGGTCTACCGTGAATATTTCGGTGCATCTCCCATATTACCAAAGTTTGCACATACAAGGAAATTAAATGGCTGCTTCATTGGTCATCTAATTTAAACACTAACAGAAGAAGTTTTAATGATGTGACACTCTAACATGAACGGCTCAGAGCAACCTAGCTTGCATAGAGTTTGTCTACAAAAGGAAAATGTACAAAAATTGCACAGTGCTGTACAACAAATACATGGCTGGAATAATTAGTCAAAATTAATGCATAATCATGTGACTCATATACAGGATTCCTATTGGTTACATTCTTTAACCTGTTTTATAAAACTCTTTGCGTACCTGATGTTAAATAGTTTTGCTGGCGAGGAGATTACCTGTGTATGGCCTAACCAAATGTGAGCTGTTCATGAATGCATTTGTGCTAAGCACGTGCTATTACATCTAAGTCTAGACACCAAGACAAAACATCCATCTGTCCTCGCTATCTACTCTCATGAATGAAGGAAGCCAGAAAGAAAGTATAAGCGTTTAACCCTCTTAGCACCAAGATATGAATAGATGCATTGATATACAGTGACTGAGCCCATAGGAATGGGTGTTTAACCCACTTAGCACTAAGGCATGAATAGATGCATTGATATACAGTGACTGAGCCCATGAGAGGTCTACGTTTCCACACAGAGTTGTAGTTGCAGCAGTGCATCTTAAAGATTCAGACTTCAAAGCCCTGTAAGCTTTTAGAGTGCCATCTTTCTAAGCATGCACACATGCATAAAGAGATATATGGGTAAACACATTGAAAGATGGTAGATATGGAAGATAAATTCAAAATGTGTTGTGTGTTAATAAACTCTTAAGACTTATTTAAGTATTAACATAGGTGGCACAGAATAATTGTGGCAAACAATGTCATGCATGAAATGGGCATTTCAAAACAAAGTCATAAAATGTAAACTTGCCAAACAATATTCTGTTCCAGCTTCTGTGGCATCCATTTGAATGAATCAAGTACATTTTTAGAGGTATGCAGTGTAACTGCTTAAAAGCTTGATAATTATAAAGATATCTGAATATTTGACTTCAAAATCTGATTTAGAATTATTGTTTATACTTTGTTTATGATAATGAGGCACCTCCATACACCTGTGAGATATGTTTCAATAAGGAAATTAATATTGACCTTTGTTTTGAATGAAGGCAACATGATAGTGTGGTACAACAGGGTGGAAACTCAGACAAATTATATCACACAGTGTTGTCCTAAAAAAAAAAATAGAGCGAGTAAATCTATGAAAGCACACCTGTGCATTGTGAGAAAATAATTCATTGTGTATGGTGTAGACTGAGTCCCTCTGTGCCAATATTCTGATAATTGGCCACATGTTTATAGCAAATAAATGAGCTCATTATGTATTTGTTGTGTTGATATAATGGCCGTGGGATAATTTGCAGCGTTATTGACAAGTGCCCAATTAGCTTGCACATGGCTGCAACATATTGGTTGATGTTTATGGTAGTTTGCACCATGCATCATGGATCTCGTCATACACAATATGCACATGCTTGTATGCACAGCACATAAGTGTTTCAGTACAGTTGAATTTGTATGTTGGTACACAACAAAATGGTGCCTGTTTTCCTCTTTTTCAAAAGCTATAATAGAATATTTTGTGTGTGTGCGTTTCTGGGTATGCCAGTGTTTATGTCTCAAACTGAAGCAGTACATATGGAGGTAGGGGGGTCTATCTTCTAAATTGTATTTTTGTTGTATTTTGAATTTGTCAACATTAATAAAATCTTCCAGTTCATTGTAGTATTTGTAGCAGGTATGCTGGTACCAGATAACTGAGGCTACTGTTTCAAACCTGCATCCATTACACATTATTAAAAGATGATGTTTAAAAAGCTAAAATGATTATCATACTTCAGTTGTTACTAAGGGTTTTTTTCAGTGCACTGGTTGTGATCGTAAGTCCCTGGTATTCTGAATGTAAATGTGAAACGTAAATACACCCTTTGTGTGGTTTCGTGCTGTGTACATTGCGTGTCTTCACAATCCTTGAAACAAACTGTCTATAGTGTACCTTACAAAAGATAGAATACGCTGCAAATAGAGCAATGCTTACAGTATGAATTTGCCCCTTCTCTGTGCCTAACTGTATTTATTCCGAACTAGTACCTTACAACTAACCAAGAAAAATATACAGCTTAAGTTGCAGCACAACTGATACAAGTGAAGATGCTAGTCTATTAAACAGACCATGTAAGTCATGTCATGTAACCATGTAATTTAGCTCAATTCAGGTTGTGCATGAAGACTATCATTAGGGCTAACTTAAAAAGTCCCACCTCTGAATCTAGATCTATATCACCTACTTCCACTACTTCTAACAGTGTGACAACATGGTAAAAACTCATTGTATACTTATACCGTTTCGATATACATGTAGCTGTATGACGAATATCTGCATGTGGATGCTGACTAACGATACGTCGGTTAAAGAAACGTAAAAGGAAACATGGGTCTGGGCATCGTTTTGAACTAGAATGGTATGAAGTATCATGATTTATCACAATGCGCCATGCGTGCGTACATGACTGACAATATGTCACATAACTGGGCAGGGCTTAGCATGACCACATGTGCAAAAGACCCAATCAACTCAAAGTACTGCGGGCTAACCAAAGATAGGCAGGACATTGTTCGCTATACTACTTTTCTTCATTAAGTTTTGGTTGTTGCATTTGCGTGTGGATACCCTGTTCGCTGTAAGATTATTCGTTATACGACGTATAGCTAGACTGCTTCAGTATAGCTACACGATACATTGTTTGCGTGTGGACATGGGGTTTAATGTCCATGTTATATAACAAATTATGAGAGTTTGAGACAGTACTGGGATTGTACATACATGGTATGACAGAGACTATTGTGCTGGTACATAGTGATGACGTCACTATCCTGGATAGAATCCATCTCTGCCGAGCGGAAATCAGTTTTGTGCTAGGTGTTGGTTAAAAAGTTTATAGAAAATTTCTGTAACCATGTTGTTTCATGATTTTCAAATGTACAAAGCAGGGCCCCTGGTAGAATAGTGTTCAACCACTGAAGGGGCTTCCCTGGGTAAATCATATAATAATGAAATATAAAAAATAATAATAATTGAAAGTTTCATATGTTGCGAATTAATAAAGGGATAGAATATCACTGATTTTGTATATTGATAGTGCACCTCACCTGCTAAAGCGCAATTCAGAAATATGTGTCATGTTTTATCTACTGGTATTTGAAAGGCATAACTGTCTGTGCCAAGTGAGCATCATAGTCCAAGTATTGTTAGCTCAGGTGAAACAGAATTTCACAGGTACAAACATTCACAGGATGATGATATAGGAAAGCTCTTTTGATTGGAATAGAAAATGTAGAACCAATCATGATCTGGATGATAGGAGGGAAAGAGAAGTGTAATATCAGTTACCCAAACAGCTGCAATTGTGCATGTAGGTTAAAAACATATGCTGAGTGTAAAAAAATGAAAACGTTTGTTTTGTCGAGGAAAAAAGTTTGAATAAATAACTGGTAAAGATTTTGTAAAATAATGGAAATGAGGAGGTTGCAATATTTTAAAGGTCCTTCACACTCATCAACTGATGCCTTTCCTCTATTGATGTCATTTCACATTGCTTATTCAATACCCTATGCAGGTCTTTTATAAAAAGGGACAGCACATTTTGATAGTTCCCTCTAGTTGACAAGTTTGACTGCCTGTTTGCATTTTTTTGGGCACCAACTATTACCAATTCCACAGAAAAAGTTCCTGTTTATTAGTAACTGTCACGTTTTTTGCACAAGTAATACATGGAAATCCTCTGAAGCTGTAGTTGCTTTGGTATGAACCTAGTCCACAGGCTAATGCACTAAGTAGGATAGCGATGTGATTGGAAATGGTTGATTGGTCAGTTGTGTGGTTGGTGGAGCAGGCTTAGTAGAAATGGTCTTCTTGTCTTAAAAAGATCAAGGATCATCTCAAATGGATGCTACAGTACACAATTGCCATTAGCTTAATTTGGTTGATGAATCAGTATTTGAAAGGAAAGTATGTCTGTTATACCAGTCTATATATATCTACATTGTCTTTATTGCATACACATGACATTGGAATGATGTGTGTAGTGCAAGCCTATTATGTATAAGCCCTTACAGTCTATCGGCAGCGCTCACTTGTTCTATTTAAAACGTGAGCGTTTTAATTTTTTTGTCTCTCGAAATCTCACGTGCAGATTTTGCTGCACAAGATTATGAATGAATTTGACATGCTCGCGAGATAATTTGCTGGTATCTTCTGTCAGCATACTGATCACAAATTTATAAGACAGGGATCGAGATTATATCTTTCTTAATATCGCAACCGATATATATGTAAGCTCTCAGACTTTGCTGGATCCTGACCCTTCTACAAATTAAATAAAATAAGCATATTTTCTGGGGCCTGCCGACTGGCTGCCTTATATCTCACAGAGTGTTGTCATTAGAGGAGGTGTGTCTATTGTGCAAGCTTCAAGTACAAAGTTGTATGAATACTGAAGAACAGGGAATATTTAAGAACGACCCTCAAATTGTAAGAACTGAAAAGGAAGAAGTGACTGTTAACCCTTCCTGTGCTGCTCAATGGGCTTTGTGTGTATAATCAGTGATAAAATGCACACCTGGCACACAAGGAGTTAATGTGTTATATAGACTGATACATTTGAAAATGATTTCTGGGTGGGTTGTGTAGATAGTCTTGTAACTGCAGAACCTTATACCGACAATGTGATCTGTCACATAGCTCTAATGATCTCAATCAGATCAGTGATGTACCCTTTTTGTTTGTGAGATGATTCCAAGGGCAAACAGGGTAGATCCTTGTTACCCTTGTTTATTCTGCATTGTCAAGAAAGAAGCCCTGTCTGAGACAGACTACAAAGCAGTAGGTTTTTTTCACACATTATTTGCATTTTGCATCACTGTCAAGTTTCATATTTCACAAACTTGACCTGCATACTGCTGAAGTGGTTCGTGCAATGTTTTCAAGAATATGGCTTGGTCTCCAAAGGGTTACACAACATATAAAATATCTGAAAATCACTTTCTCTGCATATATGACAATAGAAGACTAAGGGATACATCCGGTAACAAGATTTCAGTTCATGAGGATTAGTTGTTGACCACTTAGAGATTATGCAGAGAGCTTAATATTCAATGTGATGTAGCGCTTAACCTACTGTCAAAGAGGAAATTCACTCTGTTGAATTGATCCTTTGATGGCTTTTTGCAAAAGAAATACACCTACATCCATAACTGAGTAGTTTGTATGGATTACTGAAACTATATTTGGATTGAGAAGAAAAAGAAAAGACCTTGGCTTTCCAGGGACTGGGATTAAGGAAGCATGGGGATTGATTTTTTGAAAGGACTCTTGTTAAGCTAAGGTTCACTAATACCCTGTGATGTAAGCTGATGCACACCCTTTTGTAGACATCTCCAAATCTCCAAAGGATTAACAATAAATAAAATTCAAACTTGTGAAACAGACATTATTATTGTTTCTGCTCTGTTGAGTGTAGGAAAGTATGTTGACACATTAATACCCTAGTCATGTAAGAGGTTGTATCTTTGACAAATATCCAAGTTAAAAGGAATAAGAGAGGGGTGCATTTTTGTAGTATGCAAAACACGTGAGTGATCCCAATTTTGAAAAAGGTCAGACTTCATTCAACCATCATTTCTTGATACTTGTCCAACTTAGCATGCTAATCTGCTTCTTTAACTTTTCTGAGCATTCCTTTTTGAAAACAACATTTTCCAGGATGAGCTATCTCTGAAACATTGAGTAGACACCTAGTGAACATGCGGGATGAATAATGCACCTTGTTTTTCCTACCTCAGATGAACTTACTCAGAGGGACTTCATTTTGAGAGGGAGCTAGTAATACAGTGTTCATCAGCTCAAAGTGGCAAAATGGATTGCTATTTTGTGATCGGGTTAGCTAGCTAGAGCTCAAAATAGCTAGCTATATGAGTCTTTATCACCTCCATCTGGCAAAATAGCTATTTGTGTCTTCATCAGCTTAATCTAGCAACATAACTGGCTATTTTGCTGAAAAATGTTCCCCTTAATCTTGGGCTAGATGGCAAAGTAACGAGCTATTTGGTAGACCGTCTTTTATAAGTCTGAAATCAGCCAGTGTTTGTGAGCTCGCTTGCAAAACAGTGTGCATTGGATGTGGCTTTGCATTCCATAACAGTTACAACTTATCAGCTACAATGTGGGCATACAGTTTTTTTTTCTGGTTTCAGGCTGATAATGACGCACATTCAACTGCGTGCTTATTTTCTGGATCAGAAACTAGCTAGTTTTTTTATCAGCTTTGGGGTGGTGCAGACACATCTAATGTGTACCGTAGATAAAAGCCATCCGCCTACGGCATATCGGCCCAGGAGGCAGACAGGCCTTGTATGTCTAAATGCATTTACAGCAAACCGGTAGTTCCCAAATAAAAACCATGGAGGACCGCGTTGTTATTAAAGGCAGGGCAATAGAAATTCACACATCCCACAGAATGCCAGACAGCTAGAAAACCACGCGGCACGGTGTAAGCGCGTGGCTTTCCAAACCCCTGATGAAATTGGCTGCCCCAATTAACGGAACCGCGTTGGTGTCGCTAAGATGCAAAATGAAGAATCTGACGGGTGGAGGTTGTGGTCTGCGGTGTGTGTAAGGGGGGGGGGGGGGATGTGGAGGATGTAGGGAGCGTAGGTTGGTGTTATCAGAGGGAAAGCGACTCGTTATTAGTGAGACAGTGTTTATCATTATGATTAGTGTCTGACCTGGAGATAGTAGCCTCCGCGACCCCCAAAGGGATCATGGGAGGTATTCCGATTGTTTGTTTTTTCGAGCATGGTGAGAAGAATTATTTCTCCAAGACTGCTAGACAGAGGGAGAATATGACGGAGGCTTTAATCTAGTCAGCTCTCACTAAGTTCTCCCCAGAGATCTGGTTAAGAGGATGCCCCTGAGGGAGCTATTTAGATCCTATGGTGTGATTGCTTCAGTGAATATTTAACAGGGGCACGTCAGAACTTCATTTTGCTCCATTTAACTCATCATATGCCATTGATGCATTTTAGCTTACTTAAAACACTCAGGTCCAATACCCACAGTAGATTGCCTGGCATACAAAGGGTTACCTATCGTGCAAAGGGAATAGGTAATCTGCAAATCTGCATTATGGAACCCTCATGTCAAAATTCCTCAGTGCATAATTGAAGATTGCTGCAAGATTGTGATGACTGACTACAAACTGTGGCGATTGCTTTTTAGATATTAATGATAATGTGTACCATTTTTCTACCATCATATGCCATCATGTGACATCCTCTGCCACCTCATGGTCCATTGACTAAATAAAGGTCCTCACAAACAAACAAATCCTCACGTTAACATCATTATTGACTGCAAGGGATTATATCTACATGTCAATCTTTGTGTACGGGACCTGGATGGCTACTCAAGGGTGGATTTAATGCCACTAATAGTCATTTGATTCTTTCACTTAACTGCAAGCTGTTTGTAAACACATTTCACCCTGTTTCAGGTCAACAGTACTGCACATGGCACATTGTGGCACATTATGGCTCATCACTGAGTAGCACATTCCACAATATTGAATGAAAGAGAAGATTCTATTGTTGGACAAACTTCACACTCATTTTTGAATTGGTACAATATCATTTTTGATTTGGTACAAGATCATTTTTGAATTGGTACAATATCATTTTTGAATTGGTACAATATCATTTTTGAATTAGTACAATATCATTTTTGAATTGGTACAATATCAACTTTTTCATTTGTTTATATTGGTGGATGATGATTACTATCCAAAACTTTTAACATATTCGGTGGAACCTCTTTTTAGTTCTTGTAATCTTATTTCAGATTAAAAAAAAGCTTTTCAAGGGAATATTCTGTTCAATGTGCAGTGAAACTAAAATGAGTTTGGTTGCAGGAATTCGAGCACATAATATGATAGACTTCTTGTAAAAGCATTTTGTTGAAGAATTACTGATGGGGAGGTCTTTCATGGAAAGTGAAATTGCACACACAGAAAGTAAAAACAAGCTTAAACTGTAAAGTCAACATTGAAGGTGTTGCAAAGTGACTTGTACTCAAGGCCCTACAGGTGAGAGGATGAAATATAAAACATCAGGGAGAGATCTAACTCATAACCTTCTGCACTTTGGTGAGCAGCTAGTGATTGACATTTCCAATTTCCAGATAAATTGATTTCTCATCTTTAAGGATATACCCAGTTAATGAGTATTACTTGGAAGCAGGTATGGGCCAACTCCTAACTCCGGTTTTATTCTGTACTCAATTAGCGTTGATTCCCATCAATGGCTGCCTACATTGACAACCCGTCGTTGTGCAGGATAGCACCACTAAATAGCTAATAACTTACAGTAGGTACAATCCAGATATATGTTTGCTCACGCTCCTCTAAACCACTTCGTTCACTCAAGAAATAATTGCCATCTTCTACAAGTTCAAGCTTTCAATCAATTATATAAGCTTTTAAAGTATCCCTTTGCTGTAAATAATTGCATTAAAAAATAGACAAAATTTTACTTTCTTTACTTTGTGCATTGATTTTTGCATGAGCATGAAGTCTACTTGTGTACTTTAAAAATAGTTTCACAGTAATGTAATCTATATCTTATCGGATTTATGTGACCACGTATCGTGAAATGAAAATCAAATCACCAGGGCTAACGTGTAAAGACAGATTTTTTGAGCAACTAGCAGTCACAGAAGTATTCTCAAATTTGGTGAGAAACTAGAGGAAGACTGCAGATTGTTTGCAGTTTGGTGTGTTTCTGGTGTCAGTTTACTGTATCGTCATGGAAATAAAGTGTTTTCCTTTGAATTATAGCAGTTGCAATGAACATGGTGTTTTTTGGGTTGGCATAATGTGATGGTCTTGCCATTACACCAAACTAGAATTTGTTCACCACACCATTTCTTTTACAAGTTTGTGGACAGAGATTATGTTTTCTTGATAGCTAAGTTATAGTTATAACGTTTTTTTTCCAATTTTTTGTAAATATTATTTTTAGAACACTCAGTATATATAAATCAATATAGATTTGTCAATGTTACTGATGAAGACAGTTTTTACGAGCTTTAGGAAATCCTTCGCAAAATCTCTGATCCAAGAACTACTCGTAGATGATCCAATCATCCCACTTGACATTTGCAAGTGGAATGAACAATCAGTCTTAAGTGCTGCCGTATTTGTATGAGGAATCCTTAAAATAAACATTCAACAATTGTGCAGCTTTGAGGATTATGTGCTCATTCGCAATGAAAAGTTATTGTAATATAATCCAGATATTTGTTTCCACCTCCTCTCTCATCTATCAGAAATGTAAGTATCAACTAATGTCATTGTCTGTTTAGACTGTAACTATGATGATGGTGAGATGGTATATGATGTCAGAAATATATACTTTATTTTGCTTTGAAGACGATTGACCATGCACTTACATGCAATCTACAACAGATGTGTACCTCCTTTACCTTCAAAGCATATGTAGACATCTCAACATGTTTCTTGGTTTGTTTTTAAAGGCTTCATATGGTGTGGAGAAGTGAGGGGAAGGGGGTAAATTATCAAATCATCACTTCTCAAAGATATAGTAGTCCATTTAGTAAATGTCAAGGCTTTTTTTGTAAAGAGAAATGCATACAATGGTGAATTATGACCACCATCTCAACTATATTGTTACCCTAGCAACGGGTTGCAATTGCAAGCCACATTGTTACTTGATAGTGTTTTGCTCCCAGGGGAGTATTTGTTGCAAGCATTTCTCGGAGATTGGCCACTCATCATCAACACATTCATATCTTGCCAGTCCACCATTGTAACCCCCCCCCCCCCCATCCATCACCATCCCTATCCCAGTACAAGCCCCCCTCCCTCCCTTTATAGACACTCAAATATGATGCAGTAGCTAAAAGATGACATTAGAATTGCGCCTGAGCTGATGAAACACAGTCTTCTATCAATGAAGAGGTTTGATTTTAGTGTAGTTCACAACTTTTCTTAAGGTAGTTCGAATAGGATTTGACCCTACCTTGAGTGGGTCTTAAAGATGAGTTAGCGCACAACTAAGAATTCATTGGGGAGTGCCATAAGAAAACAGTGGCCAGCATCTATAAACACACACATCATCTGTTTCTGGGATGTGTGTGAAGACAGTTGAATTGAGGATGTTTGAAGCAGGCTCGCTTCATGATCTGAGTTTGCATCAAGACGGTAGTCTAGTAGATATGACAAGAGGACAGTGTCGTTGGTAGTGAGCATTCACCCAGTGTCTCTATACCTCTGTCTCTGTCTCTGTCTCTCCCCCTCCCTTTCCCACTCTCTGTCTTTCTGTCTCTCCCTCTCTCTCAATATCTATCTCTCTTAATCTATCTCTCCCTTCCTATCTCTTCCCCTCCCTCTCTCTGTCTCTGTCTCTCTCCCCCTCTCTGTCTCTCTGTCCCTCTGTCTCTCTCTGTCTCTGTCTCTCTCCCCCTCTCTGTCTCTCTCTCCCTCTGTCTCTATCTGTCTCTGTCTCTCTCCCCCTCTCTGTCTCTCTCTCCCTCTGTCTCTATCTGTCTCTGTCTCTCTCCCCATCTCTGTCTCTCTCTCTCTCTCTGTCTCTCTGTCTCTCTCATCCTCTGGGCTAAGGACGTAATGACTGTGGATGGCCTTACCAGCTGCAGTCTGGTGCTGAGCAGTTATGTCAGATGCCAGCTGCCCTGTCATGCCCTTCCCTCCTTCTCTCTTACTGTGTTTCACTGTCTGTCTGTCTGTCTGTCTGTCCATTTCTCTCCTCTCTCTCTCTCTGTCTATTTTTCTGTCTGATTTCTTGTCCAACTCTCCCTCTGTCTCTCCCACTTGCAATTCCTCTATCTATATATCTGTGTGTGTGTCTATCTATATGATTCTCTTTCTGTATCACTTTTGTTTGTCTCTCTCTCTATGTTTTCTCTGTCCATCTGTGTATATGTTTATCTTTCCTTCTGCTTTTTTGTAGGTATAAATTTCTGTTTGCCTGTCTCTCTCTCAATCTGTATTTTTGATGGTGTACATATCAGTCTGTCTCTCATTATATCTGCCATTGTATCTCTCTCCCTGCCTGTCTATTTCCTTGGTCTCTGTCTTTAAATGTCCTTTAAGTCAGTTCCTTCCTGTATCTATCCCTCTCCCTCCCTATCTATTCCTATCCCCAAACCACCCACCATATCTTTGTGCCTTCTTCACTCTCCGCCACCTTTTCAGTCAGTCAGTCTGTCTGTCCGTCCGTCTGTCTACCTCTTCTACCATTTCCCTGTGCCAGTGTGTCTCGCCCTCCTCCTACTTACCCCCTAATGATGGAAGGTTGATGAAGGATGTTCAAGGCTTTCCTTGTCTGGGGGTCATCCTAATGCCAATGCCCATCCTCCAACTTTGCTCCCTGAAACCACAAACAAACAAACATTCGTGGAAACCTTAACCCCATCTATCCAGCACAAAATACTTCTCTGTATTCCTTGCATGTATCACTAGTGCAAAAATGAGGCCATGGCACTTCCCGAGTTTAAAGGGAAAGTCACCATGTACAGGAGCATACATAATAGACCTTTATTGGAGAGGTGTAAAGCTCTGAAGTGGATAAAGTACCCCTACAGGACATTTTTCTTGCAGTTTAACTCATATGCACCAGAACCTTATCTATATGTCTGTTGACATAACACTATCAGAGTTTACTAAACATATATGCATGAAACAACAGTGCTATAGCCAAGGCGATTTTGATAAGTATATATCTCTTTCTCTGCCAGACCAAATGTTTCTCCCTGTGAACTGAGTATTTACTGGTGCAAAAATGTACAAGCTGTGCACAAAGAGTTAACTCTGTGTCAGACAGAGGAGCCATGATTGTGTTAATCTGTGGCGCATAAAGATTCAATGTATTTAGTTTCTCTGCTGAATGTCATGCTTTCAGCAGTATTTTGTCAAAGAGGATTAAATGCACTTTTTTGTCTCTATGATTCATGGCCAAACACTGGGAAATTTGTATCATTACAAAATGGTGTCTGGCCTTTGGATATAGTCATGCATGGTATATTGCAGCAGTTAATGTACATTAAAGGTCAGATGCTATGTGTGATGTCAGGAGTAATTATTGTCATTAGTATTTATTGACCCATCTGCAGAATGAATAGGTAAACAAAGATGTGTGCATCTCAATAGTGGTATATAGAGTTGCTAGCATATGAGAGGAAGATCAAATTTATTTGTCAAATTATATTTATGTTCTCTATACAAAACATTTAAAACCAACAATAAACATATTTGTCTCCGTTTACTCATGGAGTTTATGATATTTTCATTGCTGCTTTTCTTGATGCAGTCTCACCAGGTTTTAAAAGGCCGCATTCATGTCTCAAAGTAACTTACAGAGTGTTTAAGTAATCAGGGATAACAGGCGATTATTTAATTTGAATCCCTAAGTACATTTTCAATATGGTGAGACAGAATTGAAATATGGCTATCTATAGTAGATATTAAAAGAGTACACAGAGTGCAACAACGCAACAGTGGCAACAAATGAGTTGTAAATATGATATTTAAACAAGCATCATCCTCCTTCTCACCTGGATGTTTTCTAGCATAACTTTTATGGTACATTGGCATCTTTAAGAGCGCTACAAAGATAAAGAGGATTCCATCATAGATAAGACCTTATATCATCCCTCTCCTAATCTGCCTGTCTTCTAGCAAATGTTTATTGACGTTGTAAGCTATATTGGCATCTTTAAAAGTATGAGTTATGCGAAGCGATATATTGGAACCTGAGGGTAGAATCATCAGTAGTCCCTCAGGTGTTCTGTAGTTCCGTAAGGCATTATGCTTCTAGCCTAGGGATATGATTGTGTCTGGGCGTTCCATTCAAGGCAATGTCAGGATAAAGTCATAAGTCTGCCTTATTAGTTATCCAGCTTCATTACTGCAGAGGTTGAATCAGAACTCACAAGTGGCAACTGACATACAGCTCACAGTTATTTCATCTTTTTCCAGAACTTGTTTAAACATAGCGAACGCTTAAAGTGCACAGTGAAAAGATGGGCTGCAAGAATTTTTTCAGAGTTGATTCCCATTTGTTGTGTAGACACCTGGGTGTGAGATAATAACAAATTAAGAAATTAATTAAACAACTAGCATCCCATATACATATGTTGTTTGACCTTTGTGTATCTCACTAGCCATTGGGATATATCATTAATCAAAGTTGATGAGCTTTCTGCCAACTGGACAGTTAGTGTTGACTCCCCTACCCCCCTCCTCCCCCCCCCCCCCCCCACACACACATCCCTGTCTATGGGTGACTGTATATGTAATGACCCTCCTAATACGTGGGCGGGGTACACCGGGAGACAGATTCAATCTGTCTGTTTACATTGATGCCATGTGTGGGGGAAAGATCAAACAAATTTGGCGAGGGCTGTTTAGTTACCTTCCAATATGTCAATAGGAGGGAGGGCTGGACGGACCGACAGTCTACCCAAACTGCTTTCCCATCCCTGGAGCCAGTTACTCATACTCTACATGCATGGGGAGATTGGTATAAATCTGGGATGGTGCTATGAAAACTTTCCTGGTGCAAAAAGGACTGTCATCATAGCCAGGATAATTGATATATTAGGTTCAGACCAGAATGTCTGTCCCAGGTATAGTGTTTTTGAGGGCGCAAAGATTAAAGATGGGCATGCCAGAGCATGTGCACTGGCCTATGTGCAGACTTACGGTGGGAAGTTATGAGTCTTCATTATCATAAAAACTCTCTTGTCAATCCCGACATTTAAAGAGCAAGAAAGGTGTCACATAGCCATCATCACTTTAATATATTTTTGTTGTTTTCTATGAGTTTTTGGGGTGAGGTTGAATTCAAGATATTGTTGGGAAGGACTCTGTATTATCAGCCTCTGTGATGCCCATCATGAACAGATAATCCTCCTCATATCCATCTCCTGTTGAGAGTGTGATAGAATGAAGTTGGACACTAATTTTATTTTACTTTATTTTATTTTACTCTTTTATTATGTGCCATGCTTGTATTTTTCCACCAGTTATGTACATAAATCACATATAGCAGCATTTAATTTGGCACAGAAAGGGTGAAATGTCAGAGATTCGTTACAGAATGCACAATACCATGCTCCCCATTCACCCTTGCAAACCCATGGAGTGTGTTTTTGTGCACACACACACACACACCCAATCCACACATTTTGAAAGGTCAATATGTGAAACGTTATTTAGCGCTTATCGATTCTGAATGTACGATAAGCATGGCTTCAAAGTTGATTGGGCGGAAACTTTCATGGCGCTTTCATTGCTTACTCACTCTAACTCAAAGCCATTCACTCGTTTCCCTGGAAG
>OZ022584.1:2808723-2883723 GCA_963669155.1 Arbacia lixula | reverse complement strand
GAAGCTTCATATATGTATAACATGGGACACCTACTCGCAGCTGGTTATTTTATAGAGAACTTTAACATTTATATCGTAATGGAGAAATGGTTTCACAATCTGATCTTCATTATTCATGTATTGGCATGATGGTAGGTTCATTATAGCAGCCTAATGGACATTGCACAATCCTTTTATGATGATTACAACAGAGAAGGAGGGGCACTTTATCCCTCTCTGCCAAACCCCATACTGACCTATGGGAACGGTGTGTATGACCATTTTGAAATATGCCTCAAAGCTGCCTAAAGATTTAACTCCATCTCTGCCAGGCTCCATACTGCCCTATGGGAATGCTGTGTATGACCATTTTAAAGAATTCCTCAATGGTGCATAAAGATTTAACTCTTGCTCTACCAGAAGAGTTAAGCCCAAAGAGAACCCAAAGGGTTAATCTGCAAACAAATTAGGAGTCCATCAGCCTATCATATGCTCTTTTAATGGTATTTTTCAAGGCTGTATTTGATGGGTTAACTTGCATCTCTGAATGGGGAAATATGATCTTCGTTATTAATGTAATATAATCAGGGTGGCCTAATTAGGGTAGCCTAATGGACTACGCTTTAAGCTACCTCCCGAAGTGGAAAAATAAGAAGGAAACGGTGAAGAAATGGAGTGGAGAGCCTGTCATTTTGATTCTTGATTTTACAACATCAAGAAAGCAGGTGCATGCTAGTTTATTGAACATTGGATTTTTATGGACACTGCTGGATGTACAATGTAGGTGTCTTGCTTAGCACCTGTTGCAAATAAATCTCAAAAGATTGTTTTTCGCTGTTGCAATTTTGCACCAAGACTACACATAAATCATACATCTCAGTTTTCCGGCTTGCGCTTCTCAATGCACAGAAGGAGTTACCACGGCTTCCCCTTAGTCTGCAAGCACTGAATAATTAAGCTGCTGACACAATACATGTTAAGACTAGCATCTTATCTTGCCTACAGTATATGACCTATGATGTATGCACTATAGGTGCGTCTTCATTAGCCCGATCAGACGAAATAGTGAGCTATTTTTCTGATCCGGGGAACTAGCCTGAAGTTGCAATCGCGTCTTCATTAGCTCGAAACTCGGGATTCGTAAGCTCGAGCTCGGGTTGCATAAATTATCCCGAGTTTCGCACATACCAGCAGTGTGCGACAGGAATAGGCCATGACCGCATGGCTTCGGTTGTGAGCTCGCATTCACGCACGTGTAAAAACCTATTACGTAACAATGCCTCGTGGGCGCTGATGCATACCGGGATCGAGAAATTTTCAGGCTAATGAAGACGCTCCGAACTAGCTCGAGCTATTTCGCGAACTAGCTCGAGCTAGCTCCATCTAGCCCAAGATTTCTTGGGAAATTTTCTCGACCAAATAGCTCGCTATTTTGCCTGATCTGGCTAATGAAGACGCAAATAGCTAGCTATTTCGTGATCTGGCTAGCTAGGCGGATCAGAACAAGCTCGCTATTTTGCCCAGCTCGAGCTAATGAAGACGCACCTTATGGGACAGACTTGGGTATGTGGCTGAAAACTAGCTTTCCGAGAAGCATCATTTCTAAAGAAGATTTGAAATGATGATGCAGGATTTTTAAGCTAATTAACTATAGATTGAGATACAAGGAGTAGAAACCCCGGTGTGAGAGGATGAGGCAACAGGATTATCCAAACATTTGATCTAGAGTAATTGACTTGGAGATGTTTTCTCTCCAGGGATGGAATTACTTATAGGTCGGTTCTCTTCGCCCTTGTTATCACGCACGGCCAGTTTTGATTGCTCATTTATGTGGAATGATACCCAGCCCACAGGGTCTTCTGTGACCAAAATGATTATATTGTTACCTGGATATGCTGCTGGAGTATTAGTGATTCAGTGGAGATGGTGTACATTATGATGTTCTTGTCTTTGAGATTGATACTGAAGCTGCATTGCAGTGAATCTCTGTTTTTGTGTTTCTGTGAGAGAATGATTTTCTTATTTGTTGCTGTGAATCAAGGGATTGAGAGGAGATGATGTGAATAGTCCCACTTACCTGGATATGATGCGCCTGTGTTCCATCATTTAATGTGTGAAGAAAATATGGGATGAGGGAGAGAGAGAGAGAGAGAGAGAGAGAGAGAGAGAGAGAGAGAGAGAGAGAATGAAAGAGAGAGAGGGAAAGAATGAAAGAGAAAGAGAGAGAGAGAGAGAGAGAGAATGAAAGAGAGAGAGAGAGAAAGAATGAAAAAGAGAGAGAGAGAGAGAGGGGGGGAGAGAAAGTGAGAGGATAGATAGGTACTGATTACCTTTAAATATTACTGGGGAAGAAGGAGAATGACAAAAGAAATTTGTTTGATTGATAACGGGCTATTATGCGTGCTGTCCAGACTTAAAGTAATTTAAGTTTGGAGTCATTTACTTGTTAGATGGTAGGGCATGTCAGAAACAGGAAAGTTTACTGCAATTGAAAAGTGAAATGTTTGCAGAAAAGCGTGGAGCTTTGGCTCTCTTCAGAGTCCGTCTATAATTGTCCAATGACGCAGAAGTCTTGATAGACACTGGAACTCCAACATGTCCATGTTATGACGGGTTAGGGGAAACATCATTAGACCATCTGGAAAAGATGTCATACACTCACGCAGTGAGTAATTACACTGGAACATAATGCTGTCTGCAGTATCGGTATTCAGCCACAGACAAATGGACACAGAGAGAGGAGGAGGAGGGAGGGGAGATAGATGGAATATTATAGAGAGATGAATTGGATAAGGAAGGGTTATTATGCTAAATAGTATGACAGCAGAAAAAGGAGGGGAGGAGGGAGGGGGGAGGAGAGGAGGGAGGGGAGGAGGGAGGGGAGGAGGGAGGGGAGGAGGGAGGGGAGGAGGGAGGGGAGGAGGGAGGGGGGAGGAGAGGGAGGGGAGAAGATGGAGAGATGGATCGGATAAGGGAGAGAAATGATGTTATCTGTTGTTGGCATCTAGATGGTGAGGTATCATAGCAGGAACTGGGTGAGGAGGAGAATGGGGGGGGGGGGGGTCAAAGGGAGGAGAAAGAGAGGGGGAGGGTCATTATGTTGATGGTGTTGGTATGGCAACCAGCCTTAACTCCCATTATGGCACCTGATGATGTTGGTATTGAGAGAGAGAGAGAGAGAGTGAAGAAAAAATAGAAGAAAAGAAATGTAAAAGGAGGAATTGGTGTTTAAAAAAAGAATGCTACGATGATAGAAAAGATAAAAGAAAAAGAGGTTATAATAAATAGAAAAAAATAAATGGTGCTAGAAAGGAAGAAGAGGGGATGATTCATGGAATGAGAAGAGTTTTGAGCAGAATATATAATGATGGGGTCAAGTTAACCCATTGCACACAGTTAGATTTTCAGACTTAGTGAACCCTGGTCTAGTTCGGATGTCAAAATTGCCATGGCAGTGTAGCAAACCAAAGGGTTGTAGCTTAATTGCAACCAATAAGGTATTTGAAGTTTCTTCATAGCCTGCTGTCTATTTTCTGTACTTAAGATTGCGCAGGAATCACGTTGTATCTGAGTGGAGGAAAGTGAATCTGAATATATGAAGGCTCAGTCAAGGATGGGTTGAATAAAGGGGAGGGTGGACAGGCATTCCAGGAGAGTGGATAAAGGATCCGGGATTTCATTAGAGATGAGGGGAGGGTAAAAGACAAAGATGGGAGGCAAGGCTGATGTAGAAGGAGCCCAGACATATCCTAGCTTGATATACAGAAAGGTGTTAACTTTACACAAACTCTATGAGGTTGACACCCATTTGGGTGTCGAGCTGTTAACACAAGAGCCAAAGGGGAATTAAGTAGGGAGAGGGGGAGAAAACCAGAGGAACCCTGTTCATATACACCACCTAACCGTGAAATAAGCGCAACATTTGCGACAACTTTGCTGAAGCATTACTGATAGCTGCGTATATGAACGGGCATCACACAAATGATGCGGTATTTGCTTCTTCCTTTTTTTCCGCTTATGTTGCGGCTATTTTGTGGATTGAGACCTAGTAATAATACTGCAATATTGCGGTAAGTGGATCTTATAAACTGTGTCCGCAAAATACCCGTAAATGTTGTGCTCTGGCTAATTGCATCGCTCATATTGCTATTAGCGGAACATGTCAGGGGTGTGGAAAAGTCAAGCTGTTCAAAATAATGCAGCATTACGGCTTTTTTGTTGTATATAAACAGTGTTTTTAGAGGCTTGCTGGAAACTGCCTTACCGACCTGCATCGGTAGTAGTAGCGGTATTCTCATGATTATGGTATATGAACAGGGCTACAGAGACAGACAGAAAGAGAGGGATTGTGAGAGTATTGAAGAGATGGAAATGTGTACATCGAGGCAGACAGAAAGAGAGAGAGGTAAAGGGGGAAGGGGGAAGGTGGAGGATTTCAGAGAGAGAGAGAGAGAGAGAGAGAGAGAGACAGAAGGGGTTTGGAGGAGATGGAAACATGGACATGAAGGCAGACATAGAGAGCAAGAAAGAGAGATAGGAAGGGGAAAGGGGATGAAGGAGGGGTGGGGGGGGGGGGGGTCAGAGAGAGAGAGATGAATTCAAGGGAGATGAATTGGAGATAGAGATGGAATTCATGTTAGCATGTTTGCGTATCAGCCAGTCAGGCGGCATATGTTTCTCCTGCTAAATGGAATTCTGAATGATCCTCAACTGATTCTGATATGCCTCCTCTCCCTAGCTTGCTGCCTCGCCCAGCCCATCAATAAGTCACGCTTCGTGGCACTGTATGCCTGTTGCCCATTTGAGCAAAGGAGTTATAATATATATGCACTGGTTTATGGTGCCCCAAATGGTAGCATACAGCAGGGCCATGGGGGTGGGGGGGGGGGGGGGGAATTGAATTTAGAGGGTGAAAGAATGTAACACTCTGCAAATTATGTTTCTTATTGAAGAGCCTATTTCTATATTTCATGTGCCATGATATTTTTTGAGTATCTTTTCTTCCTGTGTATCCTGTATCAGCCATATTTGCCATTGATTCATATCCATCATATTAGTTTTAATTTATTGCATCATTGATTACCAAAGAAACATTTTCTTTAAAATACAAGGTAGGAAGAAGAGGGAAGATTTCAATTAATATTTTACCATACTTACTGGTTTCATGATCATGATCATTAGAGGTATCTATATAATACATGGCTGATCAGCAGCACAAGCTTAAAAGATAAGTGCACACTGTAATATTCACGCCTCGTTGCATATGGGAAGTACACATGACTGCCAATCTCATTTAGCTTAAAAAATCACGAAGTTAGAAAAATTGCGTGGATTAGGGTGAAAGTTGCCTAGCAACCATACCTAAAGGCCAAATGGTCCTATTGTCCCTGTCCCTTAACTTCGCAATTTTTTAAGCCCAATGAGAATGGCACTAAAGTGAAAGATCTGGAATTGTGAATCCGAATCGTGAACCACAAATGAGTGATATGTACCTTCAAGCCTACCCCTGGCGTCTTTACCTGGAAGGATGAATGGGGTCACTGACCCTCTGGCCTTCCTACATAGAACAGCCTTGCACATGACAAAGGTCTGAATCCTGGAACAAGACTAACCATTTCAGAGAGACCAGATAGATCACAGAACAAAAATAGACTGATGAGAGGAACGGGTAAGAGCAATGATTATTGCATGAAGTACATGAGAGTGGAATGAGGCATAGACGAACCCTGTCGTTATGCTTTAAGCAGGGATAGGGGCCACAGTATCCCCATTCATTAAAAACATATCACTGCAGACTGATATGATATATCTAACTACATGTGAGGTCATACAACATCTCCTCACTGTACCAAATCATATCTGAAATTTTTCTGTGCTCAAATTAAATGATATGTATTGTACTTTGATTTCAAACTGATGGTAGTGTTATGATGAACAAGCGCCAAATTGGTGGAATTAATGTAAATAACCAACAAACAAATCATTGTATATCGCTGGGGCCCTTCCTGTTTACAAACTTTACCCAAAAGCACATGAATATGGTTCAGTAGTAAGTAGGAATCATAACAGTAGTCAAAACAATAGGCATTCATCTGCATTTAAATAGTTGAACATTGTTTCAAATTTAAAAATAGATTTATGATGGGTATGCAGTAAGCAAGTGACTTCATACATGGTGTTATTTATGCTTTAGAACCAGGGAAATGTTGGTGTGTTTAGAAAAACAAGGCAAACAGGGCTGATCAAGATGATATCAGCCATGGATTGTATTTTCCTTGATTGACATAGTGTTATCATCCTGCACAACTCCTGGAGTTGTCTTTCTCAGTTCAGGATATTAACCTGATATGCTGTCAGATCCATAAATGATGTCGTAAACTAAGTCATGTTGATCTAAAAATGAAATTTATTCATGTGTATGTCACTAGCTAGGACAACTATAATTGCTTACTTTTGATAAAAATATAGATTATTATTAGCTCTTCAAGGTTCGTGTCTCTTTGTGGAGAGAATAATGTTTTTCCAGCCGCTGTAAATAAGTTGACAGGATAGTACATCAACATGTGTGTGTTTTTCTGCATGTCTGTCTGTCTGTCTGTCTGTATATATGTGAGTAAAGATGTGTGCTTATGGATATCTATCCTCATGATGTCAAATCAATACTGACTTTGTCAATGAATCCACATGAAATTTAAAATTCCCAAATTTGAGAATGTGTGCTGTACCATAAAACATGGTACAGGCTCATACAAATGTAGGCAAAGTAAGCAGATTGTGCACAAAATAGGGTACATGTATGTGTAAATCCATATTATTTCTTTATTATGCAAGTATATATGGAACAGTATGGTCATTACTGCAGAAAATATGTTTCATGAGAAAGCTCCAGTGAAAATACTCCAAGGTCATTTTGCCCCTGTAATGCAAATGTATGCTCCTGTAAAATCTGTCCTTTTTCCATAGAGTGTGTGTTTCATGACGTTGTGAAGGCTTAAAAAGTAGGCCCCACAATTGGCTGTAAAATGATTCCATCGGACATTTATCAGAGTTGATCATGATGCCTAATATATTTTAACATCAATAATATATAGCTCATACAGCTTTACACTGTCCTTTGCTACTCTCACATACATGCAATATAGAGCAAAACTGTGAGTACTCATCTATTCAATCAGCGTTGCGCTCTAATGGGCACGCAAGTACCATTTAGGGAGTCCTGGGCATAGTCAATCATGATTAGTTCATGATTGCATGCTGGAAAAAAAAGACAGATTTGCATGTTTCTATGAGGCCCCAAGGAGCACAGAAAAAAGGATTATTTCCCAAAATATTCATCTATGGAAAAAAAATGATTTGTTATCATCTTTTATACAGTGTGACATGGCATTCATTCTATGGAGTCTTTTCTATATGTAAAGTGATGGATAAATTCCTTCTTGGAAAAAACTTGTTGCCTTTTATTCACTAATTTATATAATAATAATACTCTTTATAATGAAGCATTATATTTAGATGGATGATATTCTGTTTTTTACATTCTAATTATTTTGTCATGTTAGTTTGGCATGAGGTTTATATTGATGGCTCTATGCCAACATTTCATAAAAAAATCAATTGAAGGGTATGGAAATTAAGTTGTAGATGTATATGCTGCTCATGTAATTTAATCTAATTATATTATCTAGAAAAATGCACATAGCATACAAAAATCATGTCTTTACATGCACTGAAAAGTTTCCTTTGTGCACTTAAATACCATGATGATCAGGCAGCTCCAATATTTTGCTCCAATATTAATGCTGTCTTGACATTTATACCCTCCCAAGATTGCATGGCCCTTCAGAGAAACAGCTTTCAGCTGGACAGGATTTATGTAAAGCAAAGAAAGAAAAGCAAGAAAAGGTTAATCCTTATCAGATGTCCCATAAATGTCAGACGTGTTGACAAATACATAACAGTGTGCTGTTTTTTCCCCCTTTTGTTGTTTGGACAATGTATACCAAACCTTAAAATATGTGTGGGAATGCATGTGATAAACAAGCATGATTCATGATAAACAGTGCGGATTGCCGCTATTCAAGGAATCTTTTTCCTAGACAGAGACAGCAAACACGGCTGGTAGTTAGCAACACATGATTAGGAAACATATTTTATATTTCGCACAAACACATTGTAATACAACAAACCTTTATTTCTAATGATGCACAGATGATGACCTTGCACTGTAATCTTGTCATCAGAAGTTATTCACGACTTATTGTTATAGGATTTTGTCAGTCAAGTGTAATTGTTTGTTCCGGTTGTGTATTTTAACTGATTGAATGCCAGATATTCACATAGACAGACACACGCAGACACAAACAAACATAAACACATTTGCAATACATTGTTTCCAGCCTTTTATGTAGATTTTGAAAAACACATGAGAAATCAATTTTGCCCTATTTGATCCAGTTTGGGAACAATTATTGTGCTTATTTACAACCACTCAAACACTCAAAAATTTATCACTCAAATTATAAAATTGTAGTAGTAGTAGTAGTAGTAGTAGTAGTAGTAGTAATAGTAGTAGTAGTAGTAGTAGTAGTAGAAGTAGAAGTAGTAGTAGTAGTAGTAGTAGTAGTAGTAGTAGTAGTGGTAGTAGTAGTAGTAGTAGTAGTAGTAGTAGTAGTAGTAGTAGTGGTAGTACTAGTAGTAGTAGTAGTAGTAGTAGTAGTAGTAGTAGTAGTAGTAATAGTAGTAGTAGTAGTAGTAGTAGTAGTAGTAGTAGTAGTAGTAGTCGTAGTAGAAGTAATAGTAGTAGTAGTAGTAGTAGTAGTAATAGTAGTAGTAGTAGTAGTAGTAGTGGTAGTACTAGTAGTAGTAGTAATAGTAGTAGTAGTAGTAGTAGGAGGAGGAGGAGGAGGAGAAGAATTTGTTTTAAGGATCTGTCATGTACTGTTGGTATACTACATTCACATCTTGCTTAGATGCCTCAGTCCAGGGGCTTCATTGCCATTCTTGCACCATCTCACCTTTGCACAGGCCAGAGATTGAATCACAACCTTAGATTTAGTGATATTTATAACACATATGTTACCGTGTTACATATGGTAACAGGATATGTAACATATATCATGTAAGACCTTACATTATATAAGATATATTTGTACAAGTAGTAAAGGCTCATTACATGACATGTAAGTATGATTGAACGGATATGAATGTCATATAAAGCATATAGATAATGAGAATGTATGAAAGGTAAAACCTCAAGATAGCCCATCATGTATATAGATTTACGCAGCTTGATAGACGTAGAATTAGTTGAAGTAGCAGAAGTAATAAGAATAATGATGTAATTTTTGTTTCAGTTCATATTTGATAAGTTGTATATGCCCATGACTGTGTTACCAGAGATACATTTTAAGAGTAAATAGAAGTTGCAGAGTAAAATACAGGAAAAGAAAACTTCAAAGAAAACACACACAAAAAAGGTTGTTTGACCAGGAAGCTACTACATATTTGTCATATACAGCAACTCGAGACGACATCAATATCCAACCGCTTGTTCACTCTTAATCGTCAAGGCAACAGCATTCAAATCAAAAGTGATCTCTGTATGCAAATGAGGCAGGGAACGTGCTTGCACATCTGTTGCGAGAGTGAGCTGAACTTCTGTGATCTATCACCCGCGGGCTCGGCTATCCATGGCAATCATTCTCTCGTTCTGATCAACTCCTTTCTTGTCTCTGAATTGGTTGAGGGAAAATCCATTTTGCTACCTTGCAAAGATTGATTGTTGAGATTTCTCTTCCTACTCTCTCTCTCTCTCTCTCTCTCTCTCTCTCTCTCTCTCTCTCTTGCAATCAAACTTCTAATTCCTAATATTGCTGGTGAACTTTATTTATCTAGAAATATAGGCAATTTAGGAAAGTGATTTTCCACATACTGTGTTATAAATATCAATGGTTTGTGAGTGATGAGTTATTATCCATTTTGTTATGCTACATATTTTTTTGTTGGTATCTTTATCTTGTCCGATTTTGATAATTGATTATTTCTTTTCTGAATAGAACAATACTTCAAACTGAATGACAATACATTGGAATTGTTTTATGATGACAAAGTATAAAAAAATTAAACACAGTGATACATGAGACATGTTTTCGTACATACGAAGATGTTATACTTATATTTTGTCACAAAAGTAACACACATGCATTGCACAAATCATGTTTTCTGACTAAGAACATAAGTGTGTAGTTTCAAACATTGGCTGTTTCAAATATTGTTTGAAACATGAAACATAACCTTCGGTGATGAGTAAGACTTGTTGACTAACACAAAGTACACACAAATAAAAGACAGTGATGTATAAGACATGTTTATTCACATACACAGATTTTATCCTTGTATTTTGTCACTAAAGTAATCCATGACAACCCGAAAGCTTGCCTGGGGTTTGTGAATGTTTGAAACAGCCAGTGTTTGAAACTATGGTTACAGTTCGATATTCAGAAGGTTCGTTATTCCGAAGGCTCGTTATTCTGAAGGATTGTAATTCCGAAACACGTAAATTGCCTATACCTCAATGCCGTTTGTCCGAAAACGAAAAAGGGTTTGTTTATCCGAGCATTTATTGCATAACGTTCGGAATAATGAACCTTCGGAATAACGAGTGCTTCCCAAAACTACATGGTTATGTTCCTGGTCAAGGAAACATGATTTGAGCATTGCATGAGGGGACTCTGTTTCTTTATTGATAGGCTGGTGAGGAGATATATGCTTAAAGCTTGAATGTGTTAGTATACCAGTCTATTGGGGAAATAAAATGTGAAGACAAAATGTCCATTCTGCCAGCTTCTGAAAATACCAATAGCGGGAATGATTCTTTTGTGATGCGCCTTGGTGTGATGCCTAGAAGAGGGATCACACTTGACATTTAAATCTCAAGCACCATTGTTCACACGCTGCTACTTTTCATGTCAGTAAAAGCTGAGCAGTACATTGAAGTTGTTTTCTTCTACTTGCTCTCCCCTCCCTATCGCTTTCTGTCACTCTTCCTTTCTTTCATACACACATTCAATACTTTTGCATATGTTCATTGGTTTTGTGCAATATTGTTATGCTCCACCTTGGTATCTTTCTTTCTCTCTCTCTCTCTCTCTCTCTCTCTCTCTCTCTTTCTCTCTCTCTTTCAATCTTTTTATCAATCTCTTTCTATCCCTACCTTCCTACTGTCTCTCCATCATCACATTTGTCATCTTTCTATCATCTTCATCCTCATTTCTCTCTCTTACCTTTCATTTTCTCCTATCTCTCACTCTTTCCTGTCCCTCTCTTTCTATCTTTGTTTTAACCTTGTTTATCTCCTACCTATCCAATCTTTCATAACATTTATCATTTTCCCATTATCCTGTTCCTCTTTTCTCTCTCTTACTATCTTTCTAGTAAACTCTTCTTATCTCTAAACTTTCTTCTCTCTCATCTTTATCAGATTTCATCACATTTTTTCCATCATCTTCTTCCTCTTATGTCTATCTTTGTGCTCCTCTCTTCCTATCTCCTCTCTCTCCTCATCACATTTATCATCGCTGGAAGCATGGCGTGCCCTAAGGAGCTTTATTGACTCAGGTTTAAGCTGGCTTGTTTGCCATGCAGGCAGGGCCTTATGATGCATCATATTCTCTCCCTCAATGCATCAGTTGCTCAATGTGTCATGCAAACTACACATGAGGCTGAGAGTAGCGCAAGCTATGCAGAAATACCCACAATGCATCATCTTTCTATAGGGTTGATGAGATAAAGATATATTAGCATCTTATAGGGATTAGCCCTCTGACTTACATACTAAATATTGTATTAATAAGTCATGCTCCTTTTGACTGTTTTGATACAAACACCAATATTATATATGAATTCGTTGATATAAGACAAGTTATTAGTAACATACAGCAAATGTAAATGTCTTGATATTTTGTGTATGATAGGTTTGACTTTCCTTCTCACCGTCTCTCTCTCTCTCTCTCTCTATCTATCTCTCTCTCCCCATCTCTCTCTTCATTATCCCTCGTGTTACAACATTATGTAACTTTCCTTGAATGCACAGTTGAGAATAAAACTACAGTGGTACATACAAAAGACTTAATCAACAGTGGAAAGGGAGTTGAAACAGAGACTAGAGTTATACTGAGCACCTTCAATGCTTAACAATACTATTTCATTCAGTAAAATAAGCTTGATGCAGAAAAACATGATGATACTTCCAAGAAGATAACCCAGCATCAGATATATAGTGTTGCCAATTTAATGAATGTATATACCTTACAGATCTGTAAAAGCATTTCAAAAATACAATTTGGCAGCCGAATTGGGTTTTGTTGATCAGTTCCGCATGGCAACACGTAGAGGACGTATCTGGGTTGATTGCCATCATCTGGGAGTGGAGAAAATATTCCACTCAGCCCTACTTCATAGTAGTAGCCCGTCTCCATGGAGATAAAATTAAAAGTGAGGTGGATATTGCGCTGAAGTAGTGCTGTCATGCTGCACTTCTCTTTGAAGACTGTAAATGAGCCGGACAGGTTCATGAATTTTTACAAAGTACATTTGCATTAACAATAAAGATCACTACTTTTGTATGTTCGAAAGTACATGTATTTGGAAAATGTTCAAAGTATTTTTTTTTTCTTTGTTGCACAATAGGTTTCTGTATAGATCTTGTGTGTAGAATGGGCACCAAAATATGCTAAGCATATAAAGAGTTGATTCATTTTGTGCTGGCCAAAATTATCTTTAGGTTTATGCATGATACTAGTGCCAAAATATGACAGTAGCGTATCAAGATCAACCCCTTTAGTCTAATTGCCGCCGTAAAGGCCTTTCTGCGCACTACTCATGCCAACATTTGACCAAAGCACATAGCAGGGGTCAGAGTCATTGCTCTTGACCCAAGCAAGCACCCTAGCTGACCCCTTCACCAGCTGCTTAGTCCCAGGCATGCAGTATTCTGTCAGCAGAGCCAATCGAGGATGACAAGAGGAATTCCAGGTCAGCTCTGCCCCCTGCAGCCATGAATGGCTTAACCCCCTCACCACCAGACGAAGCGCTTGCTCTACAGGATTTGTGTGTATAACTGGTGGGAAAATTCATCGATGGCATGCAAAGACGCCTGCTGATGATGAAACCATAACGAAGCACTGATGCACACAGCGATTTAATCCAGATACGATTACATGTGCTTTAGATTGACAAGAGCAACTGCAGTTTTATATCGAGGATGTGTTGCTTTGACATTAATGGTTTAACATGTATTTACAATGCAGTTTAAGTGAATCTGAATGAATATGCCACCTTATCATTTATTTCAGTATTTCCATTCCATCAGGGATATCAGGGAAAATTATTTTTAAAAATTCAGGGAAAAGTATGGAAATTTGATAAAAACACCTCAAATCAGGGATAAGTCAGGGAATTTTGATTTAGGTTAACATCACAGTGCTTCATACTGGAAATAGATCAGTGCAACAACAGAGAAAATATGTGAAACAGGAAATGAGTTTGAAATGATTATCAGGAAATTTTGTTTACTTGAAATGCTGGGAACCCTGTATTTGTAGGCTGTGTAAAATGGCATAACGATAATGAGTAGTGATTAATGCTATTGTTGTACAGGACCTTTCTGTGCTATAGAAACTAAATTTTTATGAGATATGCATAATGTGTTTGCAAACATGCCTCAATGGTGCATAAAAGAGTCAATTTTGTTTGCAGTCTGCCAGTATGGGTGTAATTTGGTTTTTGAGTTACAAACTCATAAATGACCCATGATAAATGAGACTCCATATTCCTACCTTCTTTGCTGAGAAACCAACTGGTTGTTAAAGCCGTTATAATCTAGAAGCTCCAAGAATATCATTCATTCACACATATAACAGAGAAGCCAGTCCAATCCTGGCATTGACTGGGTTAAAGAGATATCACCGTGCAGACGTCACTCTCGCTAGTCGTCGCCTGTCGTTGAAAAATTAGGGCAATGTCGCACCTCTCGCTGTAGAATGTGTGTGACCGCATCCCAACTCATGTATTTATGTATACGGGTGTATGTATGTACTGTATGTGTATGTATGTATGTATGTGTATATGTATGTGTTGTAGAATGCGTGTGACTGCAAACCAACTCATGCATTTATGTATTCACATGGGAGGTGTTTGAGTGTTTTTTGTATGTTTGTGTGTATGTTTGTATGTATATATTTGTGAAGTTTGTTTTCTGCTGCATTTTGGGGACACCTTTCAGGATACTTGAGCTCAGAAGAGTTGATTCACCCATATAGATTTGAACTCATTCTGTGCCCTGGATGTATATTTTCATCAGTATTGCACATAGATATTGCACTAGAGAGCATCATTTCATATCGCACACAAACAGTTGAGTTAAATAGGAGTATGGTACACAACAGCTCAAATGAATAGGCATAGGGAAAGGGAAAGGGAACAAAGGGAAGGAGCCGCAGTTTTGAACCGTGGTATATTTTGACCAGTTCAGCATGAAACAGATGCATTCGCCTAAAAAGCATCATGTTTCATGCTGAACTGGTCAAAATATACTGCAATTTAAAACTGCGGCTCCCTCCCTTTCTTCCCTTTCCCTTTCCCTATGCCAATTCCTTTGAGCTGTAGTGTATATGAGGTGGTGATGTTGCTTGCCTAGTCTATTCTTTTACAAGTTCACTAGGTGTTCATGTATACCTCCCAATAAAAATAGCCTTCATCACCTCACAAGAACTCTGTCAAAGACTGAGAATTGTTCTGTTTAAGAGCTATGTTCTAGTATGAGTTTACTGAATGGCTGTATCTTGCAATATAGGTGATATAGATTGAAACATGTGCCCATGACGTGAAAAGTCGGTGTTAAGCTCATTCTGACAACAAAAACCTCTTCAGATAGCACGATTTTAACTGTATTTTGTATCCTGGGATGCCTCCCCTAGACTCACCAATATAGACACTGTTGAATCCAGCGCTTGACATATCACCTTCATGGCCTATCTCTCTGACATCAATTCACTAGTAACCCGTCATCTTGTCATTCTACACTCTGTCAACACTGCCCAGCGTCTAACAGCCCAACAAATGTTTAAACATCAGCCATGCAACAGAGGCTGTGCAATGGACAAAAAAATACTGAATGCAATTTCTATTCCCTTCGTTTCCTACGGTTCTTCCTGCAGTTTTCTCTGAGCTGTGTAGTGTCACGTGCATGGATCAAAGATCAAGAGCGAGTGTTTATTGGAGTGTTAGTATCAAATGTGTGATGGAGAAAGCTGTACAGGACAAAGAATAAAAACTGCAGATGATTTTTACCTCCACACTCCATCACATTTTCCTCTCTCCCTCCCCCCCCCCCCTCCTTCCCCCTCTCCACCTTCCATCTTTCAGTGTCACTTGTGCAGATCAAAGATCAAGAGCAAGTATTTACAGGTATCGAAGTGTCAAATGTGTGATGGAGAAAGCTTTACCTGACAAAGAACTGAGAAATGCGGACAATTTTCACCTCCTTCACAACTTAACATTTCGATCTTTCTTTTTTCTCTCGACCTTTCCTGGTCTCTCCTCCCAACTTTTCTTTGTCACTTTGCATATCACAAATTGAGAATGAGTATTTGTTGGTGTCATGAAATCTAGCATGTGATGGAGATATATAACCAAACAAGAAAAAAATACTTCAGACAATTTCTACTGACCACACTCATTTATATTTGCTTTCTCTCTCATTCCTCCTCCTCCTCATCTCCACTTTCCACTACTGCCGATCAAAAATCAAGATCAAGTATTTACTGGTTAAGAATTATCAAATGTGTGATGGAGAAAGCTGAAATGCAACAAAGCCAAAAACTCTATTTAAAATTTTCACCCTCAACACTTCTTTACATTTTGCTCTCTCCTTCTCCTCTTCCCCTTCCCCTTTCATTGTCCCTTGTGCAGATCTCAGATTGAGAGCGAGTAATGTATAATGGCGATAAATGTGTCGAGGCCAAATTGGCAGCTCTTTTGCCCCTGTTGTTGTCGCTGTCCGACGCTATCAGGATTGACTTAGAAACTCTTGACATCAAGCTAGAGGCGTAGGTTGAACTAAATACGCCAAGCAGTTGTCAATGGTGTTTTTCTCCTTACAATTAACCTTTTATCAGTGTTTTTAAAAAAAATCCCTGAGATTTTCATGTTTGTTGATGATTTTCACCATATGGTGCAGCCCCGTTTCCAATTGCCCTTATTCATAAGCATGCCAGGTATGCTTGATATGTATATATATACACCGGCTAGATTCTTTGACATTTATATTGATTTGATACAATTGATTCTGGGTTACATATTGCAAACCAGTATATATATTGTTGCAGTGCACATCCTTTGTGATATTAGGCTTCAAATTTAGACTTGGATTTTGATGGTTTTCAGTAATATTTTATGAATTTCCTTCATATATGTGTTATATTCCATTTATTGATATGGGATATTACTGGTTATTGCTCTTTATAAAAATTGGAGTAAATTCTATCTTTGTAGTTTAAGGATATACAATTCCTGCCTATTGTACATGCTTCAAATTATATTGTGCTATGTAATGGGTTTGATTTAATAATAAAGTACAGCATCACAGAGAATTACATGTTTTGCAGCTCATTTGGGAAAAAAAAAGAAACAAGATAATGTAAAGAAATATGAAAGGCAGGCAAACATCCAGTACTACAATAAATCTGGAGAAATGTGAATGAAAAGAAGGCAAAATGGAGGCGTCAAGAAAAGGATGGCCACTCTTAATTTAAAAGTGCTTTAGTACAACTGACAGATAAAGTAGAGCCACGCTCCAGGCTTGAATACTAGCAAGCAAATTCAATATTGGGGTAGTTAGGTGCAGCAAAAAAACAGCGTTAATACATGCAGGATTCCATTACTTGGGCGTGTGGCGCTGCATAGAGTTTAGACTGGCTGTCGGCAAATGATTTGACTGTGATCAGTTTAATTTACATTGTTGGATCGTGGCTGTGATTATCAGGTTGTGGTTTTCATTTCCAGAAAGGGTGAATCTTCTGCCGTAGATAGAATACAGAGTGATATAGTGTAGTCTTTATTCATAGACTTGTTTTGTCTTTTACTAGCCATGCTTTTCAACTACTTTCACTCATACTTTTTATGTTTCTGATATGAATTTTTTTTTAATCTTTTCAATCCATTCCTCTTTTTAAGCTATTTGTTTTAATTCAAACATTGGCAGTGATATTGGTGTTTTGTAAAGATTTTTCTCTTCATGAAATGCAATGTTTGCTTCTAATATGTAGGCATGCATATATTCTTTTTGCTCTTTTGAGTATAATCTCTCTGTCTCAAGGCTAGGGTTTCATCTCAGATATTGCAGGAGAGGGGATAATTGCAAAGATGACACTTACTACTGGAGCCAACCATACTTAAGCCAGCTCTTTCATAATACTGTCATTGTTGCCGCCCGAGGCTGAGGTTGACCAAGCCTATCTGTGTGTGGGTTCATCAATATCTGTCATGATATGCCCATAAGATTATTTGTTTATACATTATGATAACACACCACGATTTGACACTTGTGGGGTTGTTCTCACAGCTGGCTCAGTGCCGAACCAAAAGCTAGTGCCAGCGCTGCAATGTACCTATGCAATCTCCTATCAGAAAGAATGAAAAAGTAACCATTACTTGGCATGACATCCCACTGGTAAATTATGTTTGGGACAATTTTTGTTGTTGTTTGATTTATGATGTGATATATTTACAGTTTGATAGAATATATTTTTGGAGTATAGGGTGTGTGAATAGCTTGTCATGGAAACTAGTTGTTGTATTGGTATCAGGACTAGTATTGGCAATGGTATTGAAAATTAAATGGAATTGATATTGTTATAGCCCTATTGGTTATTCCTAGTAGTAGTAGTTGTAGGAGATCTCTCACCAATATTTATACATTATTTGCATCTGTATCTGTATTGCGTTTGATGTTGGTATTGATTTATTTGTCCATCTTAATTTTTTTTCAATTTCAACTTATTCAACATTCCAAAGACATTTACAATACATAAATTAAACTGTAACAAAAATAACAAATCAACAAATAATAGTAACATGCTTTCTTTATAAAGTGCCTTGAATCACAATACTGCTATAAATTATAATATTTCCACTGGTACTGGCATTCATCTTCATTCTGCTATGTGTGTGTGAGACTCTCTTTACACAGAGCTGAGTGGTGGATACCGGTGCCAATGGTAACATTAGCACTGGTACTAGTATTCATTTTAGTTCTGCTACCTGTATGTGTGACCTACTCCTCACACAGAGTTGAGTGGTAGACCCAATATTACCCTGGTGATATATCTCCATCTCTGACTCATAAAAGCATCAATTTATGTGATAGGCGCTTGCTATTTTGGTGCCCTCTCCCCCGTCAGCAAAATGGAATCTGATATTTTGTGTAAGCATGCGATGTGGGCGCCATGATGAGGTTTTGAGCCAAGTGCGATATCTGCTTGTATATTTACAGATTGTATCGGGCAAAGCCTCCTGGGTCAATTACTGGCTCCATGTTTCATCTTGTGTTGTCGGCTGATAACTCCTTCACTGCCACACAAAGCCTGGCCCCTGTCTTATAAAAGAGTTATGATTGATATCCATTGCAAGTCAAGTTGTGATCAATGGCAACTCTTAATAAGACATGGTCTGATCTAATGATGAAATCTTTGGGTATCGTCTTGCTCAAATAGGACTGATGCAAACACAAGAGTCACGCATACCTGTAAACATTATAAGCATTGAGTGTATATATTTGGATGTGATTGAGCCAGCTAGTAAGAATTATCTTGATATAACAATATAAAAACTGGTGAACCAGTGCTACTAGAGTTCATTGACTTGTTTGGTCTGAAAACAAATACATGTATATATGCACCGCATCTGTTACTTTTAATTCCAATTTTATGAGGTATACATATTCAATTTCAATTGCAATCATGCAAAAGGGTATTCATTTTTACCCAGAACAACATAAAATGTAATGCAGAGCAGAAATATTCCAACTTGGTAATGATGTTGACTGTATAAACTTGTAAGGCTTATCAGCAGGTAGCGGTAATTTCATTAAAAATGACATTAAGAGCGTAACTAATTGCAACACTCTTTCACGCTCTGCTGAAATGATATATGAAGAGTAAAAAAAAAATGCCTCGCCTGAAATCAAACCAAGGGCTCTGTCCTATGAAGAAGTATGATTGATTGCAACTTGACTTACGATTGATTGCGATCTTAACTCTATACATTAGAGACAAGGGATTAGACTTACAATAGTTTAAGATCAAGCGCTACTCCTTATAAGGTGTGGATCCCAGGTCTCCCATCTAGAATGCCAATGCTTTATTAACTTGACCATGAAGGAGCTAGGCGGTTTCTGATATACAGTATACAGCACAGTAGCTCCTTAAATAAACAATTTTTCAGTTTGTGCCCTACTGCATAGTAACACTTTATTATGTTCACCTGTATCTAGTGATTCAGTTCCATGGATGGAATGCACTCTGAATCTTTTAGTTGATTTTGGTGGGACAAGCAGAGAGAGAGAGGGGGGAGGGCAGGTCACATGATTTATATTACAATACGATAGGCATGGCTACCCTCCATAATTCAAAGTGCATACTACATACATACATGCATGTGTGTGTATATACTTCACTTCCCCACACGATGGAACCTTGGTAGGTGAGAAAAAGGGAACCAATTTACTCGCTAACTATTGAATACTTTACGGTCTGTTGAACAACAGTTTGAAATCTGTGTGAAGTCATTTACAAAAGCGGGACAGGAGCTTAATCAATATCTCACTGCCTCCCCATTTCTCTCTCGCCCTCTTTCTCATTCTCTTTCTTCCCCAGTACTACAGTGACCTTTCCTCTTTCATTTATATTTCTCTCACCCCTCCCCCCCCCCCTCTCTCTCTCTCTCTCTCTCCATCTCGCTCTCTCTGTTTCCTTTTCCTCACCCTCTCCCTCTGTGACTCTCCCTCTCGCCTCGCTTTCTTGCTTTCTCTCCCTCTCTCCCTCTCCCCTCACCCTGTACCTTATTCCTGTACATACACACCCTCCCCCTCTCTCTCACTCCCCCCCCCCCTCCTTTCTCACTCTCTCTCTCTCTCTCTCCCCCCCTCTCTCTCTCTCCCTCTCTCTCTCTCTCTCTCTCTCTTTCACTCTCTCTCTCTCACTCTCTCACTCCCTCAATCCCTCCTTTTCTTTTTTCTATTTAATATATACCTGTGTAACTTGTAAGACTATCACAAACTCTCTTCCATTCCCTCACATTCATGGCCATGTGCTTCATGCAGGTAGCAAATAGAGAAGAAGTGAAAATTGACATTCTAAATGAAGCAATCACATATGATTAAACCTTCTCTTTGAAATTCCTTTATCAGTAGTGAAATACAATATGTGGCTGATGATACTTGTGCATTAATTATTAGCAAGGCATTGTATTACTTTTGTAGCATGCAGAGACTGTTTTTCTTGTACATTTTATGTTCCTGCATATTAACACATAATGGTCTATTCAACTTCCACTGGTAAAAAAAATATAATATGCCAAGAAACCTCATCTCAAAGTAGGATGTTTTTAATGCATACTTATTAATCTGTATCAATGGAATAATTATATTCGGTTTCTTTAACATGTCTCTTCACTGTTGGTGCATACACCACCACATGCTCATTCTTGTTCTGAATTCTATAGGTGGAGATCATATTGCATTGCATTTATGCATGTAACTCAATCTGTATGAAAGGCTTCAGGAGTGGAGAATAATAGCATATGTATTAATTGAATGGGTGTAAAATATTGTTCAGTATTTATATTGCAAAACAGCTGTTAAAAAGTGGAGGGATATATTGTTCATATTCATTCATCATTGGTGATGCCAGAATGGTTCAGCCATTGTTACAGCCCATAATCATGACTACCTCTACACCATCCCTTTAGTATTTCTGTTATTTGATTCCAATGTGAAACCATTGTGCTATTTTTAACACCAGTCCTCCCCGAGTACAAAAAGCCAAGGCTCGTCTCACAAGTTTCAGCTCCCATTACCTGACCACAGTTGTTATAACCTTCACCTTGTTAGCGCACGATCGTACCTCCTCACAAAATGAAAACAAGACAATTAGAACAAACTTCCAGTATCAGCAATGCAACATCAACTACTAAGGCACATGTCATGGCTATTATTGTAATAAACTGCTTGAAGTTTGTTTCATACTGGTTACCTTATGCGCACAAATTACAGAAGCAGAATTGGGTTGACTGCACCCAACCACACGGTGGACAAAATCTCATCATGAAAGTAATAATTCTTTCCAAAAAAATTATTAACCCATATTCATCAACATGTGACTATCCACATTAAACGCATGTTTTTAATGTTAATATTCAGAAACCTTCGATGAAAATGAGCTTATAGTTGATTTTGAAATAATCGAAACCTTGAAAAGGAAGATAAAGTTTAAGTTTTAAGTTGTTTTACCATTTTGTGTTGCCCATGTTATTTTTTGCACAAGTAATACAAACACACCCCTTTAGCAGTTTATCTGACACTCAACGAGGTTATCATTTCACTCGCTCACTTTCCCAGCTACAATGAGTAGAAAACATAATAATCCTGCCTTTCCTTCTCTAGTGCAGTAGTATGTCATCAGTAACCATGCTTTGCCATTAAAATGCAATGCCAACAGTTTTAATGTGCAAATTGCATTTTATGGAAGTATCAATGATCTAACAGCATTATGTCACCAGATGGGAAAGACGTGGAGTATTTATTACCAATGAGATTATGAAAAGGTTGAGTTATAGTTTCTCTGTATGCTGATATCCAATGTTTAGATAGTAATTACTGGGTGTGAGAATGCTGTAGTGTTTGCATGTGTATGTGTACACAAGCTGTTACCTATACACTGCACACAAAGCTGCTGGTACTTCTTTAGTCTTGGTTAAAGGTGTGAAAAGGTGTTTCTTGTCCAGCCGCTGCATTATATTTGCATTCTAGTGTAACATGTGTGGATGGAGGAATTTGACCATCTTTCTTTATTTCGTTCTTTTATTCTTTCTCCCTTTCTCTTTGTCTTTACTTCTCTCTCTTTGTTCTTTCATGTGATCTTCTTTGCTATAATAGTAAGAGAAAGAAAATGTGTATGGGGGGAGAGAGAGAGAGTGTGTGTGTGTGTGTGTGTGTGTGTAGGGGGGAGGGTATATGGGGGGACAGAGAGAGAAAGAGAGGGAGAGAATGAAAAAAGAAAAAAAAGGAGTGTAAGGGGAGCAAGAAAGAGTAAGGGTGAGAGAAAGAGATTGAAAAAAAGAAAGAGAGAGAGGAAGACAGAGGAAGACAAGGGAGAAATAGGAGGGGAGATATAAACATGAATAATATCCACCATTACACCCAGAGGCAATTTAATATAGCCATATTTACTTTTAATTCAGACATCCTATAAGGTAGCCTATACTAATAATTGGATGTAGCTCACACCTGTTGGCAATAACATTTATAACATGAAATGTAATATGTGGGGCCCTTGCAGGGGAAACACGTTGATACACATCAGGCATATTATCATTTCATGTAATATGGGTTCCGCCTATTATGTATAGAGCTTCTAGAAATCTGGGAGTATTGTCAGTCATATTATTTCTTTATCTCCTCTCGATTGAATAATGTTATACATCGACAAAAATATCTAATTAAGATGTGAGCGTGTTTCATACTTTAAGTGAAATATGATTATTTTGAGAATTGTACCATGCTAACTAATGGCAAAATGAAGTGTGAGATATAACAGGAGGGCTGATCACTTTGGTTTAATGTTTCTCTCTTTCCCACCAATAAGCCTATCTTTGACATGTAAACAATTAACTTGTAGAAATGAGTGTACTATGATAGCTCAATATCTCAACCTCATGAGAGAGTTGTACTTTATAGTGACTGAGACACAATTGTGTCTTTTTCCAGCTGGATGTTTCAATAGCACATGCAGATTCCATGTCACAGACTCAGCCGTGGCAATCTATATTTCTTTAATAAATCCAGCCAAAGAAGCTGTACAAACTCTCTACAATACTAGCTTTTATCACACATGCAACAATTCCCAGCATGACAATGAAGTCGTTTAAGCCTCTCAATACCAACCAATCATAGTCACATGCCTATAAACACACAGTTAATAGCCTATGTGACTGAGAGGGTTCACTGAGAAGAAGGAAACGCTCTCATCCCGTTTTAGCACCCAATCCATTACACATCATACAGGTTGTCAATGTTGCCAGGGTAGGGTTTCAGTCAGCCAGTCTCAGGCCAGCCAGCCTTTAATAAATGAAAATGTCAGAAAGAAAACCTCGTGACCCTCTCGGAAAAACATCCTTTCATCCCCATGTTTTCTTCTCTAAATGTATGTCATCATCAATAACTTTTTACCATATTTTACAACATTTTCTGCATGCTACAATCCCCCTCCCATTCATTTCCAGCCACTAGTACAATACAATTCTTATCAATAGTACCCTTTGAAATGTTCTAATTTTTTGTCACTTCTTTGCACACTGCAATCATCCCCCCCCCCCCCTCCCTTCCTGAATTCATCATCATTACCTTGCAGATAAATGTGCACCGAAGGATTATGACCCATGTGTTGGATACATTTCGTCCATCCGTCAATGAATATTTAAAGCCAAAAGTGCACTCTGTGATGGCAAAGCAGCAGTTATTGATTCAAGAAGCCATTGCTTGTTGTAATCCCCCAGGGACATTCAATCTCATGCATTGCAATGAATTAACAAGATGTCTTTCTCTTTTTTTTCCCCATTTCTTTTCTTTCTTGACACTCCTTCCTTCCTGGCCTTGATCTGATGCGGTGGATGTCTTGACCGTTCCTGATTCGTTTCATGGAAACAGGTAAGTACTTTTTTTTGTCTCCGGATGTGGTTTTGTTTTCTCTGGGAGCAATATTGCATAATGGTATGTATGGGTGAGAAGACGTATTAGAGTAGAGAAGACTGACAAGGAGGATGAAGGAATGAAGGAGGGAAGGTGCAAGGAGATCAAACAAGCGGGACAGTGAAAAGAGACGACTAAGAGAAAGATACAAGGGTTACATGGAAGGAGAGAAAGCAGGAATAGAGAGAAGAAGTTACTAAGAAGAGAGGCAGAAGTAAAGGATTGAAAGAGTGAGAATGAGGGTTTGGAGAAATTAGACATGAAATGAAGGAGAGAGTGCAACAATCATAGAATGAAATGAAACAGAAGCAGAGAGATGAATAAGGAAGAAAGATAACACTTATGCAAAGAGAGAGGCTTTCCATTAAAGAAAATAATGACATTCTTTTTACAAACTGTGTACCATTATTGATAATGATTGTCATCATATAATCTAGGAAGAGTCATTTTAATTGGAAGTTATGTACTAACAAACTATGGTGATGGACATGTTTTTATATACTTCAAAGGTTAACAAACCCACAAGAATGGTAATAATTGCATCACGTCTGTCATTTCATGACATGTTTTTCTGCACTTTAAAGGTTAACAGACGCAAAATAATGATACTTGCCTCACGTCTGTCTGCTCTGTTATATCACGTAAATCAATAATTGATGTGACATCTTTTGAGTGAACGACTTGATGGTAACCATGTTTTTTCTTGACGTCATTGTCACTGTATGGGACTGTTGCAAACAGCCAATTTACAATGGTGTTGTGTTTGTATTTACTATAAGTGGTTCTGTATCTGTATTTTGTGATAAAAGAACAAGACAATTCCATTTCATGAAAGGTAGCGTTATATGATTTATTTTCACATTTGCATTGTACATGTTCTTAACCAAGTTCGAGCATATAAGTCAACACTTAGGTTTGAGAGAGTTGGAAATAAATGGATGCTATTTTTGTATACAATAAATGGTTTATGAAGAGAATTTTAGCCAGTCAGGGACGTTGGTTTTATTGTACAAGTACTTCTTGGCTGTAGATTTGAATATAACCTAAGACCGGAAGGTTAGTTCATTTCTAAAAAAAAAAAAAAAAAAAAAAACACATTGGTTGTTAAGTTGTATTTCAGTTTTGTGGCCATAGTGTACTCTTAAAGCCTGGAGACATCTGTGCATTTTCATACATTTACCTGCTTGTTACTCATTAACAAGGTCTGATATGATAGACTACAGGAGTTGACAAGCTTTCTTCACCACAAACATCTGTTTTGATCGCGCAAATAAATATCTGACAATATATTTTTTTATATTTAAAGAAGATAAATTGAGACTGGTGGGATTCAAGGGCTTTTTTTGCTTCAAATATTTGTCTCATACATGTAAAAGAATGTCAGATAAAAGCTACTTTGATATCAATCTAAGTTATCTAATAGTTAACTAACTCTTATATGATAGTCTCGGGAATTTTCAAGCTTTTTTGCTCTGAACAACTGTTTTGAACACATGAAGAAATATTTGATAAAGGCATGTTTCATATCTTAGATCAATGAATAATTAAATAGGTCTGATACGATAGACTGGGGGATTTACCATTTGTTTTGCTTTGAACACATGTCTTGTACATGCAAACAAATATCTGCCAAATGCTACTTTTGATATCAAAATAAGATTAATGATTTAAGCTCTTATGCAATGTACTCTGCTCAGGTATTCTCAAGCTTTCGTACTCTTGACGGCTGGTCTGACAACAAAAAAGGAAATCTGGCAGAAGTATGATTAATTATAATTACATCCTATGTTTTGTCATCAGACATGCTGAATGGGGGAATTGCAGTTTGAAGGAAGTCCTTCCATTCATCCCATCGATCAGTTTGATTTTGCATGCGTCAATGAGAGCTAATACATGATGGTTATTAACCCATACCCCACCAAGAAAAAGTGTGATTTATGTGGTATGTATTCTTAGTACAAATATGTTCCAATGGCACATGAAGTGTTAATTAATGAATACAACCACTGTGTAAAGTTTAAGAGATGCAAGCATTACATTAAAGAGCTCTATCGCAATCAAGTGCACAAAATCACAGCTGAATACCAGGTGCATGATCAATAGTAATGCAAAGCCTTAATATTGAACATTGCTCAGGTATGCCTGGCATGGCATCAAATATTTAACTATATTTGACTGAGCAGGTGAAATAATCTGTTTTTCACCGATAGAGAATGCTCCTCATTACAGTGAGGTGCATCAAGATAGCAGAGGTTTTGCTGGCATAGCACCAGGTATTGTACAAAAGTTAAGACTGAAAAGTGCTGCTTCATCATTCTGTGTCTCTAGATTCTGACCATTTGATGCTGAAGGTTGCATACTGCTTCATTTGTATTATTTAAGTAGCGTCTAACTTCCTTTTAGTTGTTGAATTATGCATTCCATGCAACTCTTGACATCAGTTAATTACATCACGTTCCTTTTGTGCATTAGTCAGCAACTTCCTTATTGACTTTACTCCATGTATCATTGCTGTGGAACTCAATGACATCATAAATTTTGAATTTATACAAACCAGGGAGTAATTCCTCCTGAAATGTGATGGGTACTTTTAGTTGACTAAAATCTAGAAGAGAAAAAGTTTCTTATACTGCCTTGTAAATCAGAAGAACACCAGCAGAACCAGCTGAGAATGGATGGATGGATGTGATTGTGTGAGATGATATTTTATGACCTTAAGTTCTATGTGGTTCAAGCGTTTAGTGCGGATGTTCGTTGAAAGTGGCAGATGATTTTAAGAAAGGGAGGGGGACACCTTGAGGTTGCGTCTACACAATGCTTTCTTTAACATTTATATCCTGGAGACGGATGACTAGGAGATATTGCTGGCAGGTGGTTAGGTACAAAGATGTTTATCAGGAAGGCAGGCAAACCTTCCCAGAGATGATACTCATTTGATTCAAGATTCATGCGAGAGTGACACTTATGTCTGTCACTTCCTGTGTGTAGAATTGCTGCAAATGGTAGTATTTTCATCATTAGCATCAGTAACAGTTGTGATAGAAGTATTGGAAATAGTAAGCAAATAATCAACGTTGGTGAGGGTGATGAACTATTACTTCTGAGGCGATCTGGATGTAGCTATCTTTCCAAAGCGCAGCTGAGGAAAGATAGCTACCAAAAACAATTTGACATACAAAAGTAATGTTTACTGTTTACCTAACCCCGAGCCGCTGCCATGGGGAACACATGTTAGGACGCGTTACTAGGAGCTACTGTTGATATTCCGAGTGCAACGCACATTTATTTCGCGCGTACTCAAAATATTGATCACGTGTTAGGACTGTGAGGATCAGCAAAACCAAAAAGTACTATCACTTATAGTGTAGCGAACATTTCTTCTCAGGTGATCAGATGGGCAAAACTACGCTTTATCAGGTGATCAACACTTGACCAATCATATAGCAACATTCTTAGTATGTGGAATTTAATAGGAAATATTAGAAATATTAGAAGTGGCAGTAGCAGTTGTAATTGTAGTTGTAATAGTAGTAGTAGTAGTAGTAGTAGCAGTAGTAAATAGTTCAAGAAGTAGTTGTAGTAAGAGAAGTAGTAGAAGTAGAAGTAGTAGTACTAGTTGTAGTAGTAGTAGTAGTAGTAGTAGTAGTAGTAGTAGTAGTAGTAGTGGTAGTAGTAGTAATAGGAGGAGTAGAAGTAATAATAGTAGTAGTAGCTACAATAGTAATAGCTTTGGCAGTTGTAGATTTTCGTAAAAAGGAAAACATTAAAGAATGGAGTAGAAGAATGATAATTAACGAGAGGAGACAGAGAATGGTAGGGGGAATAGAGGCATGAGAGATGAGAGAGATGTACTCTTCTTTTTCCATAAACAAAGATAAATACCACTTTCCCCATGGAGAAGAAACATGATTTGTTCACAACGTTACAAGAAGAAAACATCCTCTGTTGTGTTTCATTATGGAACATTGGTCAATTGCTGCTAATGCAAAACATTCATTATTCCCTGTGCATTGATGGTGCATGAATACATTATTTGATGTAAAAAGAACCCCCACCCATCTAGAGCCGTGCAGCGGGAGATTTGGTAAGCCTCATTAGCGGCCAATTGATTTTTGCAGCTGCGAAGGTTGCTATGATATATCCGCGGTATTGGCTCTCAGTAATGAGGGATAAAATGCTCGCTGTTGTGATTTTTTATTATGATTACCCTTAAAAATGTCGCGTGGTTTTAATCTGCACATAGCATGCACATGATGCTCATTAATGATTGTTTGTCTGAGTGTACATGGGATAGAGGGAGAAGAAAAAGATAGTGTATGGTATACAGTTGAGGCCATAAGTTTATATATACCCATGAAATTCAAAGAAAACTTGACACTTGCCAAACATCATAAAATTTACTGTATCTAATAAAATATTTGTGCTATCATGATGACTTTGATATCAAACAAATAAGTATGTCATGCCCCTTCATGACATTGCTTTGTCATCAGGAGTTGAAAAATATTTAGGTGTCATTTTTTCCAAAAAATCTTCATATTTTAGACAAATTAAAAATGAAAACTTGACAAAAACATTTCATATTTGTGCTAGTTACTTCTCAACACAAACATTTCAGATTACACTTTTTTGTTCAGTGATGACATATCATAGAAAATGTATTTTGAATCATAAATTTGGCTTTTATACATTTCTATGAAATGTTTGAAAATACAATAACAAACAATAGAATACATTTGGCACAATTATTACTATACACTATTTCATGTGATACCAAATACGTCATGGTAGTATTTATATATATGAAGATATAGTAAATTTTACGATGTTTGGCAAACAAACAAATTTCTCTGAATTCTATGGGTGTATGTAAACTTTTGGCCTCAACTGAGTGTGCGTATGTGGGAGAAACAGAGAGAGAGAGGGGGGGGGGATGGGAGAGAAAGATTAAGTGTATAGCAATATCTGTACCTTCAGACTCGCACATGACTTCACACTGTGCATGTTTGCTCCCTGACTTTTGTTAGACTGGACAATTAGAAAGAAAACCTTCACCTAGATTGCCTTCGTCCACCTACAAGTGAATTCACTCCACAAGAATTAATTGTTTATATTGCTATGCCAGATGCGTCCATACATGTTTCAACAGTGTGCAAGGCCAATGAGCCATATCGTTATTTTTATGACCTCAATTTAAGATGGCCACAAAAATGATAAAAGAATAATTGGTCACGTCTCGCAATTTAATAGAGTTGCTGCAATTACTGGTATTGCTCTTTTTTTTGTCCTCTTGTTTCCTTCTTTCAATTTGCCAAAATAAAACTCTCACAATTAGATTTGTGATTCTGTCTAAATGTGAATATTTGGATAGTATGTAGTCATGACATGGATCAGGGATGACATTTCTTGTTAGTAGTAAAACACTAAAATTACAATGATTTTAGAACCATCTGGAAATCGACGAGGAATTACTCCAAATAGCATGGAATAAAAGAATGAAGAGTGAAGTTTATATGACCTTGATGTGTCATTCAGATGTTCACATACGTTATTTAACCATTCAGGTCAGTGCAAGCCCAAGATGCACAACACATTTGCCTATATAATCATCTTCAGGATTGAAGGAGGCAGGAAGAAAAAGAGAAGATATTCCACCATTTATTAACCAATATTTCAATAAAAAAATATACAGAGTCTCTTGTCTCAACACCACAAACATTCAAAAAAAAGGCCTAAGAATTGTCGAATTCTCAGCATTTGTGTGAACATGATAATATTGCACATAGTACAAGCAATCAAGAAAAAAGGGCCAATGTTAAACTATGAAGGTCTGTGGAGAAAAGTGTGTTGTCACCCTCAACTGTAAAGGCAAATTTATACAGGTTCCCATGGTAATAGAGGTCACATTTCCCATAATTGTATTCCCACTCTGATCAAAATGGAAAATTGCAATGCTTTTTGAAAGACTGGTGTGAAGTTATAGATGCGTTTACTTCCACTTTTCACAAAGGACAAGGGAATGCACTGAAGGGGGCAAAACCTAGGTGCAATCCATGAGGAAAGTACACTTTCCATCCCTGTTTTCACCACACAGAGTGATATGATGACAAGAGATGCTATTTTCAGGTTTATGTTTCTAATAATCATGAAGTGAGCACCACCAATGTTGTAAGTGGTACATGGAAGTGGTTGACGATGTTATTAAAAATCTAGTGCTTGGCATTCATCTGTATTTAGCATGCAAGTAATGCCCATTGATGTTACAATGGGTGTGTGTGTGGGGGGGGGGGGTGTATAAGTATGTTTGATAAACCTTTTTATAAAAAAAAAATCAGATTTCTCATCTATTTGGTTGCAAGTCATGATATACATTTTAAACATATTCTTGATTGCTAGCAGAGAAAGCGTAACAACATTTCACATGTGGACGCATCCTGCACACACAGCCGAGCCATACGGTTGATTCCTCGTCTTCTTGGGTTACCCGCTCAGGAATTAGCTAGGGCATTGGGCCATTCATCATTAGCTGACAGGAATATTGCCCCTGTCATACATCCCCTCCCTGCGCGAGTTCACGCTTGTCGATGGAAAAGACCAGCTATGCTGTCCTTTTTTCTTCCCTTCTTCATATCCACAGTTCTAGTTCCCTTTTAGTATTAAGCAGTGTCATTTTTTTTCCTGAAATGTGAAAATGTCTTATTTGTATTTCTTTAAAAGATACAAATTTACAAAGGCAAAACATTCAAGTGGTAATATATAGAGTGAAACATAAATAACAATGCATGACAAAAGAGAAATACAACTCACAAGCAATCTCATAAATAACAAAAATTCTCTTTTTTTTTTCTTGTTAACCTCATACTCTCTTAAACAAAGGTACAAGAAAGTGCTGCAGTCGCAAATTTGCGACCAAACTGTAATAGAGAAAAGCCCCGGTACAGAGAGTTTTTACCCCCGGCACGTTACGAGTTAATACAGATTGATATGTGGGCGAGAAAGTGCCCAAATAAAGATTTACATAATAAAGTGTTGATTTGAATGCATGGACCTATAAACGTAAATTAGTGTTGAGAATTTATGCCTTTGTCCACACCCACACACCTACACACCTAGCACTGTAGCCCTGTCTGATGCGAGATCAAAGCACTTTATAACCTTAATAGCCCATTAAACCATCACAAAGTGTATTTTCTGATAGCATTTCAAAAATAATGCTGAAACTAATCTTTCTTTGAAATAATCTCTCTTTCCTGTTGACTTGTTTAGCAGGGTAGACACTGATACAATGTATTTTTCCAAGTAAACGATTGTTTCTGGGAGACTAGTTCTTTGTTAGAATGTGATATTGTCACATATTGATTCGTTAGGACTTAAAAGAGCAGAGTTTTTCTGATTAGACCTGTTCACTACCCCTCTTCTGTCTTGTTTCTCCGTTCTCCCAATTATTTCTTTTCTTCTGATATTAGTAGCAAATTTCCTATGCTGCTATTTCACAAATATGAACAATTTTTTTTTTAATTTGTTGGTCTGGTGGATTGCCCACTGTATCATTCCAAACTACTGTGGTTTAACTAGAGTCCTTGTTAGAGGCAAGCTCCATACTTCCTAAATTCAAGTCTCTGGATAATCACGTCTATTGTGTTCTTCTTAATTCTTAAGCTATTCATGTGAAACGTATCTACAGAAATAAGACTACAATCCCTGTGTTACTCAACCTTTCTGCTCTTATTGTGTTCAAACAGGAAAGCTTTCTCGCTCTCCTGAACACTGGTTAATTTATTCAATGTTATCACCTGAATGATGTGCTTGCTGTGTCCCTCTAAATATGACAGATACCTACAGGTCTCATGAAACTATTTTCCTGGAAGAAAATGTCATACAATAGAACTGTTCACTTGACTGAAATCAAGCACTATGTAGTACATGTTGATATACTTGCAAGAATCCATGGATTGATGAAACTTATCTCAGTTCAAGGTACCCACAAGTAATTTTCCATATATCATAAAAGGAAATGTTTTCATGTGATGCACCACGCAGCCATAATCAGATTTTGTTGACAATCATGTCTGCTTCCGGTCTATTGTTCTAGTCTAAGAGACTGGAATATGCTGTACAACAAACTATGTTTGAGAGAATCTATGAAGCAGCCTGGGTGGAATCAAGTGAATGTATAAATTACATTATGATACATTTCTTTTACATTCCTTGTTTAGGAGGAATGAGGGTGTATTAGGCCTGCCATAATCATTTGCTGAGCTATATGAACTGCAATTGATTGGACGGGTAGGATAATGATAATAGCAAGAAGTATATTCTGTATACATAGAAAATAAGTTAAAACAGAGATGGGAGAGAAAATGAGAGGAGAGGGAAATTTGTTTAAATAAAGTACACCCATGACATAAGAATATTTTATAAATCACATTTGTAGTAAAACTTGAAGAGAAGTGTGGATGTTTGTTTAGTTGTTTGAGGGTTTGTACATTTTGAGGGGAATGTTTGTCTAGCATGACGCGGACAACATGTGCAGTTAATGGAGCTGGGTGTAGCTTGAACACGGAAAGAAATCATACATTAGTTTGCACAAAGTGAACTCTAGGTGGCAGCAGACACATCCACTCCAAATTGGTAGATTGAGTTCAGCTGGTTTTCTGGGTATTGAGGCTAGCCTCAGTGGGTGCAAACTGTTCTCTGTGTCTCAATGAGCATACCAGGGGTCCATGTATGGCTTAGCAAGACAGTTAACCCTTAGTCTACCAGATGTTGATCAGTCGTGGCTCTTATACATGCATAGTTGTGTTCCTATATGCTACAGGTTAGTACCTTTGCTGGTAAAGAAAATGCATCTTGGGTTTTTATGTTGGTGTCCTTGATTTAATTATTTCTGCATTTCCACTGTAAGTGGCATAATACCCATAAACAGAAATGCTAACTTTTCTTATTTTCTTATTTTTGAATGAAGAGAAAGAATTTACTCTTTTTATAGACTCTTGATTACTTTGACTTTGACTCCCTTAACAATTCTTAGCATGCTTTTCCCTCTATTTTCTTTCTTGTCTGTATAACTTTTTGCAAATAGCTTGCAACTTTTTCTATTTTCATTTCATTTTTTGTTTGTTGAAACACAAAAAACTAAAGCTTAAAGTAAATCTTATGTAGCTGATATAAAATAAAATGTTAATTAATCTGTTAATATGTTGCCCATGTACATCCCATAAATGGACCAAAAGACAACCACGTAGTGATGAACCAACAAAATTCACTTTATTCCAAATAGTATTTATTAATGTGACTGCATAATACCAAAGTAAACACTAATCATATTCATGTGTTACCCTTGCATATCTTTGCTATATTCATACTTTTAATTATCTTTGAATTTAACAAATGACTCACAGTTTTGGAGCAGATATGTTATGAGCATTTAAACAAAAGCAAATATGTCACTTGTCACAGTGGGTGCACTACCTGAATGTGCTTGTGTTTGTTAGGCCAACGTGGGCTGTGGCTTAATGCCGCTTGATTTGATAAGGCCTAGAAACACAACTTGTATTGAAGTACCCAATATTTATTTTGACTTATACCTAGTATTAAAAATAGCATGCTCCATCCTGTAAATGATTAGAAAACCAATAAAAAAAGCAGAAAATGGCCTGATGTTCAAAGTCGTTGATTGGTATTAGTCGATTCCAGTTTTGGATCTCTGTGGTTTAAGTGTTCTTGTTTCAAATTAAATTTATCATTCATTTACAAGATGTAGCCTGTCCTTAATACTAGATGTAAGCCTAAAATAATTATCTCAATGAAATTACCCCAAGGTGTTCCTTACAAGATAAAAACACATTTTTCCCCAATTATTGATGTGACCAATTGAACTGAGGTCTATTTTTGAGGTAATGACTATGAGGAAAAAAAGCATATCCATTGACTTTGGACTTTGTTATTTTTATGTCATTTCATTTGATTTATTTACACATTAAGAGTATAAAAAACAATTGAATACAGAACAGTCATAACAAATACATTTTAGGAGTACAGGTAATAAAACAAGCATATTAGATCAAATAGAAGGTAAAAAGATACATACAAATGACACATTGTGGGCTTGGTATTTACTGGTTCATATGGTCTTGCCAAGGTTGGGAGTGGTGTAAAGAGTGGGTTTTATTGTGGTAGATTGGATCCAATGCATATTGTCCACATGTATGCCCTTGTCTCTCAATTATATTCCATTTAAAGTGAGAATCAATGCTTTTCTCTTTATTATTGTTTATTAATTAGTGGTTTATTACTAGAGCACTCAATGGATTATTATCAAACAGTGTTTTTTAGCTTTTGCTCATTTTCACTTCTCTCATTTTCTTTTCTTTCCCAACACCCCCTTTCTTTCTCTTTTTCTCCCTCTCTCTCTCTCTCTCTCTCTTCTTCTTCTTCTTCTTCTTCTCTGTTCTGTTCCCTCTTTCTCTTTCTGTCTCATTTCTCTCATATTTTCTCTATCTCTATCTCTATCTCTCTTCCTCTACCTCTTTATCTCTATGTCTCTATCTTTATCTCTCCATCTCTATCTCTATTTCTCTATCTCAATGTCTCCTATATGTCTTGATATCTGCTCTTTTTTCTCTCTCTATCACCTCTTTCCTCTTTCTCTCTCACCATCTTTCCTTCTCTATTTTCGACTCCTCTCTCTTTTCAATTCCCTTCTTCCCTTCTCATCTTTCCTTCTCTTCTGTCTTTCTCATCTCTTCTAGATCTATATCTCTTATCTCTCTCTCTCTCTCTCTCTCTCTCTCTCTCTCTCTCTCTCTCTCCTGTTTACTCGCACTTCCTCTCTCAATGTGACAATGTGTATTGTAGTGAAGATCTTGTATCAGGACAACAAAATTCTACATACACAAACAAAAACAATCCACTTGTGAGCTGGGTGTAACTTGAGTTCATCCAGCTGCGATGATGCTTTTCTGGTCTCCTATATTCCTCTGACCTTTTCTTCTCACTCCAACCAGTCAACAGGTCCCCTAATTCACCTATATTCCCCTCCTCCGAGCCCAAACGCGCTCTCCTAATAGCATTATGCATTCTGCATCACTGATTTAAGCCCCTCACTGTAATATTCCAGAAATACTCCAAGGGTGATGGAAATACAGAGCAAGAGTGCAGTCCGTGTCGCCCATAAATGATGGATGGTACAAGAAAGGTTGTAGAATAGCCAATAGGGTGCCATTGACATTCAGTGCGATTTGCGGCCTTGTAGGTCAACGTAGCATGAAAACAGCAAGCTCAGATACAACTCGTCCTACGAAGCAGAAATCAGTGATACCCTATATGATGTCTGTGTGTTATTGTTGCAAAGATATGCCACTGACACATATACTGCGAAGACTTTTCTCATTCATGTTCAAAACAATGGAATGCCATCATATGCAATGTGTAATTTATTTTAACATGTTCAATCAAAAACAATCATGGTTAATTTTGGTATGCTTCATTAGACGTAATCAGTAAATGATACTATTAAATGTTCAAACACTGAATGATTATTTCTTTGTCATTGTTTGAGTATTGGGATAATAGTGACATTGGAAACACTAGCATTTATTCAGGTAGTTATACTAGAAATGTTATTGACAGTTTTAATCTAAGTTTTGGAGGGTAAATCTATTCATATAGACATGGTATCATGGTATCATAAACTATACAAGTCTATAGTATGATTAAATTGTTTACTCATGCTGCTTCATATTGTGTAATGTCAAAATGCAACATAGAGGCTTATAATGCAGAAATGAATGTTGCAGATGGGAAAGCTGTAAGAGAAGCCTCATAGGATTTGAGAAAGTGTTAGATCAGGTGGGGACTATTGAGTTTCAAGCCATTTCTGCCTTTAAATTAGCCTTAGTTGTGAAACTATCCTCATATGAAGGTTAGGAGTGTGGCATCCATGTATAGAGCATTGACAGGTTTGGAAAGAGTATGAAGTTAACAAATGAAAAATGACTCAGAGTGGCCTGATGAAGATGAAGTTTGCACAAGAAAGTCACTTTTGCAGCAAGCATTTGACATGTCTGAAGCAAAGCCTGACTGTCCATGTCCAATCATCCGGCCTTGGTATGTCCTATTCACTGAGAAAAAAACATGTCTTATGTGCTGAATTATTAATCATTTTCACTGAAGCAGATGCCTTCTGTTCATTCATGATGCTCATGACCAGCTACCGCATGTGAATTGATCAAGGTCAAACTTCAAGCTACAAAATATTTGTTATATTTTATGCAAAAGGTGAATGAACAGAAATATTGCTAGTTTTGTGGGCGGACAATTTTAGTTAGATATTTTGTTTTTGTTTTTATCCAAAAGATGCTTTGTAAGCATGATTTGTAAAGGTACAAAACATCTGTCATATCATGTGTGAGCAGACTTGCTGTTTGAATAGGAAGGTTATTTATATCATCATCATCTTAAAGAATGATCTGTCCAAGGACAGGATTGACGGCTTATCATCTTCTCAAAGCATGCCTTCCCATCATCTTGGTCTTAAGCCAACTGCTTCATTTGTCCATATCCCCCTACTCCACAATCAGCAATGACATCATCATTGATATGGTTTCCTAAAACAATTCATGCGCCCAATACATGTTGTAAACTCAATGTTACAAATAATGTTAATCAATGATGTAATGATACATTTTTTTGCACTTTAAAACATATTTTCATGAAATGAAGTTATATTCTTGTACATTCTCAAAAATATTCTGACATCATTGGAGATTATTATCTTGGGCTTATGCATCAGCCTTCTTCGCTCAATACCATGAATCAAACATAATCTTCATGAAAAAATAAATCATTCCGAATCGATAAGCCTCTATTCTGCATTCTATTTTGGGCAGAGAAAAACCAAGAATTTTGTTTTCATCTGCATCTTGTCTTGTTCAAGAGAGATAAAAGAAAACAGCAAGCGAGCCATCATTCAAATGATTATTTCTGGCTTATACAAGACATTTCTTTACTTAAGTTACTGGCATGCATGGTACATAATCTTCTTTGGAATTTGAGTTATCTAGTACTTACTGGATTTTCCTCTCTTTCTCTCTCCCTCCTGTGTTCTATTTTGAGGACAGAGAGAAAAATTATGTCTGTTTCATCTGTCTTGTCGTGTTCAAGAAAGAAGAATAAAACAGGGATTATAAAGCCATGTACACATTATATTTTCTGGCTTATATGAAACCATTCTTCACCCAAGTCAGTGCTGAAGCATCATGCATAATCTTAAGTAGAAATTGAGTTGTACCAACTAGATATTACTCTCTTGTGGGTTCTATTTTAATTAGAAAGAGATAAAAGATGTCCGTTTCATCTGTCTTGACCTGTTCAAGAAAGAAGAAGAAAGCAGTGATTAAGCCATCGTACATATTATCATTTCAGGCTTATAGGAGAGCTTATTTCGCTCAAGTCAGTGGTAAAGCATCATACATAATCTTAAGTAGCAATTGAAATGCATAGACTACAGGTAAATATTCCTCTCTCTCTTTCTCCTTGGTTCTATTTCAAGCAGAGAGAGATAAAGGATGTCCTTTCCATCTGGGCCTGATCTTCTTTAAGGAGAAAGAATTACAACATCATACATATTTTTATCTCTGGCTTGCACAAGACCTTTCTTTACCCCCAGTCAGTGCTGAACATACTACATAATACTACATAATCTGGTAAAAATTGAATTGTAATTAGATAGATATATCTCTTCTTTGTTTTATTTTGAGGAAAGAGAGATAATTAATGTCTTTTCCATAAGCATCTTGTCTTGTTCCAGAAAGAAATAAAGAAGAATACAGTCAGTAAGCCATCAGACAATTTTTTTTTGTGGCTTATATGACACTTTTCTTCACTCAAGTCAGTGCTGAAGCGTCGCACATAATCTTTAGTAGCGATTAAATTGTCCCATCTCTTCTGCATTCTATTTTGAGGAAGAGAGATAAAGGATGTCCTTTTTATCTGCATCACATCTTATGAGAAAGAAGGAAGACAGACGTACGTCTGCCTTTTCTTCTAATCACGGTCCCTCCTGTGGCTTTCTTCCTCTGTCTATATGGGTTTATACATGACACGATGCAGGATCTAACAGTGCTCATTTTATGTGTTTCAAAGCAAATTTACCTGTCACGCAATATGGACGAGGGTCACTTTCAAGGAATATCTTTCTTACTACAGTGTAATACCAGTAGTTCTGCTAGTACAATGTGGAACATCACATCACAGTGCAGCAAGAAATTGTCATGTTGCAGCAAGAAATTGTCATGTTGCATATTTAGATTAAAACCACTATAAAGCCTGAGAAAATGAAGCTAGCTTATCATTTGGGGCTTGTTAAGTGAATAATAACAAACGAGGCTATATCCAAGAAAGAACTTCCTGAAAGGTCCATAGGTCCATATGTATTCTTATTAGTGTTTTATAGTGGTGCTATCAATAGTTCTAGTCTTAGCACTAGTGTTAGTGGTATTGTACAGATGTGCATGTTAGCATTAGCATAAGTAATGATTATAGCGCTGGTATTAGCGCAATATTGGCATGTCTTCATTGGGAAAACAGCCCCTGGAGGTGGCAACGCTGGGCGTGCAATCAATGGGGCCTGTCGGGAAATCATTACAACCCAAATGAAACCAGAATACCGGAGACAGATAGCAAATACACCTTTGTTTGCCATTTTCAACACCCCTTTCCGGCCCCCAAATTGTAAGATAATGGTAATAATAAGATATTTATATAATGCACAATTCCAAACGGATGACTGTGGATTTGTCTTGTTTATCGTGCAACTCTGAGTTTCACGCAACCTGAATCGCCATCATCAGGCATACATACATACATACATGCATACATACATACATACATACATACATACATACATACATACATATTGGTATGTTTGTTAAGTGCATAATAATAATTTATTACTTTTCTATACACTTTACACTATAATGGGTACCATGAACATGTAGATACACCAGACACGCATTGTAAGAGATACACGGATATGTACATGTGGGTTAACACCCAGAGGCATCATCCCATGAATGGGACAGTTTAACCCACAGTGAAGTCACAGTGTGGTTTGTTAGAGAGAGAGAGAGAGAGACGATCAACAATTGGTCCAGCTGCCACGATCCTGATGTATGTCAGGTAATATGTGGTTACGCTGCATGACATGTCACCATTTTGTATTTGTATTCTTCGTTGAAAAGATGAACACTTCGGTTCTTTGCTACAAAGCGTGTTTAGATGCAATGACCCCAGCCTTCTGCATTGAATTGATCGATATTGAACCTCAATGAGAAGTGAATGAGCTATGAATGAGTGCATTGTTGGGGTGTGCTGGGGGTATGGAGAGATAGTCTCCAGACGCAGACTCTATTATGCCACTGTCTCATAATAGAATATGTCTGGTAATGAGGCTAAAGTGATATCAATGGACCATGTTCATAATGTATTCAAGTGAATGAAAGGTTTCCTCCAGACCATCAGCATAGTAATGATGTGTGACACTCACCAGTCTCTAACAGCTCAGTTTTTTTTATCAGAAGCCCTCTGAATCCATAAATTGTCGCTAGTTAGACAAAGCTCAGAGAAACTTTAGGGTTACGAGGAGTAACATTGTTGCAACAAGCATGCATCCAATTTACATACATATTGAACATATGTTATTGATAAGAGGAGTAATGAACTACCATATGGCAGCTAGTCTCCGGATTCCAGACTCATTGTGTGACAGTTCATGTTTGTGACTGCTAGTAGGGGTAGTGAGGGGGTGGGAGTGCTGGTGGAAGGGGGGGGGGGGTTCATACATGTTCCTCCCTCATCAAAAGCCTCATATTAACCCAATTGATATTGATGACTTTTAAGCGAGGGTAAGTGAGGGGACTGGCATCTCCCAGAGTGCTACTCAGAATACTGAAACCTCTGAATAGCCTAGATCCAAGTCTGTGCATTACTTATTTCATCTATACTCACTCACAACTCACTTCAAACTCACAGACTAAGCCTTCTTGCTCTCTCCCTCTCAACCAGTGACTGTAGAGGCGCAATAAAACCTTGGTGTCCAGACTTAATTGTGATTACAGACAAATAAATGAGAGAGAAAAAAACGCACTCTACAACCTGGATTCTAGGCTAACCTTCACATTCGACATGCTTTTACCCATATAGGCTGCAGTGCTTAACATTATTGGCCAGTAATTGGCTGGTGCATTAGCTGCATATTCCACCGCCAAAGTGTAAAAAGCAAGATGGATTGTGGGCATAAATGACTATGTATGTGGCACCTTGTTTACCTCCAATCATGTAGCCAGCCACTCCTCTCCACATCATGCGCTCGCTCGCATGTTGATTATACTATTCAGAGCATGTGTGCCAATCTATTCACACTAATCAACAGAGCAATGTGTACTGCTCTATAACTGTTTATACTGCGGAATGACTTGTAAAGTAGTTTTCCAAACAGTGAAACGAAACTTTTGTTCTATTGTTGCAGTTTTCGTTTCCAAGTGCTTGTTTACATTTTATGGTGTGAAAGAGCTTGTGAATTAGTTTCCAAACAGTGAACTTAAAGTTATTGGGAGCATTGCTCCAAATACAATATAAAAAATTGCTTTGCTTTATGACATGATACATAAAAAAAAAATATGTAAGTGTGAAATGAACAACGAGGAGCCACATATCAAACTGAATAGATATTTATTAAAGATATGTTCACTATACAAATTGTATAACATTCCAATCCCATTCAAGGAAGAATATGAAATAACCAGGAATTTTCTTTCCTTTAAAACCAGAGGTCACAACGTTTGTGGTTTATTTGAGCATGAAGACCCATGATCCCTCATCTGTATCGATACAATGAGGATTGAAATGATGGTGCAGAAATTGAGTTGAGCAATCAATGCTTCTAATCCATGTAGCATTGAACAGCATTGCATAACCATGTGTTTCTCACCATGCAGCTCTTTCACAGTAGTTATAGATTGCCACAAAATCTCCATGTCCTATTGTAACATCCAAGGGGATGTGAGGCAATTGTGTAAGCATCTTATTGTTAAGAGTAGCTACCAGTCATAATCTAAATCTCTCTGTAATCCTCACCAAGGAGAAACACTTCACATATTATAAATATTTGGGAAGAAATTGGGGGGGGGGGGGCATACAGGCTAGGGAGGCAAAAGAAAAGGAACAAAAAAGGACTTGCACATTTTTATTCTTATTTTTTTTTAATGAGTTTTGGTGACTCATGCTTGAATGATATGGCTAATGTGACTCTATTGGTTGGTGCATGGAGCCTTGTTTTAAGGCTATGGTAAGGTGTAATCTTATCTACTTTCTCTAACCCATAAACCATGAAAGCCCATTCACATGAAAGTTTTTATTCCCAACCCCATAAGCCATCAATTCTCCAATTCTGCATATTTAGGGGAAATTCATCACATAATGCACCTCCCATCAACATCTAGATTCATTTGCATTAATGTCCACTCCCTGTGTTATACACTAGTACACTAGACCAGAGGCATGCAGACATAACTGCAAGCAAAATCTTAATACGACTGCATGATGCATCATGGGAAGACTTTTCCTTAAGTGCAGTATAGAGAATTTACATATGTCTTCGAGAGTTTAAGGGATAACAGATATGATTGTGACATTTTTTAGAAAGAACATTCCCACCATCAGCATCTTCCTAAGCCCATTCACAAGCGATGTGAATTGGGTCTATTGCTTGGTCATGGCATCAAGGCGGCATCCTCATTGGCTATGGTAGTCACGTGTGTAACGCACCTCAGAATGTAATTTCCCCTCCTTATTAATGGCTCCCTCTGTCTAGACTCGTTCAGGCTCCGGATCCATTAAGGGCACGTGACAAAAAAGGGGCTCATTACTGCTTTATCGATGCTCTCATTTTGGGCTGTATAATAACTACTGTAAAACACATCACTAGATTGGTTGTACCTCACCCAAACAAGAGTCTGTCCCTGGAAGCAGGGAGGGTGGTGCACAGGGATTTTTTTCAGTTACCAAAAGGAAAAAAAGGACCCTCATAAACAACAATTTAAGTTAAACTAGAGCTTTGGATCTTTTATTGCTCATTTTCTGACCTCAGACTTCAAAAGTAGCTCCTGGAAGGTGTGTTTGTCTTTCCATGCTTGCAAGCTGGGTTGTATGAGGTCAGCTGAGACTAAGGCTGCTCAACTTAACTAGACGCTAACCCATAGCCCTTGACTTGGGAAGAAAGACCACAGGCAGACCAGGGGAAAAGTTGGTCATTCTTCAAACAACTTGCCCAAATGACCATAGCTGCCTTTGAAAGTGTTGGGGATACCCCCTAGCCCTGGACACCCCTCGCCCTAGATGCCCTCAAACATTTTGCACCCATTAGCTTTCTCTGCAGTCTTGTTTACTGCAGGAATGACAGAACCTTGAGGTTGGTGGGGGGGGGGGGGGGCATTTCTGTGTGGCCATTCCTTTTAGAAGGGGCTTATATTGAAAAGCGTTACATTCAGAAAGCCGTGCATCAGTGGGTTTTAACCCAGAGTGGGTTGGGTATGTGTATTTGGATCGTGTGAATAACCATGCACTCTATTCATGCAACCCTGTGTCTGGTCTGTATGGGGCTGAGATTGGCAGCTCTTTAGACGGACTTTTTGTGTGGACTAGCTGTTCTTGTCAAAGAGTTTAGAGATGGCATTGTGAGTGTTTGTGAAGGGGTTTTGGTGAATGCCTTGGAGTTCAGTGTAGCGTTCACTGAGTGTTCAGTTCTACCTTGGAGAGCATGTTGATTGGGTTATGAAATAACAAACTGCTCCAAATCTTCATTCTGTGCCTGGACTGGACTAGCTCAATGATGAGTTGAAAACATGGCCGTTTGATGACGAACTGCTTATAAAGAAAATGTGAACAGCCTCAGGTCTTAATCGGCATAATCCTCTTACCAGCATTCTTCACATGGATCATAGACTGTAGGAGTAGCATATTGCATGAAAACTTTGCGAACCGGTTGGTACTCATGCAAAGAGATTGTATATTGGATTGTGGTATATATGTGAACATGTGTGTTTGTGTGTGATGGCCAGAGATAAGCTAGCACTGAGGAGCTACAAGAGTCCTGGGCTAGGTGTGGAGAGAACCAAGAGCAGCACAGCAGCATACTACTGTGACTGGATCCTTCAATCCAAGATCCAGGTTGATACAACTTCATGACATGCAAGTGATAAGCCTCCCTGTTCCAGACAATCAAAATCCCATGTTAATTACTATACAGTGTATCGCCTATGGAACTAAGAGGGTTAACCCCACAGGATCTCAACAGGAGAGGCTGGAGTATATATTGATATTGTAAACAGTCAAATGACAACAACAGTTGCAACTATGGGTGCTTCTCTTGACAAGCTGCATATGAAATTATGCTACAAAACAGTGTTGGATGGTGAGTATGTCATAGATTTTTGAACTTTTGAGATAAAAATGGCGCTTCATTCATTTGTTGTGTTTCTGTATCACTATGATTTAAGGAAAAGTTGGGGACATACCATTGGATATCAACTTGTTCTTACTTCTTCTAATAATTACGTTAACCAAGTTAACCTGCATTTCAACCTACATTTCATTCATTACAGAAAGTGTTGATAGTGAACGTTACTTTCTCCATTGATATGTTCATACAAAGTGTTGATTGTATTGCTATTGCTGAGGGTTGCTGTCAGATTATTAAATGTCACACATTTTTTATTTCATTAAAATGCGATGTCGTATTACAAAAGGTACAATTCAGAGCATGACGGGGAATGAAACATGGTTTGAGGGGATATCAGGCCCTCATAAGACATTTAGATAGCAGGAGACAGGGGTATTGATTTGGTTTTTAATAAAAGATGAGCACCAGTTGGGCAATTATGAGAGAGGAGGAAGTGGAAAGTGCATTGTGCTGCTCACCAGCGTTGTTATTCTGGTGCTGCGTGCTCGCCAAACGTAAACATTCATACCAGCAGTGATTAACTCCTTCAGCGCTCTACACAAAAAATACTGCTCTATACTACTTGTATGGATTACTGGTGAAAGAATGCAAGGTGGTGCTTATAGAGATAACGTGAATTTGAAGTGAGATGAACTGAGTTGACTGATGTTTACGAGCATTACAAATGATAACAGATGAATTGCATATACGCAAAAGATTATAATCAAATCTTCAATTTGGTAACATAGAAATGTTCATACCGTACTTTCAATTAAGTTGAAAATGGCACAATAACTACTGCTCTAATTTGGGGGAATTTAGTTTGTTTGAATTTAGCTGAACAATGCAATTTTATGAGAAGCTATGAAAGGGAATCTTTTGTGGGTCCATGTGGCTGTAACCTTTTGATTTTGTCTGGTTTGTAGTGATATGTTCTTTCGTTCGGGAATATTTTGCTTCATTGCTTTGAAGAAAGCAACAATGTCAATTCTCTGCAATACCTGGATATAAAAGCAACTGGTGACGTTTTAAAATTCTGTCAACCTTGGTTCTATAAAAGATGTTTACAATAAATGGAATGTACTTACCTCTGTCATTTCTAGGGATTTTCTTGTTCCTCAGCCTTGGGAGATTCTTTATAACACTTAGATTTATGGACTGACTTCAATACACCCTGTTCCTTTTTTTCCGTTAAGCTTACCCATGCACGAACACAATGTCATTATACACAAAGGCACAGACTAAGCAAATCAGATAATTATGTTTCCACTGAAAGTTTTTGTTGTTGGTTACCTGGGATTTTTGTTGGCAGATGATACTTCTTTTTCTTCTTGTTGTTTTTATGCCATTCTTTGGAGATTAGGGAAGGGCCATAGGGTTTTGTTGCAGTTTTAGATGGTTGTGATCAGCTGGAAAGTGGCTAGTGCAGTGGATGTATAAAAATATTTATAAACAGCATTCACTCCAAACATATGATGTATCAAATGTGTAACAAAAATATTGTTTTGAATATTTATTTGCGTAGTGTTTCATTATGTAACAATCATTGCATGGAACTTTGGTAAATATTTATGCAAAATTCTCAAATATGAAAATAAAAAGGGACGTATTATTAACATTTTTTCATGCCAGTTTGTTAAGGACACTGAGCTTTGTTTTGATCATGCACGTTATAATAACTGATAGTTCAAAGTCCCATAAATTTACATAATTTCTTGCTGGCTTGCCCATCTTTCAGTGATTAGTTGACCAGACATGCATGTCCTTGCATCCTACGTCAACAAGCCAATGTCCATGATAGAAAAAACACTCGGAGGAATATTGAGATTTAATCCGCTCCCATTCAAGAAAAGCCAATTTCATATCCCAGCTCATATATTGCTAATCTGCAGAGCTTATAAAATGAGGTCCAGGTCCATTTTTCTAGAAATCTGTAATAGTCCCAATACCAGTGATAGTTTTGGGAAGAAATGCATGTTACATCACACATGACCAGTTATCACAAAACTATAAAAGTCCCAATGCCAGTGCTTAGAATGTGGAAGAAATTTAAGCATGCTACATTACACATGGCCAGTTTGCAGAAATGTTGTTAACTAATGCATAGTTAAATCTCCTGTGTTCTGATTATCTGCCTTCATGTAGTGTTATTTTGAACACCTAAAACAAGTATGTTGACAATGTCTCAAATAATTCTTAGTCAAATTACTCCTTGTGTGCAACTTAATTGTTATACTGTCCTAAATGTATCCATTTATCATATCACTAGTATTGCATACTGGGTAAGTTTCACAGGATCTATCCTTCAAGGGTATCCATCTATTTATGCCCTGGAATCAGTAAGATGGATGGGAAAAATGTTAGCTCTTTGAAGAAATGGGAAATAAAACGATTATGTAATGTATTTTTAATAAACCTGAGTCGATTTGTAAACCAGGCCTCGATCGAAGCTATTGGGCCCTGGAGCCATTTTGTTGAAACCGGTGCATTGATCAGAATCAATGAAAAGTGTGAGTGATGCATGCTCCATGCGCACTGAGCTGGTAGCTAGCAAGCTAGCTTGACTCGGGCCGGCCGTGCCGGTGAGAATTGGTTTAACCTGCATGCTCTCTGGCTCGATCGAGCGAGGAGCTGAGGTAGGAACTTGTGCGTGGCTTGGCGTAATAGTTGTGCGCGTGCGATGTAAAACTTTGCAGCGCTGTGTGGTCTTTGGGTTAAATATAGCTCTCTGGGCCAAGATCCACAGCTTTTTAAGCAATCATTCTATGATTTTAATGTGTTTTGCAATCTGCAAAGCAATCATAGATATTCATGAGGAATGTGGTATTGCCATGAATTACAGTCAAATTGCCAAGCTTTGAGAACAGATAGTATCCAAGGAAACAAACATTTTTGGATGTTAGTAATGCAATCTCTCAGAACAGCATGTTTGTATCTTGGAGCAATTAAACATTGATTTCACTGAGGCTTTTGCATTAAAAAGAGCAATTGCCTATCTTTTAGAAGATTTTTTTGTTGTAAACCATGCATTACAGAGGCAAGGGATTAATCTCGCTACATGTATGATAGGCATGTGAGTTAGTTAAGCTGTCCAATACCAGTACATCACATGGTGATATAGGAGGGAGATGTTACCACTAGTACATTAAACCCTTTTCATACTAGACAAATGGTGGCCTGGTGGAGTTTGTGTGTATTACTTATGTAAAATACATCAATGGGGTTCAAAGAGTTAACCCCTCCTCCACCACCAATGCATCGTTTATGCTGCTCTGTATGGGATTAACCTTCTCAGTCATATGCAAGCACGGATAGCCCCATATCAAGACCAACTCAGTTTCTATGGGACGGAGCGGGTTAGCAGCACCGGACCTCTCAAGGAGTGTGCCTAGTAGATAACCTAACTGACATCCAGATGGTTTGTGGGTTAAACACTGTTTCCACACAACCTTCTTGATCTAGATCTCAAAATAGACAATAATTAAAAGCATTAATCCCTGCTTAGTTTTATGCGACATTGACATTTATACCGGTTTAATGTGTGGGTAGACAACATACTGTGAGTGGTATGTAGCGCTACTTACTTGTACCGTGTAAATGTCATGTGCATGCTCTGTACATTCATGTGAGTAGAAGATGGGTCTATAATAGATATGCTTGTGTGTCTGGTTAAAGTTAACCTGGGGCCATATTCATGAAACCTTACTATAAGCCCATATAGTTACTAGAGTGCATCGAAATGCATGCATTGTAGTAACCAACTAGGCTAGTAAGCTTTCATGAATATGGCCCCTGGCTTCTAAGCTCTGGGACATTTATAATCCAAACTGGAAATGGATCATGTGGAATATAAAGAATAAGGGGGAGGAGAATTTGAGTGTGAAGAACTAGAGAATGTAGAAAGAAGTTAGTGTGAAGAAAGACAAATAGTAACAGAGTATTGAAACATTGACATGGGAACAGAAAATGAAGGAAAGGGCTAGAGGAAAAGAAGATGAAAGGAAGAAAAAGAGGCAAGGCATAACAGAGGAGAATAACAAGAATTTCATGTTGATGAACTCTTGGCAGTTCAGTTGCTGCTCTAGTGCATGTATGTGCATTACTTGTGGAAAAAAAGGCCAAATGTGGCACTTAAAGAGTTAACACAAAAAAGAGAGAGGAGAGGTTGGCATGTGTAGGAAATGGGACAGGAAGAGAGATGGACATACAAGCTGATAAACAGTGATTCCCTAAAAGCCCTACCTACTATTAGATGGAAGTAAAAACATATCAGTATGCTTTCTGTGAAGTGACACATGCTAGGAGAACCCCACACAGCCATATGATCACTTAAGCTAAAATACTGTTACCAACCTGTGTGTATGTATGTGTGTGTATGTGTTTGTGTGAGTGTGTATTAGACCATACCACCCGCCTGCCCTCCTGCAGTGCCACCCAGGGGACGAATCATCTATCTGCCCTATTATTCCTGCCGTAACTGCGCTAGCAATCGCCCGCTAGCACTAACAATCACTTCTCCCTAACTTTTACAATCCTGATTTTTATGATTCCTCATCGAACTCCTCTGACCTCCACTCATAAGTAATGAGAGTTAACGAGGATTTGCCGCCAGCGGGAAAATTAAGAACAACCACCTATTTTAGCTCTTCCCCCAACAAGTTGTAAGACGTGTCTGGCTTCCTGGATGTCTAATAATAACTTCTGCTTCGTGCTACAAGTGATCAGATCGGTGGAAAGCCTGTGCGTGTGTGTACTGGCGTCGGAGCATGGGCGCCATGGAACATATTGCATTTGAGATGGCAAGATGCAGATTAACCTACTAAAAGAATCTGATTGTCTTTTGATGGAAGGTACTTGGATCAATATCAGGAAGCCGATGTGGTTCTCCTATTACAGAGAGTGATGTGGAGGGACTTTTGTAGGGTAGAAGTTCTTGTTGATGTTGTTATTGCTGATGATGCAAGCTACTGTACAAGAATAGTTTGTGCCCATCCATCTTTTTCTGTCTCACAACAATGGCAAGTTCATGAAAAGAAGCAGTATCTATGAGAGTGATTGGACTTAACAGCATTTTACTTGAGCTGGAAAAGGGAAAGTTAAGAAATGTATCATTTGTTTGTGAGATCACACTTGCGCCAGATATAGAAAAAGTCGTGAAATATTTCATCTCATGTAGACACTGGATCTTGGTTATCTGTGGAAAACCCAGTATATAAATCCATGCTGTTAGTTAAAGTGAGATATAATAATTGCTTACATTTCATAGCTTATTGCTGGTGTTTCACTGCTTTGATCAAAGCACCTGAACAAACAAACACTCGTTTACTTCCTGAGATTTAAATGAAGGAGTATATAACTGGAATTTATCAAAAAAAACTATGTCATATCTATGAGAGGAATCATCTGTGGATTGGTGGATGTGAACATTTGATGAAACACTTACCCATGATGTTGGAGGATTTTGATGTGAGGAAAGCTGTAGCTGGGAGTTGCCCTAACTCTGTGTCTCCATGTGTTTGATCGTCTATACATCTTGGATGCTACCCTGATGGGAACTCAGTTAAACTCATCTCAATATGTTCCTCTTTAGATGGTGCTGCACATATCATGGTGGTAAGTTGAACCTTTTACTTTGAGAGTAGTAGCCAAACCACTACACCACATTGTAGTATTGCAAGATGCTGCATTCGCATTGCTGCACTCCACCCATTGAGTATGAATGGGTACGTGATAGAAGGTGGAAAATTATGTGGATGATCTTCACCGAGTGCCAGTATTGTTAGTGGGCAAGGCATACTCCCTAGGGAGTGGAGATGGTGCACATATTGTGTGTGCATGTTGCATTCTTGCATCCAGTTACTAGGATTATAATTGTAACATCCGTCCAATTCAGTATCCTGACCAAGAAATACGACAGGCTCTCTTGATAAAAAGTAATGCATCTAGATCTACTGAAGATAACATGTGTCTTCAAGATGTGTGAAGTAACATTTTGATCAACTTATTTAACATCTTCATAGAATTCTATGAAGGATTGTGTCTTCCTTATGCGGACACGCCATAGAAACAGCTTTTACAAGACATCCCCACATTCATTTAAAAATTCAATTCTTTCTACTTCCACATACCTAGTTTATGATTACATTTCTCCTAAGATATTAGTAAATGTATGTGCTTGGTTAAGATTGATATGCAAATACAGAAAAAACAGGGTAATAAATGTGAAGTTTAAATAAAAAATAGTAATTCAACTGTAATTCATAATAATTTCATCATCCTATTTTGCGTTATAACAAAAACAGGGATATTTGCAGTCGGCCATATCTCTTACCACAAAATATGTATTTGCAAAAGCTGGCAGGATCAGTGAAAGAAATGACATGGGGCTTACAGTAATTTTAACCCTTGCAATGCTAAACACAGCCCCTAAAAATGACTATAGAGCTCCTGTGAAAAAATCCTTTTCCTCATATGATACAATGCAAAACATATAGTTAACCCTTTTGGTGCCAGATAAACTGCTGCTCTATGGGATATGCATGTATTACTTGTGCATAATGAGGCCCATATGGCATACAAGGGTTCAGGGTTGGTTTTTTTTTATGCCTCCGCCACGAAGTGGCCGGAGGCATTATGTTTTCGGGTTGTCCGTCCGTCCGTCCGTCCGTCCGTCCGTCCGTCCGTCCGTCCGTCCGTCCGTCCGTCTGTCCGTCCGTAAGTCCGTCCGTCCGTCCGTCCGTCCGTCCCGAATCCGTTTAGGCAATATCTTGAGAACCGTTAAGCAGATTTGCTTCAAACTTGGTACATGTATGTATTGCATGAAACTAATGAAGTGTGTAAAATTGGGGTCAAATCTGATTGAGGTCAAAGGTCAAAGGTCAATGAACTTTGTAAAAAATTGCCCCATAATGACCTTTTCCACAATAAATCCAAATCCAAGGATGCAATTCTCATTAAACATGGTACAAAGATAGATCACTACTTGGGGATAGACTGGTGACATTTTTGGTAAAATTCCTGAAAGGTCGGAGGTCAAAGGTCAATGAACTTTGCCAAAATTAGCTAGAAATTGCCCCAAACGTTTAAATTTTCACAATAAATCCAAATCCAATGGTGCAATTCCAACCAAACATAGTGAAACAATGGATCACTACTTGGGGGTAGACTGGTGATATTGTTGGCGAAATTGCTGGAAGGTCAAAGGTCAAAAGTCAATGAACTTTGCAAAAATTGACATTTTCGCAATAAACCTAAGTCCAAGTCCAATGGCGCAATTCGAACCAAAAATGATACAGAGATGTATCACCTCATGGAGGTAGACTGGTGAAAGTTTGGGTAAAACTCCTGAGAGTTCAAAGGTCAAAGGTCAATGAACTTTGCCAAAAATTAGCAAAAAATTGCCCCCAAAGTGATCATTTTCAAAATATATCCAAATCCAAGGGAGCAATACCAACCAAACATGGTGCAAAGATGGATCACTGATGACATTTTTGGTGAAATTTCTCAAAGGTCAGGGATCAAAGGTCAATGAACTTTGCCAAAATTGGCTAAAAATTGCCCTCAAATAGATATTTTTCACATTGAATCCAATACTAATGATTCAATTCAAACCAAACATAGTCCAGAGATGTATCACTTCATGGAGGTAGACTGGTGAAGTTTGGGTAAAATTCCTGAAAGGTCAAAGGTCAATGAACTTCACCCAATATTGGCTAATTTTAAACAAACTTAATACAAGGATGGATTTAGACAGACTGGTTAGATTGGAAGTCAATGAAGTAAGAGGTCAAAGGTCAATGAACATTGCCAACCTTGGCTAAACCTGAAAAAACAGAATGTGATATTTTCATTTCACATACGAGCAATGGTACATTGCCCACCAAACATACACATTTTCTGAGAATAGCAAAGAGGCGGAGGCATATTTATCGACTGCGTGGCAGTCGAATTGCTCTAGTTTACTTGGACATCAGGCTTGAAAAGAAACTCCTTGGAATTTTTTATTTGATTTTGTTCCCTTGACAGGCAGGGCTCGTTTTTTGGTTAGCAATATGGCAGGGTTCCTCAGTGTTGCATGGCCTCCACTAATAAGGCATATTAAGTTTCCTACTCCTATCAGAATATTTTACCCAGCTGTCAGCATTTGTTTAAATTGTGTCAGTCACATGGGGTTATTTTTAGTCATTCATCATAAAACTTGAGAACTTGGCAGAGCCTTGGGAGACACAAGTACCCACACCTTTAACTCTCCTGATAAGAGCGTCTTTATGGTATTCTTAAAGACAGCCAGTCCCTTTTTCAGATCACCACAAAACCATCGAAACATTGGCAAAACATATAGAGAAGTGCTAGCAAGCTCTATATTTACAATTTGAAACTGATACGTAGTGTAAAATTCAAATAATGCATGTAAGCAACGTCTGATTAATAGTCTTTACCTCAGGCTCTTAGCAGTTTGTGTTGAAATATCTGCCTTATTGATTAATCTGTTTATTAAATTATAAAACGCATTATGAAAAAAAAAATGTTCTATGGAAGGAATCATCTCCAAAGTTTTGTAGTTACTCATAAAATTAGGATTTTACACACACATAATAACCACATAGATACTGTAACAAAGACTAATACTTTTTTCGTAGTACGAAAAAAGTCGGTTTGAAATTTAACGGCTGAAATTTTTTACATATACAGAAAGCTTCAACATGCTATATTCTTAGAAATGGTCTTGAATCACACTTTCTTCAATTTACGATCGTGATAGACGATTTCAAATTTTAAGCTTGCAAAAGGGACGGACAATCTTTAAAGGAGGATGCAAGGCTGATAATAAGTCTGGATTGAATGATAGTAGAAAGATGTGCCAAAAGGTATTAATGGCACATGAAGGGTTAACCTGTAGAGACTGTTTATTCTTGTGTTTCATCCAGAAGCAAGGCCATTCCTAGAGCATGCTGTGTCTCTCTTGAATTAACTGAACAAAGACAATTCTAGGAATTAACTCTCTCATTACAATTGGCTTGAACATGTAACATAAGCTGCTGAGGATTCGAAAGCCTGGTAATGTAAGGGTTAATGGTAAAGATTGTTCAAACTTATCTTCTTATTCTTAGGGCAAGACCACACACCAGAACCACTTTTCTTAATCCTCGCTCTACCGCTCTTTATCTTGAGCCTTTTTTATTCAATACCAGAAAAATTTAAAACTTGTATGACTTTCTTATTATCAGTCTGTTTTTTTATCATACATCTCTTATATTTCTTCTTTCATTATTTTTTTAATTTACGTCAGGTATGCATTCCTATCTAATGATTTGCACATTCAAAACTTCCAGAATTTTCTCTTAATGGTTTCCATCTCTATCTCTGATTTGTTAAGTTTATTCCAGGCTTACCTCCCCCTTTAATCTTTCTGATGCTGTTGTCTATGATTAATGACTGGAGAGCTGACAAATATTCTGTCTAACGAACCAGTCAAAACAGCCATGAATGGAACCACCAGGCAATATTTCAGATATGTTTACAATGGGAAAGCATAGATTAATTACACTGATGTATATTTAGTAACAGAAAGATATTTACATGCAATTTTCTTTTCTGGTTAAAGAACATAAAACTTGATATGTACAGAAGGCATTCACAAGCATGAAATTAGACAAAATGATACCTCCGACAGTAAACTGCCCCCACAAACTGGGATTCTACATGATAACAGTGTTTTAATGTTTCTAAATTTAGCTGCTATAATTCAATGGCAGAGAAATATCTGGGGTGAAGCTTTAGACATGGCACTGGCCTTTTTCTGTTTCTCCCTCTGCAAAGATGTTTTTATCATCTCAAAATGCATCACGAGTTATTGCTGCACATGTATGTATCCTGTACTATATCATATTATATCTTTGTAACATATGCTTATTTTGTACTTCGTTCAACTTGTGCTAAAAATAAATGAATTGAATTGAAGGCAAATCATACTGTAAATGCTACTTTGAAAAATCTCTCTGTTTTTCTCTGAATCAAGTATTCCTGTTTCTGAGTATGTGAGTCAAATTTTAAATGCCAAATAAAAACCAGCTTTTTATTCTGTGAACTAAGGCATTACCGGTTCCTGCTTGTGAGTGGGTGACGCCAGAGAGTGTAGTAAATGGAGTACCTAACTGAAGCGGCCCATTAATTCTGCCCCTCCTCCCCGTTTTAAAAGCTAAAAAGCTACTGCATAATCCATACCGCTACAACGCATCGCTCTTTTTCACCTGTACTGCATTACTAAAAGGATTAAACCAAATCAGTAGCTTTAGTTGGCTCGGTGCCCATTCTAAATCAAAATGTACGAGTTCCCTGAATTGAACGGTATGGTGAAAAAAAATTCTTGCTGCTGCTTTTGTATGACTTCAAGAAACGGAAGTCTTTCCTAATTGTCGTTAAAAACTGTTTATCGCAAATAATCAAAACAAGGAGCCTACATGTGTAAATCTTATTGGACAGTATAGATTCACAATTAGTATATACTTAAGCTCACATTAGATAAACCCTTTATAACGTACATCAATTTACCCTTTCTAGATGACTAATTAGCATTTTTATGAGCCCTTGAATCAGTGCAGTGCACAACGCATAGATTTGATGGTTTGTAAAAACACTGACAAATTGCTGCTCTATGTGATTTGCATGTAATAGTTGTACAATCAGTGCATCCATGGGGCAGAAAGAGTTCATGCAATATGTGCCACAGGTGGATATTTTGACCAGAAAATGTATTATAAATACTGTTGAAGTAGCCAATGTGATATGTTTATTATGTGTTCAGTTATAATAATTGCCAAGGCATATATGATACATCTTCACAATAGCTTTATGCAATAGGGCTTGTGTTATGTCACGTTATGCTCTTTGTTTTATATTGTGAAATCAATATCTGTTTCCCAAGTGTCTACCACTGCTGTCATGGAAAGCTGCCCTTGGTTCTTGAGGCATCGATGTGCTATGTACTACTTACTAATAGCTCCCCCTAATTACTGTAAGGCTATTTAAAATTTAAATACATATATGTCAAAACTTGTATTAACAGTCCACCAATATATACAAATACACTTCATGATAACTCCACATTTATATAGTGCTTCATAAACAAGATGTTTTTCTAAGCACTGAACATCAAATGAAACAAAAATATTACAGACATTACATGAATTAATCAATTATGTGAATTATCATACAAATCATAGATACTGTTTGAAGTCTCATTTTGGGGAGAAGTTGAATGATCAGTCCCACTTCTATTCCTTCTCTTTAAATGTCAGTGGCTTAAAAGACACATCAAATTTCATATGACAAGAACATTTCATGTGGGTATGTTATGACTGTGTGATATCTGAGAATGAGGTTTATGAGCTCTGAAAGACTATACTCTAACATTATAATAGCATGTCAAACCTGGCCGCCCCATAAACAGAAAATTGATTGCGGAAGCATGAGAGAGTGTCAGGCCATATTTCCTGGAGCTACAAGCGTCATCTTGTGAGCAAATGCTAACCCAACCTAGGGAATACTGCCATCTAGCTATTAATCCTGATTCCATCATCCATCTTGGGATGGCGCACAGATTGTCCAGCTGGTGACCAAGTTGTCATTGCTTTTAATATGATTGCTGCCCTCACACACACATGCTACCAATGAGACAGGTTTCACTTGGCTAGATCAGTAATAGCACCAATTCGAAAGTACAGATTGATCAGGTAGCTAACAAGATGTCATGGCTCTTGATGTGAATGCTGCCCTCACACCGGCAAAGCTATGAAACAGTTTTCACTGGGCTGAATCGGTACTAGTGCCAGTCCTACAGCAGGAAAGATAATTCTCATCACACATTATATACACCATATATATCGCGAGTCTAATATTTTGCCAATCAGGACTTCACGACAATTTTGCGAGTGGTTAAATTCGCGATCGTGGATTACTAGTAGTAGTAGTACATGTGCTCGAGCACATCGTATTCATAATTTTGCGTGTTGTTAAAATCGCGAATAATTCCGATTCACGAAATTCACAAAAATTAAAACCCCATGAAATATATGGCGTATACAGTATGAGATGGGTTTCACTGGACTGGATCAGTGCTACTGCTAGCGGCGTAACTATGGCATTGAAGATAACTGATATCACTTGAGAATGTTTTTTGGGGAAAATGAAGTGCATATCTATCACCTATTGAGCAGAATTTAAAAGATGGAATAGATTTGTGTAAAATAGTTAGCATGTAACACATACACAGAAAAGTGATGAAGGTGTGAAAACTGTTTTTGATTTAATTATTCAATATTGGTATTGGTATTGGTTTCAGTATCAGTATCAGTATCAGTGTCTGTATTGACATCAGAATCTGGATAAGTATTGATATTGGTAGCTAGTATTGGTACTGTTCATGATTATAGAACTTTGCACACATGTATACTAGTAGCTCTAAAATGGAGAAGATAATACCTGCCAGCACTTGGAACTGAAAGCAAAGACAACTACTTTCTATTACACGTCAAGCTTACAAGATACTTATTGAACATGGCACTCCTAGGACTTGTATGCTCTTATGAAAACAGGTCATGATGATTCATCAACGGTAAATTTACGGCTGTAATTACCATGCATTGCCAGGCAACAGAGCTTACCAGACGTGACACTGTTAGGCAAAGAGGAAACTGGTTGACCTAATTAACATACATAAGGGTGGAGCTCCAAGCAGTTCACCCATATGTACTAATAAATAGGATCTTTGCTTTCTGCATCCCGGGGTAATAATCAGAGATTCATTTTTGTAGGCAATCTAATTTTGTAACATCAACCTCTCATTTGATATCTTCTCATATCTTAAATACAGAATTGCTCTTTATCAAATCTCATTTTCAATCAGTATATGGAATATTAAATGGTTTTTAAAAAATAAACTGCTAACTTGAGCATGTTCATCCCACTTGTATGATTTTCTGATAATCTGTAATTATTGATTTTTTTTAGGCTGCACAAAATTTTAACGCAATGTGATTGCAAAACTGTTTATTTTTATCAAGACGTATCTTGATGATATATCGGTCTCTCAGAATTGAAATGAAAAAAGGGTGAAACTGAGATCATCTTGATTAAGTTAAAAGGCTCTCCCAAAAAGCAACTTGATTGCCCTCTCAAAACAAGATCCAGTGCTTGGCTATGTGATGTGCACATTACTTGGGCAATAGTACATCAGTGTGCATAAAGAGTTAGCTAAATTATTCGGCTTTTAGTAAAGTTATTGGCCTCTGGAATGAAGACTAGTCTTTGTGTTTTTACTGTCCTGCTCAAATGGACATGTGAAGATGAGAATATGTGATCAGCTCAACTAAATTATGAGGCTTTTAGTAGGGACATTCACCCTGATGGTTTGTGTTTTTACTACTTGGTGGGTCGCGCCCTATTATGCTCAAGCACGCTTTGTGCTGAGCATAGCAGAAACTTGATAGCTTTTCATCACTCCCATTGCTTTATGGATGTGGCGTACAATGGACAGCATAATAGAAAAAGAGAAATTGGAACCGACTTGGGTTTGAGTTTGTGATCATCATGAAAATGGTGTGTGGTGTAGAAATTATTACTCAGAGTGGGAGTTTGGAGAGAGAATTGGAGTGAGAGGTGGGCATTTGGATAGAGAGAGAAAATGAGAGGATAAGGGTGAGGAGAGAGAGAGAGAAAAAAAAGAAGTGTGTGAATTTCTTTCCCACATTTAACTTTGTTTCTAACATTGTATTCTGTTTAGCAACCTGCAAAGAGGGAACTTTTCACATGTCTTCTCTATTTTCTTCTTTATACCATTTTTTGTCCTCTATTTGGTCTTTTGTTTGAGGTTCTACTGCTTCTAGTTTTCATCTATCTTCCATTTCTTACTTCTTCTTCTATCTCTTCTTCCCTTTTATTTTGTCTTACTTTGTCTACCACATGTTGTTCTTCTTTTTCTTCTTTCTCTTTTATTCTGTTCCACTTCCTCCTATCCCTACCCCCTTCTATTTTACTCTTTCCACCTTCTTCCTCTCAATTTTTGCTTGCTTTCTCCATTTCTTTTCTCTCTTATTTTTCATTAGGATGCTTTTTCTCCTGTTCATCCTCCACCACCTCATCTTCTCCTTTTCCTCCTTCTCTTCCTCTTCTTCTCCTCCTTTTCCTCCTCTGCTATGAATCTAGTCCAGGTAGAAAACGCATCACCTAAATTGTGCTGTGCAGCTGAAATCAAAGTATTCACAAAGTCCTGTTATCTAAAGTGATCGTGATCACGTACCAGTGTAGAATGAGATGTAGTCAAGCTGGAACATGGCGAAGTATTTCCAGATGATGGAATCTTCGTGAAGAAGAAGAAGAACCTGCAAGCTAAAGAACCTTGCAAATTTAGCTGAAAGAACTCCCCATTGCTTTCATGGTTCAAAGGATGTGCATCTGAATGTTCTCATTGATGTGAATTAAATTGTATTACAGGTACATAGTATGAAGGTCTGCTAAAAAATAGTGATTGGAAATCTGCAGTCAGTCTTTGTCATGTTAGATATCTTTTCTCCCCAAATGTTCGCCCATAAAGGCTTTTATTTGTAACCCTTTATATTTGGTTATAGCTGCTTCTGTTTAAGAGATATCTGTCTTTCGTTGTTTTGTGAGTGACATTATATGCAATCAGGGAAGCATTGGTGTCACGTCAAGACCTCCCTGATCAAATAATGTGACACCAAGGGCCAGATGTTTAATCTGCTATATAGGAAAATGGTTACCTCTTATACTAGACAATGTGATTCTCTTCCCTCTTTTCAGTTTACTGTTTTAGTTCTGGTGGTTGTGAGTTGTTTTAGGGGACAGCTTTCTGAAGGTTTACACAGTTTTATCAACCGTTGTCAAACCAGTGCCAAGCCTAAGGATGAACATTGAGGGCAGTACACAAATGTTCTGGTAGTAATTATATATCTACAAAGACATATCAAGGTTGCAGGTATGAGTACCTAGCTACACTCGGAAGGGTCAGATGGAAACAGGTCAGGTGATACTGAACTCCTGTAGAAAAGCAACTTTAGTTTGAAAGGAACTTTAGAGGACATATGGCGTATAAACAAAACTTCTACTTCGTGACTTCTTTGTAATTTGAAGAAGGAATCAATATTTGCTAAAGTCTCACAAAATAATCAACAGTGAAGTTCATAAAAAGTTCACTCGTAGAATTTCCTTAAAATTGTGATGACTTCATGTTGACTTCATTCCCCTGTATTTCTTCAAATGCATGCCTTGGGAGAACTGACGAGATTAGAACAGTCCCATCCATAGGGAACGGGTGATGGAAACAAGACGATAGAAGGCAAAGATAGGGAGAGTTTGCGCAAACAAGCTGATGTCTCCCAAAGGGGGGAGGAAAATAACGCTTCCAGCTTGATATTTGATTACTTTTTGCGGGAAAGGTGTCAACAACACTGTCTGGTATTTGCATTTTCAGAAAGTAAAGTTGTTTTTTTTCATGTGTCATGTGACTTATTTCAGTACAGTTCATCTGTCTGTTACATTACGGATGGAATGCAGAGGGTTCAAAGTACATGTACATTCTTTGGTTTGGCCTCGGGATTCTCATTTGGCGCCTCTGTTATGACTGTTGTGTGGAGAGGTTAAAAAAGGAATTGTAACAGAATGGTTCTTTCACCCCATGCCACTTTAATCTGACCATCTATCAGGAAAGTAATTGTTTTTCTTGACGAGGGATTGGAAATAGTGTCAAAATGTGCCTGGGTTGATCAATCCATCTGTCTGGTCTGTCTTGAAAATATTTGGTATTTTATGGTATATTTGGTATTTTATAGTGTTAAATCTATGCCAAAGATCATGAAGTAAATCTCAGGTTCAGGACTTTTAGGAAGATTTTTTTTTTTTTTACTTATGTCCATATTGTGGTCTATTTGCTTGTTTAAGCACAGTTTGATATTGACATTGCAATATTCTTAAAAAGTATATTGTTTTATATATATCAGCCATCACTCAACTTTTAATCTTTATTTTAAGTTAAATCAATTTAAATCAAAGACGAATAAATTTCCAAAAAAAAATGCAGTTCAGATGGATTACATTTTGGTATATACTAAAAAATATTGTAGCAACCAGGAAACTAGACATTGGAATGTCCAGGGCGGCAATTTCATGCTCTATTCATGAGGGTCTGAAATGGTGTTTCCATGATGTGATTTGAGATGAATCTTTGATGAGTTCTTGATTGTATGGGTAATTGGATAGCTGTGAGCTCACACTAAATGATGTTGAGTTTGTTGAGTGTTTGGCTGAGATTTCCCTGAGGATGTGGCATCTTGTATATATTTGATAGATGATAATGTGTAAGTTGCAGTTTTAATTGTGCACATATCAGTATGTAGTATATAGGTTCAACATTATCTGGGTACATCATGAATACATTTTGGTAAGATAATGAATTCGAAATTGAATCTTCTCTGTGATATATTTATCTTTTTTGTAATGTTTTTTTTTTTGCATTAAGACATAATTGACTTTGACTGCTCATTCCCGCTTCTCTCAGCCTACACGCACACACACACACACACACACACACACACACACACACACACACACACACACACACACATACACACCTACCCAAACACTTCTACACACACACACGCTTGAACTTGTTCTCTATTGACTCTTTCCCCTCATTTTTCTTAGAAGATTAGAATTTGATTGATCGGTGTTGGTCATGCACCTCAAGCATGGAGACGACATGAAGCCAAGCGAAGAGGATGCGTATCGACGCTCCCTCCCTCTCTAGAATGTTGTCAACGGTTACCAGGGGGCCCCGTACCACATACAAACAGCCGTGATGAAGATAGTAATGCATTCTCTCCGCTGATGATGAACGAACCAACGAACAAATCAGGCAAGCTTCGGGAGTAAGGGTGTTAGAGCACGGGTGTTTTCGCTTGAACACCTTCCTCCTTCGCCCGCGCGCTCCAACGGGTAATTTAGTTTGTTGAATTGAAGAGGCTTGCAGATTCTTGTAATGAAGTTACTCCTTTCAGGTGGATGCGAATGATATTTTGGAGAAAGCCCTTACAAGATTGGGCTACTGAGAGATTATTGCACGGAGAGCTTTGGGTGTTTAGGAGCCAAGCAACGTAGATGGCGTCAACATCCTTGTCCAGTGGAAAGTAGGATGAAACATAATGACAAGAACAACAACTTTGAAGAATTGAACAGAGTTCATTATCCTTACCCTGAATGTAAATATAGAACTCAATTATGGGAGTGTTGTTGATTTAAGCAGTGACCAGATATCTTTGACACGGATAAAGAAATTGTTGATATTCGGTGACGTGTTAAAGGTAGCATAACATCTAATGGATCAACTCATATGTGTTCTTAACCTTCAATTTGAAAACAAATGAAATTTGATTATAAATGTCTCATTATTTTTAAAGGTCAACAAAGCAAAGACTTTTGTAAGCCAACTCTCTTTGTAACCTTGGACATTCCAACATATTTCATTGAATTTTAGTGGTAACGATAAAGCAAATCAGTAGCACAAACAAGCTTTTCTTTTTATGTCTCTCTTTTTCTATCTTTTTCTCACTTTCAATTTTCTCTTTCACACTTTTTGTTCTCTTTCTCACATTCTCTGTTTCTCTTTGCCTGTGTCATACCTATTCTTTCATCATTTCTGTCAAATCTATCTATTTCACTCTGTCTGTCTGCTTCTTGGTGTGTTTTTCTCTTTCCATATAGCTACCCTCTTCCCCATTTATCAATGGAAAGAATACAGTGAAAGAATCAGCCCCCCCCCCCCTTCCTACCCCAAAAAAATTCTGCATAGTATCTGTTCCTGTGATGGGGTGAAGCCGAATGGGCCCCGTCCCCCATCCATCATGGACATGACGGAATGCACCCCACTAAGAAAAACTCTTGCAGCAGCAATGCCAAAATAGCCTCCTACCTTTCTTGTATATCTCCCTCTATAGCTGAACTTAGCTTTATAATCAGACCTCCTCACAGGATAATTTCTCGTCCATATGGAAAGCTTGGTTGTTGGATAAGAACGAAGAAACGCTCCTTATTCAGCTTTGTTCTTTATTTCTCTCTATCTGTCATTGGTTTTTCCGTAATTGCCAATTTGTGGCTCACGATTTCCTCTGCAGGCTAATCGGTAAAGCATCTGAACGCATGCATAATCAGGGAGTAGTAAACCTGGGCGAGGGAAGATTACTGCTGCTGCTGTGATGATTTTGGTAATGATCATTAGAGAGGAACTCATTGTGAGATGGGAGCGTCTCTCATTATTCTGTTATGAACAGCTCGACAGGCTTTCCATGGATTCAATCGCATCAATTCAACCTTTAAAACACATTTAAATCACTTCGATAGACATGTGTATTCTGGGGAAAATATCACAGAGGTGTTCCGTGGTATGATTAAAGCATGCTTAAATTTAGATATGTTTCTGTAATTGTTTATTTTTTTTTATAGATTATCCTATATTCAATGATGGAATTTTTAAATACATTTGTGTGTTTGAATAAATGTAGGTTTATGATGCATGTTAAAAGTTCATGAATCCTTGAAAAATAGCAAAGAATGAATGAAAGAAATGTACCTAACAGAAAGCATGTAATGCATTGAATATCCTGTAAATTATGGCCATGTGATGTCTGAGTATATGAGTTAATTATCCTTTATACGACAAAGTCAGATCTTTGCACCTCTTATGTAAAGCAGTATTTCATCTAGAATGAAAGGAGGTACTGTAGATCTGTCTAACTAACACTTTATTAATGATTATTGATGTAGCTTGATTGTCTATTTGGATACCAAACCTTGAAAAGCTCATTGAGTTAATACACATTCTATGCTACCATGGGATGAAGAGGGTGAACTTATCGCATGCATAATAGCTGAACATGTCTCAGCACCTACATGTAGTAGCATACATGTTACTTGTTGCTTCAAGATTCACCCGCTTAATAGAGTAGTGACATTGCTCTCTAAAGGTTCATTAATCTGTTGTTTACATCAGATTTTTGCTTTTCGTGAACCCTGATCCAGTTATGATCTCAACATTTGCCATGGAACTGCAGTAATGGGATGTGGCTTAATTGCAACCTATGAGGAATTTGAAGATTATTCATAGCTTGTTATTTATTGTCCCTACAGCAGATTAAGGCGGAGTCGTGCTGCTCAGCATCTGAGTGGAGAAAAACCAGCCAATAAAGATGCAGGCTTAGTAAAAAAAACAGGTTAAAGAATTACAGGGATGCAATCTCCATTATGAGTGCCGTGAGTCCCTATTTCATATTACTGGGTTAAAGACACAAGGCTTTGTGTGCATGCTGTTTACAAAAAATAGTGTTCTTAATTAGAGAGAAAATGACTACAAGCAACCAGAGAGTATAATGACCAACTGGGCATGTATTCATAGCACAATCTCTGCTGCTTGTTATAGCATCGCCTTGTCATACGTTGAACAATTCAAATAGGTTGATGAGTAATTTGGACGATTCTAGTCATCTCATTTAAGAGAAAGCAAGCTGATTGCAGGACATGCCTTGTCGTGTTGCTCTCTCTCTAGTGTTTATATGCTCATTGCATACGAAATACGGTATTGCACAGTTTGATTCATAAAATACGTAGGTACTATCAAGATGACCATGTAGGGAGAAATCGGGGGCAATAGTATATGCCCAATTGCATATTTGTAATGTTTTTTCTGGAATTATGATTTTTGAGATGGATGTTGCGTCAATCTGGCACAGCTGCCATCAAAGAAAATTCATCTTTCTTGTATTAGGAGAGGCCAAGCTAATTTGCAGTGTACTTTATCTTCTCCCCCAAACTTTCGTTTAATTTTTAAAAGGCTCCATGGGAAATCCCCCATAATTGGCCCAAGCTGATTACAAAGCTGATTGGAGGGCTACTGAGATGCGACCCATGACCCAGTTTCCTATTTACCTTTCATTTTCGGCCTTCTTTTGGGGTAACGCTCACAATATGCAGCCACCTTGGTCAGCTAACTAAACAAAAGGTAGCGTATTTACAAAAAGCATGTTTGGTTATTATATATAGACACAAAAACCCTGAATATAAAGACCACTCAAGGGATACAGGAAATGTGGTCTTCATAAACAGGTGGTCTCTATGTACAGGTTGCTGTCTTACAGGTGTCATGAGAAATGTTTTTTAATGGACAAAGTGAATGTGGTCTTTCTGGACAGGTGGTCGCTAAAGCAGGTGTCATTGTATCTGTTTGGTAGCTCTCTAAATATCTTTGGTTATTTTGCAGACTAGCTTTTAGTATTTTTTACAATCTTGTTTATTAGCTATCCAGAAAGAACATTCCAGAGTGAACGGAGGGCATTGACCGAATTGTGGGTGTTTTAACACATGGGCATTAACTTCTATCTGCCGCTCGTAATCTTGTCATGTTGCCTTCTTGAATAGTCTGTGCGTCAGCATCGATTATTCAAAGCCCTTGTCGCTTGGGTAATCAAATAACCGAATTTACCCCCGTTTTCTCTCCAATATATGCCAGTCATGCGATATTCTTCGCATCGCACAAAGTATCCCCTGGGATTGCCCACAGCATTGCGTAGCTCGTAATGATGGTCATAAAAGACTGAACCTCCCCCCACCCTCCCTGCCCCTCAGCAAGATCTAACAAATTATTAGATTTACGGCTCGTTAATCTCCTGTATCCACGCCTCTCTGTCTTGTCATGGCAACATAATTATCAGAATCCTCATGTCGTTGGAGGTAGAAAGTTAGGTTTACAGTTCAAGTTCCATTATCCGGTCACGTCGGGACCGGCGGCCGTCTGGAAAAGCGATATGGCCGAATAAGAGAGATATGTTAAATAAGGCAGGCACTTTCTAGTATGTTATTGTAGGAGTATACATGTGTTAAATATTACCAATTAAACAGCATTATGATTATCTTCCTCAAAATACACAGAACAGTAACAGAAATTACTCCAAAATCTCAACAAAATACATGCCAATCAGACTGCACTCGGCTCCAACACACTCAATGGTACCCCTCGGGTTATGATCGTATAAAAAATATTCACATGCATTCCTTTCATTTTAACACGACCGTGTGTTGCTGCCCTACATTTGAAGATGTAACAGAACGATATCGCGATATCGCGAAATCCAACATGATGGATAGGCGAGAGTCATTGACTGATCAAAACAATGTCCAAAAAAAACCCAAATTATCGATTAAATTTCATTCAACCATAAAATAATGCTGATGATGTGAAAGGTGAGGATGCATTTATGTTAAATGTGTTTGTCAAAATAGTTTTGGTATCCCAATGGATCTGATTTGAACGGATTCTAATGCGTTGTTGGTACAGCGGCAGATACAAATTTTGACCAGCGCGAGTGTTACCGTGTTGTGACATTGCTCCTCAATTGACTCAACAGCTGTCCGTATCTATGTTAACGCTGCTGAGAAAGGTGTCATAAATCCGGTGGTAACTAATCTCTGTAATCTTGATTACAGTGATCAACAGAATGTCCCACAGTGTATTCGCATGATCGTGGTAGCATGTGTGTTTGTCTGAATTGATTTTGAAACTGAAAACTAATAAAACATTAAAAAAAAAAAAATCAGTAAGTCGGTGTCCGGTTAACAGAGATGGCCGGAAAATCAATGGCCGTATAATCGAGGTCGAACTGTATAACCATTTGGTCGACTTCCATCTTGTCTACAAGCAAACCCTTGAGACAATCGTTTAAGATGAGGTAATATCCAATGCCTTAATCCTTACCCTAACCTTTAACCCAACTCCTGACCCATAACCCTAACCCCTATGGATCATCCTCTTTATGTCCTCACTTACTCTTACTCCACAACAGCTGTTGTGAAACGGGGTCCAGGTATCCTATCGAGTGTTTATGTGAATAAACATAGGACCAATGTTTAATTTTCGAGATTTTACAGGTTCAGAGTTCTATTTTGGGCATCTGCTAGCATCATGAAGCCCTGCTGATTTGTAATTTTTCTTCTCAGTTGTGCAGCATTTTTGTAATTCATCCTGGTCTGCTAATCGAACATTGCATAATGAGTACAGTGTAATATATGATGTGATATGATTCATTCTAGACCTTATTATGGAAGAGTGTTTCCAGGAGCATATTACATAATAAAATGAAGTATAATTTTTATGTAGACTGAACAATATTGACATGAACATTTTCTCTATATGTACATCTTAATTAATCTTTAGAGGATGTAATTTTTAGTCAGTATTTTTGCGAACTAACAAATCCGTGTGCTATGCGTTGTATGGATTCAATGCTACATAAAAAACACTTACGATATGATACTTTGATATATATTTCTGGTGTAGACTGAATACTATCGTTAACATGAACATCTTTTTTATATGTACATCTTTAGTAATCTCTCGACGATGAATTTTAAGATGAATAAGCTAAAAGTGGATTGTGAAGGTTAACTCTTGCTGCTGCAGACAGTATGGTGCACTGCAGGGTAAAGACTGAAAGGTAGTCACACCGGAGAAGTGTTCTTAATGAATCCAGCTATTCACATAGCCTTGGGTCCAGGCTGGATTCAGTGCTTTTTTGTGCAGAAATGCCTCAATTTGCACTTAAGGAGTTAATGCTGTACATTTATGAGATTTCTAAACAACTTTCGAATGATATATTAATATCAAGGGAAATGTAAGACAGGTAAGATATCTGTCATATTTTACAAACTGGACTTAGCTGTTTTGGGGTTTTGCAATTTTGAACAAAATGTCTGCAAGAGGGATACGCTACTTGCATTTACTAATGTGTGCCTCATGCAGAAATGTCACAATGAATACATAGGCAGTGCAAATGATTAAGTAGTTTTTTTAATCCCCTTTAATCCCATCTCTCTCAGGATTAGTCGTCCATGAAGGTGTACAAAACATATATTTGAGAGATTATCCCTATTGTGCCCTCAATGTATTTCACTTTTTTGTTGGTTTTGATTAGTATTCCACCAGTTGAAAGAATTATAAATCTGTAACATAAACATACATAAACATAATATTACATTCTATAAACATCAACGTACATACAACACTGGAACAACACAGCATGTTTAGATATATTATATTACAAAAACAATAGTTTTATATCAAGATAACAATAATGAAAATTAATTGTTCATGTGTTACAAGTAACCTCTGCAATGTTACATAATGAACCTATGTCGCATTCTAGCCAAAGGAATGCTGAATAATGTAACTTACAATGTAAACTTTAATTTGCATCAGTAACACAATATATTGAGCCTACTGCTACAAGTTTGCATGGAGTGTTTGCAGATGGTCTGTGGCATATGCCGTCTGGTTGTCTGTCTGTATACCAAACACGATTTGCCTCAACACAGATGGGGGAAACACGAGATTGCCTTGTACGTGTAGATTACCCTCTGTGCGGTTAAGCTAGTAGCTTCCGCTAATTTTGAGTACATCATGTCAAAACACTTGAAGAATCCTGCTGGTGGTATCGCCATTTTATCCATCCGCTTGCTCTCTCATGCGTGTGTTGCAAGTACGGTCCTGTCGTGGAAATGGGAGTGAGAACTAGATAAAATCAAGCCATTCTTGATTTTCACCACATTGGGGCTTTTGAAGCAGTGGATGCATGTAAACATGGATTTCCTTCATGTTTGTAGTGTGATTCCATTGATTTTGGGGAAAAAATCAGTCCAATTCTGTAAATAGGAATGAAAAATCTAATGTTCATTTTCACACACAATATTTGTGCTTTTAAAGTGGGAGATGAAAGATGGGGAATCCTCAATGTGTACTTGGCTTTCTTTGATTTTTGTAATGCGCTTCCCTTGGTTTTGGTAACTTTTCAGTCTAGTTCTGAAAGTAGGGATTGAAAATAGATAGCTCGACCCATTGTTGATTTTCACCAAATTGCGGCTTTTGCAGCTGCAGATGAACGATGCAGAACGTGTACTTAAATTGTCTTGGTGATTGCAGTGTGTTTCCATCTGTTTTGGTAAAGTGTCAGTCCAGCTCTGAAAGAAGGAATGAGAAATAAATAAAATCAACCCATTTTTTATTTTCACACACCACATTTGGACTTTTGAATTGGTATATGAAAGATAGGGAATTATACTTGGATTTCTTTCACCTTTGTAGTATGATTCCATTTCTTTTGGTAAAGTTTGAAAATATGATAGAACAAGAAGAATATCATGATTTGTTGGTGGTGGTGGGCATTGCACTCATTTCAAATGTTTGCTCCAGACTTTCTTTTATATCATGAAGTGACATAGGAATGGAGTATGTAAATAAATGCTTACAATCTGTAAAGTGTGTTCCCACTAGAAGAAAAATAAATGGTTTTCCAAAATGATAATGATGTAACAGAAACGATGTCTGACATTCAGGAATTGTCATGTTACATTGTATTTGAAGATGAAACAATACTGGTATAACCCTTTTTGTGCCAAAGAAACTTCTTCTCTATAGCATTTGGAGTATTTCCTGTGCAAAAACACCTCAAGGACACAAAGAGATAATGAAGTAAATGTCTAATTGCTACTGGTATTACTCTAGACAAATATAAACAGAGATGACTCTTACATACAAACAAAGACAATTATTCAACAAAGGTGGTGAAGACGAAGAAAAGACTGAACAGGGTGACTGACCATACATTAGCAAGTCATGTGATCAAACAGAACAGAAATTCACAGCAAATTATGTAACAAAGGTGGTAATTAGGAATAAAATCAGAGGTTTGAAAAGGGCTGGTGACTGCCCATATTATACCAAGTTATGTAATACATGTATAAAATGATGTATTGAAGGTGATAATTAGGGAAAGAGTGTAAAGAGAACTGAATAGGGTGACCCACCATACAGATATTGAATATCAAAGGTAGCGCATACACAGTGTAAACAAGAATCATCAACCATTGAAAGGATGTGGGGGAAGATTCTGGCTCTGTAATTATCCCAACTGTGCTGTTTTGTTAGCAATGGAGCGTGAACAAACATTGTTATGGCTAGCTGAACAAGATATCAAGATGGCTGCATCTCCAGCGGAGGTTGTCGTGGGCGGCGAGAGACTCGTCTTCAGAGCTGAGCCGAGCATCTTAGAAAAAAACAAGATTGGATGCCACGCGATCTGGCCGTACTGTCTCAGCCCGTCACTAAACAGACCTTGTTTTTAACGCAGGAAAGGGGTGAAAAAAAATGAGTGAAAGTGGCAAGCATGACAGATGATTTTTTTTTCTTTCCCTGCTTCTTTAGCGAGAGTAAGATAAAATCAAGGGGAAGAGAAGCTTGCAAAATGGGGAATAAGATGCGTTAGTGTGGTGATAGAGGAGAAAATAGCAGCCCCAGGCTAAAAGGGACTTGCATATTACATTTGCTTCGCTATGCTCCCCCCCACCGTTCATACATACATGGAGAGGAGATGCCGGTCGGATGCTAGCATTGTTGTGTGTGTGTGTGTGTGTGTGTGTGTGTGTGTGTGTGTGTGTGTGTGTGTGTGTGTGTGTGTGTGCGTGCGTGTGTAAGTGTGCGTGTGTATGTGTGTATACGTGCTCATAAGCACAACACGGTGCACAATTGCCATCAGCACATACACACAGACACACACTAACGGCCTTGCAGGGGGTGTGTATGTGATGTGTCACGCCATGTAGCAGTTATGCAGTCAATTGTAAATCACACATCAGCCTGCTTCTCCCCTGTTTCTCGGCTGTCCATCACATGAGCCCCAATGAGATGTTCCCGTCTGCCTCTGTCAAGCCCATTGTTGGAAGAGGAGCATCCTTGTCGGTCTTTTTCTGCCCTATTGGGTCACAATAATGGTCTGGTTTTGGCCAGGATCACGCAGTAGCTCTCCCATCTGTTGTGTCATTGTGCGCCGAGTGCTCCATCGGTCGGTTGGCCGGTAGAACCACCTGACGGAATCAAGTGGATCCGTGATTTCCCTCTTGTGCGCAACAAACTCACAACGGACCTCTCTGATCTAAGCAGCGGCTCGCAGACACTCACACGCAAACAAACAAACAAACAAGCGAGGGGGATAGATACCAACAGATATCAGAGGATAGATAAAGTTGAGTCGGACCTGAAACATTTAATATTCGAAGAGAAGGAGACCTGGAGGCTTTCTCACGCAAACGAACAAACAAGCCAGGGAGAAAGGCTAGATAAAGCCCAGTCCAACCTGAGATCTCTTTCTTTTGAGAGAAGAAGTGGAGGAGGTGGTGTTGTTCGTTGCTGTTGTTTATTTTCTGGACGTGGTGTGCTTGTGAGGAAGTTGCGGTGGAAAGCTCACATAGAACTGGCACCACAGACAAGAAAAAGTCCAGTCGAGCCTCTGACATCTTCCTGTTAAGGAGGAGAAAGGAGGCAGCGGAGGTCTTGATTTTGCTTTTCTGGAGGTGGTGTGGTTGCTAGGGCATCAGTGTGGAAAGCTCGCAGGGCACTGGCACCAAACAGCCTACAGCCAGTTTCCTCCATGTAGTGAACCAGCACGGGATTATGGGGGCGTTCCTGGCAACGCTAGGCCAAGGTAACCCGCTTTCTGTGTCCTCACATACGTAGAGTACCAAAGTGGTATCGTCTTATTCATTGTCATGCAGGTTGCTGGTTCTAAACTACAATACCTCACTCAAGTGAGAATTTCATTGCTCTGACATTTTCTAGCGGGCTAGAGTCGGGGCCTTCCAAAGAGAGTCCCCGCTATGATCACTGATGTTTTCTCTACTCACATAGTTTAGAACCAGTTGTCTTGACATCATGCTTATATGACATCACACTTCATTAGCTCTATTAGCAGTCTAAACACATTTTGTCAGTTTGTGGGATTGAAACACACTTTGTTTCTTTTCTGATGAAACAAAATATATATATTTTATGATACACATTTTTACCCTTTATCAATCCCAGGGTATTTTGTTACTTTTCCATTCAAAGAATATTTTGCACAAAAAAAAAATGTAATCATGAAGGAAAGTATGATATTCATGAATCATCAGCAGTTTGTTAAAAATGTTACATATTGAGGAGGAAGAAAAGATTAATTTTGAATTGGTTATGAAGGTTATCTTTGGTCATTTTTAACGAGTAATAATGAATGGGATATGCTGTAAGCTGCTGTGCATGTTACAAAGTGCTTAATGAAGTCAGAATGCATAGACAGATGGAAATGAGCAAACTTCATTAATGAATCATGTTGTCACATGTTAGCTTTACTTATCACATGTCATGCTTTTGACAGCTGGCTCATGTAATAATGATTTTCACATTATTGTAGAAGATGATCGAGACAGTGAATGTTCTAGATGAAATTGTCTAGCCTAGGATTATTGGCATTGCGGGTTTAACTTACTGGTGTGGATGTCAAAGATTCTGTGATGTTTATGAATTGTAGATAATGATCACGCCAGTGAATGTGTATAAGTAAAATTAACAAGCATTTAATTATTGACATTGTGCTTAAAGATGAGAATATCTGGCCTATGGTTATTGATGTTGCAAGCTCAACATCATAGGGTGTAAATCAAAGATGTCCACCTAATGTAGATCATGATAAGGACAGTAAATATATGAACTTATCTAGCCTAGATGCTTATTTGTGTTGTCTGTTCAACTTTGTAAGGTGGGTGTTAACAATTTTTCTAATATTCATGAATTGCAGAAGATGAACCAGCAAGCGATTGTTGGTATTGCAAGCTCATGTCATAGGGTGTGTGCATCAAAGATTGACAGATTTCTATATTTATGTATTGAAGATGATATGGATTGAGACAATGAATAACGTTATCTGGCCTTTGATTATTGATGTTGCTTGTTCAACTTCAAAGGGTGGGTGTCAAAGATTTATATAATATTCATGTATTGGAGATGATACAGATCAATACAGAGAATGTATACAGATGAAATTATGTAGTTGACATCATAGGGTGTGTGTAGAAGATTTCTATGATATTCATATTTTGTACATAATGATTGTGTAAAGATGAAATGAATGAGCATTTGATGATTGGTATAGGAAGTTCACACCATATGGTGTGTGTTAAAAGATTTCTATCTCTCTGCCCCTCTTCTCCATCAACATCCATGCATTAACTCCACACACATACCAGACAACAGTAAACAACAAACAACACTCTGAGTCAAAATAAGGGAATAGAAGGCAGAATGGTTATGCAATGATTTATGGACTCTACTTATTACCACTACAACCTCTTACCCTGAAAGTACAATCTTTCTTGCACAAATGCCTAGCCATAATTTGTGGTGATCATTATAATATGAATCGGAAAATGTAGCACAATACACATGCAAAGTACCCAAGGACGTTAACAATTCTAGATGTAATTTTGTAATTGTTTGAAACTATATTCATATGACATAGAATACAACATTTGTAAACACTTAGCCGCTTTCATGGTATATTTATACATACTCCCAACTGCATAGTATCATGTTATTACATTCATCTGTATTTTGTAATTCAGTTGAAATGGGTGCAATACACTCTGAATTAGTTGTTGCTAGTTGGACAAACCTCTGACAATCTTTTGGGTTGCCAGTAGTAATGTATTGTTTGAACAATGTGTATACCATTTGCATACATATCAAAACATTTGGTCTATTCAAACTGCTCTGTACACTAACAGAGTATTTACCCCTTTTGCTAAGCAGGGATTTGACAGTGACAAGGAATAAAAGATTTGATATACCAGATGTGTTGACTGTTGCTCATGTTGGGAATTTTCGGGATTCGTTTACCCTGGTCTATATAGCATGTCAATATTTACCCTAAAACTTCACTAATGAAAGGGGTGTGTCTTTATTGTACTATATAAGGTTTTTGAAGTTTATTCATAGCCTGTTGTACAATGTTCATACGGCAGATTACCTGGTAGTCGTGCTGCTCAGTATCTGATTGGAGAAAAGGTAGCCTGCAAATACGTGGGCTCAGTAAAGAAGGAGTCAGTGAGATTCTAGTGCATGATGTCTTTGCCCCGGCATGAATACCTGATTTGATTTGTATCTAAAAATAGCTTGAAAAATTTCCATATTTCTTAGACAGCTGAGTGGAAAATGGGATTCCTTAATTCTCTGTGTGCCTTTTGGGACTTTAGTTTACAAGTGATACACATTCCACAAAAAGCGTGCTGTCAATGAAATGATTATGTGGCTTTACATGTAAATGGTCTTTAATCCACTCAGAATTGGGCTATACAGGGGGTAAATGAAGCCCTGTGTTTTGAACTAATCTCTCATCTGTCATTTTAAAAAGTGTATTTGATCTGTTGATTGTTTGGACAAGTCTAGTCTAAACCATTCCTATGCCAGACAAAATGCTGCTCTATGGGATTCTGTGCTAAATGACTGGTGAGAACACACCCACATGGCACATGGAGTTAATCATTGTACAAGCGTTTCACTCAAAATGTTGACATCTAAAGAGTTAACCATCAAGATTCCTATTCTATCAACTCTTCATGGGCTGCAGGTGAATTTATTCACAGGTAGTACACACACAAAACTTCCATAGGGCTATGCTTCATCTGGCCCAGAAAGAGTTACCATTAGTTTTTCTTCCAGGCTCTTGGAAATTTTTAATCCAAAGTGAAAAGTGGAATCTATACAGCACTCGTAGTACTAGTCCCTTTACCATTCTCCTCTTTTCTCAGGACAAGCTGGAAAAGATATTGAGAATGCAGCGAGACCCCTTTATGGAATAGTTCGGATTTCAAATTCCCAATTGACTGGAAGCCAAGCTAACATTATTTGGCATGGTGTCAAAGAATTCAGCACAATGATGTTGTTAGTTTCTTCTCTCCTGTCAAGACAAGTTCCTCCTATATTTGGACTGGTGTCGCAGCGTTCATGATAATGTTGCCGTTGGTCTCCATCCAAGTGACTCCTTGGGGAATCTCGGGTGCATCCACGGGTAAACATGTCTATCTCACCGGCTGGTGGAAGATGGATGCATGTGTAAGGATCTGTGTTAATTATGGAATGGGCTTCTCTTTACACCACACCAGGGCAGGTTATTCCCGTCTCCTCCTCCTACTTGTATGAGGATTAACTCTTTATGCGCCTTTTAGGCATTTTAGCACTGGTAATACACCATTCCCATAGGGCAGTGTGGGGTCTGGCAGAGAAGGAGTTAACTGTTAATGAGCCATTGAGGCATTTTAGTATGGGTAATACACCATATTTACATAGGTCAGCATGGAGTCTGGCATAGAAGGAGTTACCTGTGCCTGCCATTATTTGGTCCTGTTCCAGTATGTATTTTCTAAACCATTTCAAAATTGATCTACCTTGATTCAGACCAGGGATGTGTTAGGAAGGATATGAATCAATCTTCTTTCTTTGAACCCATGCGTGGCACTGCCGAAAAATTATGTGGTCTTAGCATGTGCTTGTCAGGTGTTTTAACAGTAGCAAACAGGATAGTGTAGCAACGGTTTCTCAGAGAGAACAAAAGAAATGTAGAGTCTTATTTCACTTGTCCAGGTTCTGTTGGATTGCATCGATACTTTTGTGAGGAAAAGAGATCAGCGAACAACAATTTTTTTTTTCTAGTAAAATATCTCAGCTGCACGCAAATGCATGCAAACTCTGTTAATGGAAATACACAGCTTAAGATATAATTTTGATAATGATTAAATCCCACATTTCCGGAAAAGCCGGAAAGTGAAGAAATTTGTTAATTACGTAGGTAAGAATATTATCTCATATCTCTGTTTGTGCATCATTCAACAATTATTTACAAGAAAACTGAGTACAGGATCTTTAGTGGTGTTTCCCTTAACTTTCTTGAAAATTGCAAAAAAATGTGATAAGAAACACAGCTTGGAGAGACAAAACAGGGAATTAAAGACATTACTTTCCAAGTTGACAGCAGCTAAATGTCGGTGCTGAGCATGGGACATCAAAGCATTGTAGTGATTGTGGAATGCTTTTGACATTCATTAGCACGCTTTAGTATCCATACAGATGTTTGAATATATTATGCTGGAGTTGTTTCTCCTTCCTAACACATCCCCGATTCAGACTCAGTGAAAAGCTCTGTCACAAGGTTTGCAACATCATTTTATATTGTACCAGATGACAAGCTGTGCTTGTAGTATAATGGGAGAATTACAATTAGCGGTGAGGGGCGCCCACTTGAGTAAAAGGGCAAAGTCTGTTCGGGAGCTCCGTTGCTATGGCAATCTTGATTATCACTCATTATCCATGTAGCAAGACTACATTAAGATATTAAGAAAAAAGTGTTAGACAGCCACTTACAAACGTTAAAGGAACATTTGTTTATTATAATGCAGTAGCAGTTTGTTTATTGACTGTAAATAAACATGTAATGCTTGATTGAGAAGGGTTTTTCATTATGTATTACTGGGAGATAAATCATGTTTCTACCAAAGTCCCCTCCCCCTCCACCCCCATTTAGAAAAGCAA